>JABUIW010000086.1:0-28569 GCA_013363375.1 Menidia beryllina
ATGTATATATGTATATGCTGCTCTTTTATTTATGGAGCCAGCAACAAAAATAATTTCCCTCTGGGATTATTAGATTATTAAAGTATTTCTGATTCTGATTCTGATTCTGATCTTTCAACTGAAACACTTCTGATTCTCCTCACTTTCCTTTAACCTTTTTGCCATTTCCTTCTCACCTTCTTTTCTATTTTTCAATCAGGCGCAGCGTGATTTGACATTTCTATTAATGTATTCCTTCTTCCATGATGGCACAGACACAAGGTGCAGACACAGGCAGTGATTCTTTTTAGTTTTTTGTCCCGTTTCTCTTGTTTTTTTGCCCCCCACCACCTTGGTTGCAGCGGCAGGAAGACAAAGGGCGTGGGGACGGCTCGTTGTTTATGAGTGGTGATGTCGTTAGTGTGATCCCCGGCCTGTCTCACCGCTTTGTTAGCATGTTTGCGGTGTGCTTGACAATATGATTAGCAGCTTTGCCTGTGGAGTTGTTGCACTGCTTAATCAAGCCTGTCAATAAAGGCTCGTAAAAAGGCCCAGACGCGTCTGCCTTCTGATGTTGACGCACAAAAAACACGCCGATAAAAAAGAGCTTTACGGCCACTGAGATGCTTATTGATTAAAACACACTTGACAAATGTGCACTTATCCAAATACTCGCACAGCGTGTCCTGATAGATGCTAAAACCTCTCTTTTTTATTGTTGCTTCTGAACCACGAATCACTTCGATGGGGGAAATGTACTTCTGTAATCATGATGGATCTTTTTACTTTACAGTCGCATTAACTCAACTGCATGGAATTCATACAACACCTTAAATTTGGTATCAAAATAGTAGAGTTTAATCCAGTTTTGCTTGGGGTTGTTGCAGAGGTTTCAGGAAGTGGGTTATTGTTTGTGTGGATAATCCACAGACCACCCGCGAATGCCTGCGTGTGTAATAACTTCTAACAGAGGAGTTCTGATTAAAATGGTTGGCAGTGAGTTCTCTGAATTACCCAGAGAAAAGGCACTGTTATTGAAAAGGGCACAAAATTATGCATGAAATCAGTTTGTGTTGCCTTTCTAATAGTTTTGCGGAGGAAATTGACGGAAATATCTTTTTTCTAGAAAAGCTAGAGCAAAAATTTAAATTTTGAAAAAGAAGAGGAAGTACAAATTTCCCCTCGTTATTGTCCCTAATAATATACTGCAATGAGAAATGATTTTAGCTGTAAATCCAAAGTTGAACGAGCCCATCCTCACATGTATACTATCCCCGTTTCATTCTCCTGGGATTTTAACCCAAAAAATGAGTGAACATTACATGAAAAAAGTTTTAAAAAGTCATGCAAACATGAATAGTGTTAAACTAATATATAGTGCTGGGATACAACTTTTAGATCTCGAAAGTTCACAATATTCATTAAATATCTGTTGACAAATGGCAAATTACAAAAATTAAATGTCAGCTTCTTAATATCTTTTCTCTTTGTAATTTTCCCTCCTGGCTCACATTGTTCTCTTTCCTGTCCTCTCTTGATGCCCAATCGCTGCCTCATAACTCCTTTTCCCTCCTCTATGCACTCACAGCGAGTTGTGAATTGTAATTCTTCTTTCCAACGGATAAGTAGTCTAATTGTCCGCTTCGGTTTCTCTCAAACACCTCGTCGTCGTACTTCGTACTCTCAGGACCGACGCCTCGCTTCCACTTCACCTCCCGTGAACCCGTTTCTTTTTCTGTCGCTTAACTTCTCTTTCTGTAATTGTATCCAGCTTCTCCTGCATAATCCTCCCGCCGCTCTGCTTTGTCATCCAAACCCACCTTCTGTCAATCTTTTTTTTTTTTCCCCCGCTACATCAAATGTCTGGCTGAGACAGTCTTTTTTTGTAATTCAATTAAAGCCAAAGTGCTGCTTTTATTGTTGCCTCTAATTATGAAGGCTGCACGTATAGGTCGCTCTCTCAGACACAATTATCGATAGCAGCCGTCCCTCAGTTCCATCTCTGGCAATCATTGGCTTTATTACTATCATCTGAGAGAGGAAGATATCCATCTAAAAATAAATAAATAAAAAAATACACACGCATACACACACACTAGTGCAGTGGAGTGTCAGCATGAGTGTGAGCGTGTGTGTGTGTGTGTGTGTGTGTGTGCGCTTCTGTGTGTGTGTGTGTGTTTGTGTGTGTGTAGGGGAGGAGGGATGGATGGACAGCCTCAGGAAAGGAAAGAAAAAGAATGGAAGAGAACACCAATGGAGTAGCAGAGGAGAGTACATTTCTAAATTTGTGCGTATGTGCGTGTGAAAGAGAGTGTGTGCATGCATGCATGCATGCTCGCGTGTGTGTTTGCGTGAGTGTGTGTTCGTCAGTGCTGGGTGGGAAAGCATTTGGCTAGTTGGAAGGTGTGTGTGTGTGTGTGTGTGTGGGGGTGACAACGACAGACAAAGCTAGGGGGAGTGATGAGATTATAATGCGTGTGAGTGTGATACGCACATTTCCAGCGTCGTGTGTGCGTGGGTTTGTGTGTGTGTGTGTGTGTGTGTGTGTGTGTGTGTGTGGTGCTGGAGTGGCAGGCGGGGAGAGATGTTGAGCGTGTACCAGGAGAGTGAAGGCCCCTCGAGGCTGTTGTTGCATTTTGAATCCAGGACACACACTGACATGAATGTAATTGGTGGAAACTAGCTCAGATTGTGGTTCTGTGGAAATGGAGACATAGTGGACCTCTTATTCTGTGTCTCTCGTACTTTATCTCTCGCCAGCCCGCCCCCTCCTCCATCCACTCTCTGGCTCACTCTGCTCCCCTCTCTTGTTGATCGTACATCATGCATTGCCGAACCTATTTGTTTGCAAGTCCAATTCCCTCTGGAACAATTAGAGGACTTGTATTTGTCTTCCCAGTCACAGGCCTGATTCCCCTTCCATTGCTTTTCTATTTCAGTACTTATCTTTTTACATTTTTACACAACCTCTCAATAGCTAAACGAGTGTTCTAAATGTGCTCCTTTGACCTGAGCACACAGCGGGGAGACTACAGCCTTCCAGCTTGTTCTTTTCGACAGACCAGACCAAAATAGAGATAACTGTCCACAAGTCCCAGTGCCATGTTTGGCAGAGCTGAAACACGGGGCATTAGTCCTTTATACCAACTGCTAAGCACGGTGGCAGAGGTGTGGTGATTTGGGCTCATTTCATCAACTAGGCAATTGTAAATGTGACTTTAGTGTCTTTTCTAAGTTTGGACAAACAAGTTTCTGACCATACAGTGATACAAAATTTTAAAAAACTTTTTCTTGTCAGATTTCAAGTTAGGATGAAATGTTTTTTTGTTGTTTTTTTCATTGCGTTTCAAGTCTGCTGCATCAAATGTCAGTGGACAAAGTCAAGATTAAAGAAGCATCAGAGACTTTATTTTATAGCTCAAATCTAAGTGTTTCTGCTCGGTTTTGAAGTATGTTGTCCTTTGTTGTGCAAATTAAAGGGCTTGAAACTCTCCTGAAGCGTTGCAGGGCTGAAATACTGCATGTCATAGCTTTGGTTTCCTCCCCGGTGGGACGACACACTGTTTAATGGTAGCACATCAGGAGCGAGACAAAATACTTAATCATAGCGCAATCAGTCAAGTACGGCAAAAAAGAGAAAAACACACTTTCAATATTTGCTGCAGAGGCGGTGAAGTCGATGCTGCTGGAAGAAGTGAATAAGAGATGAAATGTACAAGAAAGACACGGCACAAGAATAAACATGAGACTGGATGGTACTGACGGAGAGAGCATGGAGTAAAAAAAATAATCAAATTTTTACTCTAGGGATACTTTAGATTTGAAGTCTGGCTTTTTTTTCTAAATATTACTCTTGTATGATGAAACTGTCCCTACAATTGTTAAATATGCAGTTGAAAAAAGCAAACACAGATGACTTCTGTTCTTTTTGGAAAAGACCAAACCCCCGGTCGGTTCCCTAACCATGAGAAACAAGACAGCTCCATTGCTCACATGGTAAAGTAGAGCCTTTTTTCCCTCGCCCGCCTGTCATTCTTGATAAATAGCAATGAGATCAAGAGAACCAAGTCAGACTCGCAGGCCCAAGACTCGAAATATTTTCAGACCAAAACAACTTCACCGGTTTCTTTTATAGAATTTGCCTGAAAAGGCAGTAGAGCAGGGGCTAAGCCTCGTGCTAAACCGTGCACAGTTGCTTCCACATTCAATTACCCCCCCGGTTAATACGCCCATTCAACCTTCCCTGTCAGTGCGGGAGAGAAGCCAGTTCCTTCTTAATTCGGCTTTAATAAGTGCATCTTCAGAGTGGAGCCAGGTATAAAACGTGGAGCATATTCCTCAGACCAGTGAGGCAAAGGAAAAGGGTTTTATTTCATAAACATGTTACACACACACACGCGCGCTCCTGGGCTGATTGGTGTCAGGCTGATTGATGAAGTTGGGGGGGCGAGTTAATATGCGGAGCCGAAACCAGGCAAGCTGTGAAGTGTACAGGTTGCACTGAGAGCTGAAGTATGAAGGGCTCTACCCTTTTGAGTGTTATGCCACACCGGGTGACAAACTGAACACGCCTCTCCAGAAGAAACACATTTGCATCTGAATATAGGCGACACGTCAGCTCATTGAAATGTAATAGCGACCAAAAAAAAACAAAAAAAAAGTCTCCACTCCATGCGTCAGTGGGTTGTGTCTCAGGGAAAAGTGATAGGGACCCATGTAAGCTGGATCGAGCCCAGAGTTATAAATACACAGTGAGAAATTAATCACACAAATGAAGCACCAAAACAAGGCAGGAGAAACTCTGCAGTGCTTCCATTCATTCCTAAAGTTCTGCTTTGTGTTGTGAGGCTAAATGAACTCCAAACGCTTCTTTCTTGGAAAACAAGAAGAGTAAAAGGAAAAGAAGGTTCTGTGCTGTGTGACCCGTCCATAGATTTTTGTGTCGCCCCGCACAATCTGATGACGACAGCTTTTGACCCTTTATTATTCATCTCCGGGAGCTTTTTTCGCTGAACGTGCGGGTTTCTTTCAAATTTCTCTCTCTTGGTATTCACAAAATCCCCCCGTATTCATGGCTGAGAGGTGGCCAGTTTAACCACAGACATCCAGTGTTGGCCACTCAGCAGCTTCACTGGAGCATTACCCGTTCGCTTTCCCTCCTCTGCCAACAGGCTGCAGATTTCTCCATTTAAAAAAAAAACAGCTTGTTCACACGGAAAACTTGTGAGGCAGCCGTAGATCAAGCGGCGGCGGCAGCTTATTGGGCTGATTGCGCATTGCGGCTTCACAGAGTTCCAGTGCATCACAGCGGCGGGTCCATTAATTGGAAAAGTGTCTTCCATTCGAGGGCATGATTAAAATATGGTGTGCTGTGTTTTTGTGATAAGGACTCAGGGAGATGGAGAGATACGAGGAGAGCGCGCTCACAGGAGAGAGAAAAGAGGAGAGGGCCCGGAGGCCCGGCATGCTGGGTCACAATCCAGCGCCTGTGGGGGGGCGACCAGCGGGAGGCGGAGCATCATCTGGCTGTTGGAAAGTGGACTAAAAGCCTGCGTTTTATCTCTCTGGGCCAGTGAGAAACAACACTGAGAGGGGTTTCACAAAGCCCCTGTGCTGGTCGCTGAAAGTCCAGGACAAAGAGTCCTCGTGGCAATAGTTGGTTTTAGATTTAACTCAAAGTTACAGCAATGACATTTCCAACTGCTGAGGAGTAAATGTTCTGACACAGGAATACTGCTTCACAGCGGCGAGATTATTAACGGAGAAAAAAAAAGGAAAAGGCAGAATCTCCGTCTCCCTTTGAGATCTTTTGCTGTTTTTTCCTGCACACTGCCGCTCTCCGACTGATGCATATTTATGCCGTTCACACTTTAACACGGCCTGATCTGCCATTTATACCGCGGGAGGCTCATCACATGTGAACGCTCGGATAAAAGTTCCAGAGTCGGGGACGTTGTGTCTCAGATGGGAAAAAAATGTGCATGTGTGTGTGTGTGTGTTGCTCTCCCCCAAATGTCTTGTCCTTGATTCCATGGTTTGGTTGCGTGACAGGCCCCGGGGTGTGTGTAGACGGCGTGGAAAAAGGCTTGGCTGACTGCTTTGGCTCCACTCCCTTTTTCCCATCCCTCGTGGGAGTCTTCGCCCCTCCTCCCCGATCCCGTTCCCTGCACCTGAAGGTGGGCTCTACCCCGGGATAATTATCCATCCACGCTCCACAGCTCCCGGCCCTGCAGAAGCCAGAGCGGCTGCACGCTGAGGCCACGCCAAGCCTGCTCTGGGGAGGAAAGCAGCCGATCTGGATCGGACCTCCACCCCCCCCGGGAAGCTCAACAGGAGCTGAACTGGGGCCAGTGGATGTGGACGGATCGTTGGTAACTGGTAAAAAAAGGGCTGGCTGGAGGCGTGCGAGCGGCACGCCGCCGCGTCTTCAGCTCAGCGCGTCCAGCTGCACGCCTCGGAACCCGCTGTCGACATAAAAATAGGCTGTGTTTTCACAGCAACTTTGTTCAGACGCAGTGAGCTGAACGGAAGAGCTGGAGTAATTATAGGAGGCACAACGCGCGCTCCCAA
Source organism: Menidia beryllina (assembly GCA_013363375.1). Taxonomy (NCBI): domain Eukaryota; kingdom Metazoa; phylum Chordata; class Actinopteri; order Atheriniformes; family Atherinopsidae; genus Menidia; species Menidia beryllina. Next base: position 6,550 of record JABUIW010000086.1, read on the forward strand.
TGCAAACTAATGTTTCAGGGAAAACATCTGTAGCAATACGAAACAGCAGGAGAAAAAAGAGGAACTTTCCTCACAAAACAAGCTAGATTTAGAGATTTACTCTTCCTTTAAACCATAAGTGTTGTCCTGTAAGATAAAAATAACTGAATGGATCACTGCTTTGGAATTTCTTTTTTTTATTCCTTGCTTTTGCATTTATTTCTACAGTTGTGTGCGCTCAACAAATGACCCGTCCTTTATTAAAACAACATGGTTTCACAGTAGATTCAGAGATTTACTCTTCCTTTAAACCATAAGTGTTGTCCTGTAAGATAAAAATAACTGAATGGATCACTGCAGGTTCCTACAGCTTTGGAATTTCTTTTTTTTTATTCCTTGCTTTTCCATTTATTTCTACAGTTGTGTGCGCTCAACAAATGACCTGTCCTTTATTAAAACAACATGGTTTCACCTGGTTTCACAGTACCGGCTGAAAAAGCTAAGAGAAGATGGCGGCCATCTGTTTCCCGTCCGCAGACACACACGAGTGTCATGTGGCGGCAACAAATCGAACAGCATCTTCACCTTGTGTGTTGACTTCAGCTCCCATGTAGCACACGGGTACCTCAGAGCCGCTCTCCTCTAGCCATCGATCTGTCGCTCTGAGACTCAGCCAAAGAGCTATCAACCTTTTAAAGTGTCACTTTCAAAGAGAAATGGATTGCCACTGTGGAAGGGGGAAATAGGAGAGACAGACAGAGAGAGGGAGAGGGGTAAAATATCTGCGGACAAACGACCGGCGTAATCAAATCACACTCATCGGAAGCTCATCATTCACTGCTTAACAGCTCAGTCGCTGTGTTGTTAATGAAGCGTGTGGGTCTAGATGTGTGTATCAAATCACATCAAGAATGTATCCTGTTGAGTTTATCGGGCCATCGTGTGTTTGTTTTAATTTCGACCTGCTATGTGAAACAATGTTCTTACTTGTTTTGAAGTGCAATATGGGGGGAAATTCATTCACACCATCACTCATCACTGAATCTAAGGTTAATACTAATGATGTCAAATTACTTTAGCAAGGCCAGCTTAACCTTCCATTTATCCAACCACTTAATCATACTTCTCCGTTTTGAAATCGGGCAGGATTGCACGCACCACTTTTCCTTCAGGGGCCAAATGGCGGTTATCTAACAATATGTGTGACCACCTACACCTTTGTATCTGAATCCTCTCACAAAAAGGGTAATTTTGCCCTTCAGATATAGTTTGGACAGGCTCAAGTGGGTAGGATAAAGCAGAGGAATTGAGATTGGGTGGTAGTTTAATGCTTGAAGGCAATGATAAGACATCAGTGTTCCAAGTTTTCAAGTTGTTATAAATTCAGTTTGCTGAGCCTTTTTTGTTTTAGCCTTAGACAAATGTAAATGTTAAAGAAATTCCAGAATATCAGGTAAATAGTGGATGGCTGGAAACGGCGTACTTAAACATTTCTGCTCCCTGCTTACGGAATGTTAGCTAAAGGAAATATTTGATAACATTTCTTGACATTTGCAGGGATCCCATACAGCCACTGACTTCTGCATGGTTCTTCATCTTATAAGACAGGAACCACAAGTCATTAAACTTTTAAGACTCTTGTGCTCCACCTTGCCTGATAAAGGTGTGAAGAATATTTGAGAGGGATATTTCCCAATTGGTTAAAAGAAACTAAAAGAATAGGTGAAGGCCAAAGTCAAAACTATGGATTCAGATATTTTAAAACAGTTTTCTTCGGTGCCTACCAGACTGGATAGAAACGACAGTGATTTTAGGTTTCTGTGGCCTACCATTTTGTAACTAAATGAGCACAAAATTTGAATAAATAAAATACTTGGAGATATTCTGGCCTAACCTATTCTGAAGGGAGAAAAACCATAACAATTCGCAGAGTTCTGAACTAATTATTTCACAGCGAACTTGGTGTCTTACAGGAAGTATTTTGAAAAATTAATCAAATACTTTTAAATGAAGTATGGCCTTGAAAAGAGTATTCTTGCAAAGCTTCTGATATCAATCTCCACATACTGGCTTTCCCTGGGAATATGGGGGGGGGGGGGGCGGGAAACATATACTTAGGAAAATTTCATGAGGATTTGAGATCTTAGAAAAAAGTCTAATGCAAGAAGACTTGTTATACAATCACATGTTCTTGCTAATGGTCAGAAACATAAGACTAAAGTAGCTATGAAGAAAAGCCAATATTGCTGTTTAATCCCCCCCTGCACCCCGGGGTGCCTTATCTCCACTCTTCCACTTGAGTAAAAGCCTGGAGCAATCCTGAGGGCAAATCTTGGATATCTACTTTGGACGGTAGATTTTCCAGATGCAAATAATTGGGGAAAACTTTTCATCTGGGTGCGGCGTTTGTTTCCCCACAGCTCAGGAAGCGGTTCCACAGAATCATTTACACGTGCAGACTAAGATATCAGCGGCGTTTTCTTTTGCCTTTCTTCAGCTCACACAGGTGCATGTGGGCGCTTCACATCCAGCATAAAATTGATTCAAATAAAAAAAGAAAAAACTCTCTCCACCTCGCAGAAAGCTCCGAGGGACATTTTCTGACATGTTGGTGTATTTAATGATACCGGTTCAAGTGTAGCTGTATACAATAAGAGACTGAGGTTACTCTTGTGCAGAATTTATACGTCAATGTATGCCTGTGGCTGTGCACAATGAGCCCATACTTATCATGGAAGTTTTTCTGGAGAAATCTGTGATCTTTGAACTTTTGCCCTTTACGCTAAACGCTTGAATAATTCAAAAAGCCAAGGCCTCTGCCTATAAAAAAGTTGTCTTTCTTATTTTATGTTCGCAACTGCTTTACAATATAGACCTTGGACCTGTGCATTTCAATTCTGTGCCGGCTTGCATTAAGTGCAAACTTTGGCGAAGGCTGCAAAGAACTTTCCCTTTGTACTTCTTTTTCCTTCTGTCTGAACGTGAGTGTGGAGGAGATGGAGTGCAAAGCATTTCTTCTTAGAAACAGTCCAAATTCACGGCGCTCTTTCGTTTGAAAGAAAAAAAAGAACAAGAGAAAACAGAACCGGATAAAGTTCACAAATAGGAAATTTGCCATTTCATACGCGTTGACACGCGTTGCCATGGAGAAGGACGGAGTGCTGCGGCGATGCGAGGTTGCTGCGCCGACTGGCCAAATAAAAGAAGAGCCTCATGTAAAGCAACTCTTCTGTCGGGCTATTTCAGCGAGGGCCGTTGTGGCGTTGTGGTGAAGACCCCCTCTGGCCATAGAAACCAGTAAAAGCCTAACAAACACCCACCCACCCACACACACACGCACGGCAGCGATCTCACACTCGAGCACCAGCTCTTACCCGGGCCTGCACAGACTGTACTGCACAAAAACACCGGATGTATCTCTGGAGGTAGGACAGAAATCCAAAGTCTTGACAAGACAAGTCAGAGGGATCATACGCCTGGAGGCAACAGAGAAGAGCGGATGAGGTGAGGGAGCAAGAGAACGAAGGATGAAGGGAGGAGAAATATTCATGGGGGATACGGAGAGTGACGCTGGACGAGATGAAATGAGAAAGGGAGGCGGAGGACGTGGAGGTGGTGTGGGAGCAGAGATGCAAAAAAAAAAAAAAACAAGAGAGGAGAGAAAAGCAAAGGGAGAGGTGGAAGCAAGTGTGGGAGGAGTGAGAAAAAAACACGAGCGAATGCAAAAAATGGCGTGGAAACTGTGGAAGTGGAGCTGCGTTTGGAGGTACTAACCCAAACCGAGGACTAGGAAGAAGAAGAAAGAGGGACGTGTTCTGTACTCGCCCCCAGATGAGAGCCGGGGAGACAGGGAGACAAACTGTCAAGAGGAGCCGGCGAATCGGGCGCGACAGGGGGGGGGGGGCACGCATGCATTTAGAAGAAGTGGTGCAAAGCTAAAATATCCAGCGAGAGATGTCTGAAAGAGCGGGAGAGACGGGGAGAGAGTCCAGAAGACAGGCAAAGTGAGCGAGCGAGATGGTGGCGCTGATTGGCTGATGCTATCTGCGCCCGGCTGGATGTGCGCGACACAATCTCAAATTGGAAATCGCTGTTTCAATCTCGCCTCACTCGGTGGCTACCCGCTCCACTGATAAGGAGAGCGGCCTAATTCTATTAAAAATATCCCGTGAGTGTGGGGTGGCGGCTGAGGGGGGCCCGGCGAGGGAGATGGAGGCCAAATGTCGGACGGGGGGTGGCCAAAGACCTGGTCGTCTGGAGAAAAGAAGACGGGAAAAACAGGACCGGGTGGGAAAACACTTGCACGGGGAGAAAGTTGCGTCTGCCGTGCGCTTTATCTCTGTACCCCATCTGCCCATCATCTCCCCCAGCCTCTCCAGCTCAGAAAATCAGTCTCCTCCATCTATCTAACTACCCATCTGTCTATTTATCCGTCTATCCATCTGCCAGCTCTTATCGCCCGCCACAGGTTACTGTTCTCATTTAGAACAGCTCCCCCCCCCCTCCTTTACTTCCTTCACTACCTTTCATCTTATCTTCCACTCCATCTTCCCCTCCTCCACTTGTTCATTTCGGACTCTTCAAATCTACTTTACCGACTCGTTTTTGTCCCGAAAAAAGCGTGCTATTCTCAAAGTCCCAGAGCCTACTTCCTGGGCCGTTTGGGGAGGTCTGACGTGTGTTCTTATTGTCCATGTTTGACCAAAGATCAAATTTGGAAGTGGCTGGCTAATTGTCAACGGGCCGGTGAGTCAATCGGGTTCCTTTTGTCAGGCATTGGCTTTTCACTGGACGGATACGTTCATTTTGGAAAAAGCAAGTGAAACTATGTGTCATTTTGAATACCAAAAGCCAGACACAAAAATTAGAATTCTGTATTTATCTTATTTAAGAGTTTCGAGGTTGGTCTGGAGTAAAACAAACTAAAAAGCCACGACTGCACTCGCCAGGCTGCGAAGTTCCACACTAATCATACCTTCATTAGTTACTCTGTGCTGAAGTCCGAGCCAACTGCCTGCGCTCTGCCGCTCGTCCTTTATTAAAACGGGAGCCGGAGCCGATAGCGGAGAATCACTCGGCTGTGAAAGAGACTGTCTGCTTGCGTTGCTTAATACACAACCACCCAAACGGGTGTGCGCACATTATGCTTGGCGGCTTCTGCCGGGGATCACCCGTCACAGCCATGAGCTCAACCTCAAACCTGAGAGGAGCGTGAAAAATGAGGTCTGAGGGAACGACACACACAGGGAAACCGGCGAGAACGGGGACGGGCGCGGATGAAAAGAATCAGACAGTTGGGAGAGTCCATGCAGAGAGATGAGACGCCTGGATTAGTAAAGAGAGAGAGACAGAGCGTGAGAGATGAAGTGGTTGAGATATGGAGAAGAGCAGTTGTGTAATCTTAGGCTTTAGGAAGAGCTGGTCACCGCTTTGGCTAAAGGAAGGGGTTTTGAATTAAAGAAGATTGAGGGATTGCAGGTAGTGATACAATGACCACGACAATAATGAATGCGTGCCAGGAATCAGGACAATTACTGCTTATGAATCTGTCCGGCAGCTGACACTTAATCTTTCCCTTTAGATATTACCTCTTTTAGCTGAGGCACAACAAACCACACACAAGACACAAGCTCTTAGACGTGCGTCAGTCACAGCTCAGACAAAAGTCCCTCTGTCACTGCCTCTGCATGATGGCACGAACCGAAGAGGCTGTTTGGGTGTATGAAGATTAAACCGAAAGGAAGAAAGGACCCCGAGGATCCCCCAACCTGGGAATTTGAATGAAAGGTTCACAGCCACAGAGACCATCGTTTAAACAAGAGAACGACCACTTAGCGCTGAACCTTTGAGGTCTGAGCTCTTATGCCAAAGCTCTTAAAGGACAATCAATATCCTAATAACAGCACAGCACAGTGTGGAACAGAGTTCAGTTGAGGCCAAATTTATGAGTTCAGTGTGGCAGCGGAAGCAGAACAGAGGAGACACAACGGAACAGAAGCAGATGAACATTTTAAAGGTGTCCTCTTTACATGTTTTCACAACATGGGATTCAAACTGGCCGGGCGGTGTTTGCCTGCTTGGCTGGTTAGGGTTATATTCAACCAAGAATAGCTCAAACATAGAATGTCAGAGTATGGACAATCTTAATCTGACTTTCATTGCTCGCTAGGAGCATTCTAACTGAATATTCCCCTACCTGCAGACGGCCCAAGCTAAGGTGCTGGTGGCATCCAGCTCCACTCCCACTGATTGATAGAAGCTCCGCGGTCTTTGACAGTAGCAGGCGGTTGTAGTCGCGGTTCTGCTGTACCGGGGTGCTGCTCCCCGTCTGAAACTCCAACGAGAACCTGCAATAGGCAGAGAATTGATTAATTTGCCGTAGCGCCAAGCCCACAAGGGTGCAGAGCAGAGCATAAATGCAACCAAGTCAAGCGTGGAGTGAAATATCCAACTACTGTCACCCACTGGAGCCCAAGTCAATGCAGTTAGAGAATATCCACAAGACAAGAGACTCACAGAGGAGGCAGCTGAATCATATAGATGATTTCCGGTGACCTAGATACTTATTTTGGAAATGGAGGCTTCCATGCAAGCCAAATGACTTTTTTCACAAAGGTGTTTCGTATTACACTTTTCACATGATCAAGCACCCCTACACTCATGGTCATATGTCAAATCAATTTGGCAGCTCAATAAACGCACACAGGACGCTTCAATTTATCTGTGTCAGAGTGATGAATCTGACCATTATTGATTTTTAAGGAGTAAAATATCACTACCATGTTAATAAAACCCTTAAATAACTCAGCACATGTCGGGCTGTTACATCAACAGAAATGCCATCTTCCCAGTTGATCTTTTGTTCACTCAATCATAAAAATGCATTTTGTGTACAAATTAATCAGCAATCATTATCATTAAAATGCTAATGTTCACTTTTAATGCAACCAAATGCATGTGAATAATAAAAATTGTGACAGCCGAGGAATGTTTTTAAACCCAAAACAGTGCTTTCAATCCTGAGTATTTTTTCTAATGCTAAACATGTGAGGTTTAGGCCCCAAAGACAAACAAAAATGGGCTAACTTGATTTACCCACAACCATGACTGTTTTTTAACCCTTATAAGCTAATGGTATTCCCTGGACCCAATCAGGAAGTGCAAACGTTGGATTTTTGGAAGAAATTAGTGTCTTCTTAAAGGAAACTTTAAAATTCTGTTTATTGTTATAGGGAAATGTTCATAAGAGTTGCCCTAATGCAAGTCCCGTGGGAGCATAGATGTTAAAAGGGGTATTTAACAAACTAGCAATATGACTAACAGCTGGATGGATACCAAGTTATTTGCCTACTTAAGTGTCTTATCAGAACATCTTTTTATCTAAATATGACTGCAAATTTATGCTTGAAGATGCTTAAATAAATTGCATTACTTATACAGAAGTTATATGTAACCTCTTATCCTCAACTCCACTAGATTGTGTTATAAGTGTAATTCAACTACAGAAAATAAATTAAGCATTGTAATTTAAAGAAAAGTGTAACTAACTAATAGATTGTTTTTTTTTTTGCGTAATCATCTATAGAATTTCTGTTGCCATGTTATTTCTAAATCTCCATTGGCAATCTAGGGTCTGTAACAATGGAGGAAAAAAAATCCCATACAGCAGTTTTAAGCTCCGATGATTCACTAATCACATTCAAGCAAGGAGCTTACAAGAAGCGGATGGATCGTGTGGCATATTTGTATCTCATTCGAAGGATTTCATTTTGCCATCCTGCTCCATCAACAATAATGCAAAAGGCCAAATCAAATTGTGGTGACTCACAGCAGGTCATGCTGTATTTAAAAGTACACAGAGAGCTTATTTATCTATCCCAAAGATAAAAAAACTGAATGAAAGCTACAATACACAAGACGGCATCTGCATCAAGACAGCATCTGGACCTTTTATACCATAAGCATGAAAAGATAAAAACAAAATATTACAAAAAAACAATAGACTGCAACAGTAAATTTTGATTATTAAATTAAGATCATACATGGACAGTGATGATGATACTGTCAGGAAATAATCAAACTAGCCAGCACCACTGAGCCGCAGCATCCTGCACAAGTCAGTGGGTTAACAGCTTCATTTGAACTTGCTGAATGAGTACAACCACAAGGATTCCTCGGTCGTGCCTCCATCTTGTAAAAGCTGGCCTTTTTTCAGGGGGAATATCGGATCGATTTATAGTCCGAGCTATTTTTCTCCCTACTCTGTCATCCATCTAGTCACTCCATCTGTGATGTCTGAGGAAACCGGGACTTGAGTCACACATGGTCACGTTTGGGGACAGAGCGAACAAAGGCCCATAAACCAACTGACAGTGTAATGAGAAAACTGCACTTTCATCATCTTTTTTTGGAATCATTTTGACTGAGGTGTGCATCAATGATGTAGTGTCGTTAATGTGAGTGTTGTAGACATTCAGGAACTGCCATATAAAAAACTTAACACTTAATTTCTTATATAGTGTGTTCACTCCCTTTTAGTTATTTATTTAAAATGTGATGATTTTCCACTATGATGACCACTATAAAGACCATTTTGCAAGAGGAGGACATAGGACAGAAAAAAGATCAAACAAAATCCTGAAATTAAAATAAAGATATTTGCCAGATTTTCCATACCCAGCCATAATTCATCATTTTGAGTCAGGCAAAAATTTCAATGACTGTCCTTAGCTTGTTCCCAGGTGGAAGCTGCAGTGGTTGTGATGAAGCCAGGAAGTGAACTACAGCAAACATGGATGTCAATGAGTAAAAAGATTTCCATGACCACATATCCAACATATGTCAATTTAGGAAAGCAGAAACTGAAGTGGCACTAACTGGATTTCATCGGGATCGATCACTTTCGTGGCCACTCAGCCTTGAAAATTAATGAAAGGTCACTTCGACGGAAAAAAGATCAATGTGAATCGCGCACTTGCGATAATAATTATGAAGTTATGGACATCATTCAACACATAATGATCCTTACCAAAGATCAGCACTCCTGATGATACAGCGGGCTCATTAAGTCTGGCTGGCCACGCTTTACCCCCAAAGCTCTTCCAGTTTCCAGATGACTACCAGAACATACACAAACACTGCATCTGAAAATCACACCCCCACACCTGCATGTAGACGAACTGAGGCCACGCAGCCGTGAACACGCCGGCGATGAGTTAATATGAGCACAACAACAATGTGCTTCACTGAGGCGCTTCATGCGCCGTGGGTCTGTATGCAAGAAGCCAAGGCCAAACGCACAACACATTTAAATCAACAGTCGGGAAAAAATATTGGCATTTAAAAATGGACCTCCACTAAATGGTCACAACAACAAGGGAAGCTTCCCCTCACTGACAAATGGACAGTCTGGAGAAGTTATGATGACAGCGGTTGCCGTGGAGCGAATCTAACCGGTCGGCTCCACGCCTGTGCCTCTGCCTCCGTGTTGCCAAGAAAGAAGACTGATCAATACATCCGATCAATGGCTTCAACGATTTAGCCTAAGCTCTGCTCCGTTCTCAGAAGGCTGCCATTCACTACTGGCAGCCCAAACGCTGCTGATCCCTACAGCTGACAGATATCCGCTTTGTGACTTTTAAACTGAAAAAATAAAAATAAAAATGTTGTTTTTTTTTTAAAACCATATTGTCCGATGGTGTGTTTTCGGGGGGCTGAGCGCAGGAATCGGAGCGCTGGAGGGTTTGGAGAGAGAAAAACGGTCGGGGGTGTGGGGACAGAGGTGGCTCTGTGGAGACGCCATGCTGTGAGAACAGACGATTGCAAAGGCGGCACTCAGGAAATCATCAAACAGCAGTTGGTTAAGGGTCTCTCTTGTTCCACCGCAGTAAAGGGACCCTGATGATGTGACACCAGGCTGAGCCCATGAATGCAACTTTTGGCTCTGGTTATAGATAGTCCCATTTTAGTCGACACGGGCCGCCTTTCTCCCACTGGCAGCGAGCTGAATGGGGGCTTGGCATTTGAAAGGAAGCCGGGAGATTTGCTGGCGGATTAATCCTTTCATTAGGGAAAGTGAGACGTTAATTGCGGCAACAGCTGCATCTCTCATGTTTACACGACTGACGGTTTCAACGCCGTCCCTTTAAACGGAAAAAAGCAATTATCAATAAATGCAGGGCAATCTCGCAGTGATGAATTGAGCTCAAATTAGGCTTTCTTCATCTCTGTGCAGCACATTCAGGGTGCGAGCATCCGTGTTGGCTAGCAGCACGTGGTTGTGAGTTATATTGTAACACAACAAGGATAAAAATACTTGACTTTCCGCCATGAAGAGCTCACAGGGAGAGCAATCAAAGGTGAGTCGTGATTTTAAGCTGATGAGGAGAGAGTGCGGGAGGGGGGGGAGAAAAGAGAGTGAAAAGGGCTTGTGCAGTCTGAGGAGGAAGAAGAATCGGGTGTGTTGACACACTGTGGAACAACAACTTCAACAGGGAAAAGCTTGCCAGAAAACTAGCAGTCAAATTATGCAGGCAATTGAGAAACTGAGACAGTGTGGTTGTCTACATCCTAAAGCTTGGCTTCAAAAGAAAAGGATCAAGAGAAAGAGGAACGAAACAAATTTCAAATGGGAGAGAAAGCTGAGGAGGAAATGGGGCAGACAGGGGTTCGGGATGGAAGGCTGTGGCAACGGGATGACTGAAAACAAGGCCAGCGGGGAGTCTGACAGCCAGAAGAGACGGGTGGAGGACAAATGAGGCGGGGGCACGGTGGCTGGTGGGGGGAGAAAAGGTAGCTGGAGAAGAGAGAGGCAGGGTAACATTCACCGTTAAGGCCGATCAATTTCTCGTCCCCTCAATAATAGATGTGACGAGCACGGGGGGGGCTGTTATCTGTCAGGCTTCGCCGGCCGGAATACAATCCCCACTGGGAGCCCGCACACAAACACTCACCTATGCGAGCGTGAAAAATGTCAGCTTTCAATACGCAGATTCTGCCAGCCCCACTCCCAGGCTACCCCACATGTTGGCGTAGGGAGAGGAATGGAAATTCAAGGAAAAATGGAAATAGTTAGGCTCACCGACGCTCACGTTGTCGTCCCCGTGGTCACACGACACCGACGCCGCTGACACTCTCATTCATCAACCGGAGCCTTTTCTCCATTCCACATGCAGAGGCAGCGCCGACGCAGCCACTCTCATTCATACACCCTTGTGTTGTGTCCTTTTAACCTCACACCCTAAATCTTTCACTCAAGGCAAAGTAATATCTCACAGACACACACGTGTGCACTTCTGAGGACACTACGTTGAATCTGGCACTTTCAACCCTATGGCAGTATCACCATAATATATATATATATATATATATATATATATATATATATATGTGTATGTGTGTGTGTATATATATATATATATATATACATATATATATATATATAGACACACACACATACACATATATATATATACTCACACATATATACATATATATACACATACACACATATATATACACAATGAGACATAAATATGCATATATACATATACGCATCTACACACACAAACATTTGCTTCAGGTTAGGTAACAGCTATCAGAATATATGTGCATATATATATATACAGTACACACACACACATACACATATATATATACTCACACATATATACATATATATACACATACACACATATATATACACAATGAGACATAAATATGCATACATACATATGCGCATCTACACACACACAAACATTTGCTTGAGGTTAGGTAACAGCTATCAGAAGCGTCAGGCAGATGCAGAGAGGCAGGCATGTGGAAGGAGCTTCTGCATGACAGAGCACAGCAGAAACTAGTTCTCACTCAGCGTGTATCTGTCAGGACCCCCTCATGTCGCTTTACCCAGATGTGTCGTACCAGAACGCCCACACCCTTCCTACACAGCTGCTTGAGCTCCAGCTGCACCCCTGCAACTATGAAAAGGCGATAAAAGGCGGGGTAGGTAGCACGCTTCAAGGCTCTGAGGCTCTGTGTGTGTGTGGGGGGGGTGGGGGGCACAATAGGCACAAAAGTATTATTTTCCCATCACCAAGTCTTGAAATCAGTTCAATGTTATCCCGCTTGAGCAACATGGGACAAATGACATGTTGTCTTTGGATAATGAGCTAAAACTAACTGTAAACACGGTAGTTATTCATCTTTACGGCGGCCAGGTGCTGCTAATCAAATCAGCTTAATGGCCCGTTTGGCCAGGTTGCTGGTCTGGAGCATTAAAGTGTCCGTTACCACACTGACCAGGAGGGAGACCTACACAGTCCACCATTCCACCAATTTTTCATAAGTGGAAAGCAGCTGTTTAGCTCAAGGTGAGTCTGTGCAATGCATAGTGAAATTCCCCAAAAATGTCCAAAGAGCTATATCTATATAGTGTAACAACCCAATGGGCTTCAGTTAACATAGAAAATGTTACAGCTCTGGACAGCACAGACAGAAAAAAACTGAACATGTGTGGCTTGTTTGGAAGGTTTGAAGTCGAAAGCCTTTTCTCTTTAAATGTAAAATGGCAGCCCAGCTTAGGTTTGCAAAGTTAGGAATGAAAAAAGGAAAAAGGTCTTTTTGACAATGTTGGGTCATAATGCACAGCAGAACGGTAGCAGTCAAGCACGGCGGTGGAGGGCTGATGATTTGAGCTGGTTCTGGACACATCCCAGTCCAACAGGAACTCTACGATATATCTCAGTTTTCCAGAAAAAGGGCCATCTGTCTGACGGCTAAAACTAGTCCAAGACTGGGTCATTAACGAGGTAGTGATCTAAAACACAGCTGCAGATCTCAAAAAGAGGGAAGAAGAAAGGGAGGGGGCTGTTGGGGGGACAATGTAAAAAAAAAAAAAGAGTGGGCCAAAATTCCTCCTCAGCAATTATTTTTCGCACACTGTTTCCAAATCTTGGCATTGTGAGGAGCCGCAATCTTCTATTTACCTAATTCAGAGACAGAGGCGTTAACCAGATGACTTCTTCTACCATGCCCTCATATAAGAAACCTTAAGATTTAAAGGAGATTGCAATTTTCTTTTTTCTGACTGCTTTCACTCGCTAACAGATGAGGAGAACAGCTCATCCTCCACCATGTGTGTCACTGCTGACATTTGCCTAATTGCTCGCCAACGTTTTCAAGCACAAGCAATGCACGGAGACGGCAGCACAAGCAGAACACGGAACACGAGTCCGTAGGTAGTGTAGGCACACCCGGCACTCGTCAAGAAGCAGAAGAGCAAACGCTAATATAGCTCATTGGCACCCGTCACGCTGGCGGGAAAATGTCTAATTCGGTACTCGGAGGCCTTTAAACTTGCCCAAGTGAGAACGAAACCTTTCAAACTGAAAGGCGCTGTTACATAAATAGTCGCCAAACTTATGAGTCAGTTTGTGGGAGTCAGCCTCAGATCTGCCGAGTCGACATCATCCCGGCATGTGATGGGAGATGACACGAACACTGGGACGCGTCGCCACGCCGGCAACAGGTACGCAAACAGCCAACCAGCAATTATCATGTTTTGATAAACCAATGATTTATTTAGCCCTGGCTGAGGAGAGGCGTCATGCAGCCATAGGTCCAATCTGTTCCTGCAGCTTTGTGCAGAAAATTCCTGTTCGCCGACGGCTTCTAAATTACCTGTCAGTCACGGTTTTAAACAGAGGGGGAGCCAGGGGAAAGCGGGTTCATATTGAAAAGTGCTTTTTCTGTAGAGATCTCGCAGGAAAAGAAGAGTAATGCAGGTAGACACTGGGATGCCTCCTAAGCTCCAGTCGGAGCGTCTTCAGTGTGCGGCGACGGTTCGGCTGACAGGAACGGATCTGTCAGGGTTTACTCAGAGCTAAGTCAGCTGATGTGGCGGAGAGTCGGAATTATATTCAACTGTTTGTTTTGTTTTTTTTGCCGTGGCATCAGGCTTTATCAGCCCTGCAGACCCACACAGATATGCGAGTCTGGGAGCAGACCTCCGACATCACAGGATACGAGATGCTAAACAGGGACGCTGACTGACAGGCTCAAATTCATTTTCAATACGCCAAATGATACACATTTTTACCTGGCTTTGTTTTATCTCCGACGTATGCTAATGCGTTCGGGGCTGGAGCGCTGAATTTTATTAAGAAACTGAACAGACTGACGCAGGCCGGCTCTGCTCCCGGGGGCTTCTCTGGAAGCCTGGGAACTGATTATGTAAATGCTGCAAACAGGTGGTGGATATAAAAAGGAATATGTTGCACACCATCCACAAAAGGAGTGGCGAGCTCAGGGCAGGGTGGGACCACAGCGTGTGTAGCGAGGGCAAAAGTGTTGAGAACCACTCATTTTTCAAGTGTAGCTTCCAAGCAGAACAAGCGTTTTTGTATTATTTGGAAGCGGTCACAGTTCTTGAGACGTTTTGGAAGGTCTTTGAATCTTTTTCTTTGGACACTGGCAGTGTTGCTTTCATTTTCTGCTCAGTCCTTGTCCCTCGCCACTGTTCAAGTAATCTGTTCTTCATATTTCAAACCTCCGGGCACCTCGTTCAAGAATAAAAAGACCCTCAACACAAGGTAAACCTGTGTGGAGTCTGCGGGAAACTCACAATTTAATCCATTTTCAGAAAAAGGACACCACAGTTTGGCAGACATAAAACCTGAAGGTGAGATCTTTCAGAATCCAGCCCCGACCTGTCGCAGGGTCTGAGAAATTCTCTTTCAGCTGATGCACATACAGCTCACTAAGCCTCATCAGAAATGGTCTCCACGGACAAGTGGCTGTCCAGAAGTCATTCTTAAGGAAAGAACACCTTCTTAAGGATAGAAAAAAACTGAGCTATGCCAGAGGACACAAAAAGTGGACAGATGGAGGGATGTATCCTCCCCAGAACCTGGAGCTCAACAATAGAGCAGCAATGGAATAAAAGGGAGCCAACATCTAAAAATAAGAGTTTTGTCCTTCAAGAAACATTGAGAATTTTTCCTGACAAACACTTAAGATATGACAAAAAGTTTGTATAAGAGGGATAAGGCTGTGTTTAATTGAAAAAGTTGCTTAGAACAGATACTGACAATCAGGCTTGTTAGAGTTTTACCAAATTAATTTTCTCCCTTATGCCGTGTTTTCGTTTCAAGAGTATGGGAATTTGTAGAGGACACCTCTTTTCTCTCTTCCCAATACAAAGAAAAGTGCTGTGTGTACTGTACTTCAGAGACAGTGACAAAGGGTTGGACCACTCCACCCGTGCTGCTGCTGGTTTAATTCAGAAACAGTCCTCAGAAGTTTCAAGGCGAAGAAAACATGTGATGCAAGATTTGCTAAAAAATTCAAAGCTGCCGAGAGCTTTAGTTAGCGCTTCGTTTCTGCACTTCGGGCCATCATGCAGAAAACAAATCACTCCTTTACATTAAACCCGAAACACCTTTTCAGGAGAAAAACCCTTTGAAAGCGTTTGGCGGTGGCAGAGTTCGTCTTTCTCCGTTCTCAGGCTGCATTAGATATTTCTCCCTCTGCTAAGTGCATGCGGGAATAGAATCTGGTTCACCTTTGACCCTGGAATAATCCGGCAAGATGAATGAATATGGCGATTGTATGCTTTTAGGAATCATAATGTATCCCACATACATGAGTCAGTTATATAATCCTAAACAGCAAGATATTTGGAGATTTCTTCTCCAATATAAGAGGTTGCATTTCAATTCTTTCCACACAGCAGCTGTACATCATTAAACAATCTATTATAAATCAGTTACTAGAGAGTCGTTTAAATTTTCAACTCCTCTTTCATGCTCCATTTCCATTTTTCAGACCAGCATTACTCAGGCTTTTATTCATAGTCTTGCAGTATGTGTAAAAATAGCTTGAATCAGTGTACAGATACAATATGCTGGGGGGGTGGGAAGTAATATGATAATAAAAAGTATGAAGGCATTTCTAGGGCAGGACCGCAGGAGGAAAATTGCTTCCCAAGAACTGAGCGGGGCTCCCCAGTGAGCAACTCACAAATGTATAAAAGGACATTTTACAAGTCCACTTGTGAGGAAACAAATGACCAAACTGAAAAAAAAACAAACAAATAACCTTTCAGCCCAACGTGTTTGACGCACGGTGGAACAGATTCTCCATCTAAAGCATGCTCCATCAAGTTTAAAAGCACGACTCGGGCTCCGGAGCGCTGTGAAATCCCCGCCATGTAGGCCAGGCCAAAACAAATGTGATGTCAATGCAATAATAAACGAGCTTTGTGTTTGAGTGCGACCATGATAATTAGTCTCAGGACGGTATGTTAGCGGAGAGAATGCTCATAAAATATAGAGGCCATTTGGCGTGCACTCCGAAACAAATCTGCAGTCTAAGAGCGTGGGCTGTTCCACTAATGTTCGACACTGTTCAGATCTGGCAGAGGCACAGTCAGAAAACTTTCTTTAGAGGGGGGGGGGGGGAAGAAAGATGCTGACGGTTTCGGGCAGCAGGCTAG
This sequence comes from Menidia beryllina, assembly GCA_013363375.1. NCBI lineage: Eukaryota > Metazoa > Chordata > Actinopteri > Atheriniformes > Atherinopsidae > Menidia > Menidia beryllina. The sequence goes on from JABUIW010000086.1 coordinate 23,021, forward strand.
AAAGATTGCCGAGTCAGCACATGCACATAGATGCACAACCTCTCCCAGACACGCATAATGCATCTTTCGTCATACGACACAATCCCTTCCCCTTAAAAAAAAAAAAGAAAAAAAGAGACTCTTTTTGTTGACTCGATTGCACATTTGCCCGAGAGACCAGTCGCCTCACAGTTTAAGGTTCCTGACAAAATTGGGATTGACTCTGAGCGGCACAGCAAGCCAAGGTCAGGGAGATGATAATGATGTTTATGAAGTCTAAATCCACTAAATAAGATTCCCTCTGTATCTCCCTGAGTGGCTGCCTGTTGTGACCCAACGCCAAAGGTCTGCTCCCCAATTTCAGCAGGGAGCTGCGTCACACTGCGCGACGGGGGCGGCACACACAGCCAACATTTGCCATTTAAAGGCAAGGAGGTAAAGGAGAAGCATGCCTACGGTTTAAATGCATAGATTTATACGATTATTGTCCTAATGTCGGGACACCTACGGGGGAGACGTTGACATTTTGACAGCGCTAATAACCTCATTCCGCACCTCCTCTGTTTGCTCGTCTCCAGCAGCTCACACAGCGCAGAAAGGAATAGTTAAAATAAAGAGTTTCGCTGCCCGTTGGGCGGGCCACGAGCTCCTGGCGGGCTCAGTGGTTCAAGATGTTTGCTGCTCGCTCAAATTGTCACAATATGGATTCACAGCTTCGGTTAAAAGCGCCCACCCTCCTTGTCCACGACAGCCCTTCTGAGCCACGTATTGACCGGCTTTTGAAAAACTAGCAAAAATAAAAAATAAAAGTTACTCCACACCCCTTTTTGAGCATTTAGTTTTGTTGTCCATTCTTCTTGCTTGTATTTCCTCATCGTCAATAACGCACATCATGTAGGGCTTTTTGATTAATGCCTAAAAACAAAGACCAGCTCCAGCCTGAGCTATTTCAGGACGCAAAGTGGATAAAATTGGCTTAAAAACCATCACAAACACAAACACACACACAAATGCACAGAAAAGAACTGAACATAACAGTGATTTTTTTTTCCTCAGTGAGCACTTCCAGCTGGGGTGCCATTTTCATCCAAAAAGGCTGCAATGGGCCTCTCATAAATCAAAGCAGAAAACGTAGATACAGGAATAAATATAATAACACCTAACAAGCAAATTGTGTTTAATGCTTCGGAAAAGCCGCCGTGCACCGCTAAAGGGCTCTCACACTCCGCGCCGTTCATAGCCTCGACCTCAAACGGCCGCTACAAACCCAATTACAATTAGGTCCCGAGCTCGGTGCTCCTCGGGGACAGTGTATCGATGATTCATTTTATGTTTTATCAAAGAAACAGGAGTGCCATTAAAAAGAGATCAGTCAGCCACCGGGCATGAGGAGTCTGCCGCTAATTGGCCATTCATCAAATGCTCTTCTCAAGTAGATCTTAGGACTGAAATATCGTGCATGACAACTGAACTGCACTACATTAATTACGCCACTGATGAACCTCCTACTCGGGCTCCCACCTCATAGTTTTAGAGAGGTCCAGATGTGCACAGATGCACACATACACCTGGATGTGTGTGTTTGTATATATAGACACAACCCAGAAAGTTCTGGCTGCAAACTAGTGCGTAAACCCACTGGTTTGCGTAAACATGTTAACCAAAAATTGAAATCGGCACTGTAATCTGACACGGGACGAGCGCTAACAGTTCCTTCCCCTCTATATTTTTAGTTTCAAAACACCTCCCGGAGGTGCTGCCATTTCATCTGCTCAATATCACGAGTCAAGCTTTAAAAGGATGCTTTCAACCATTCGGATCACAGCAGGTCCAGCGTGTTTTCACAGAGACCGAGCACTGGTTTGAAAAGGTACCGTATTAGCTGTCTCTCTGCTGTCTTTGTTCAACTGAACTGCCATCAGGACACACACACACACACACACACACACACACACACACACACAGATGAGGCTTTTGGAGCTCCGTCTCTCTCCTCCCACCACGTGCAGGGAATTCTCCCTTTCATCCATTTCCTGATGCACTCTAACTAGACAGTTTTCGGTCATGTCCCAGAATTATGCATGCTACCCACTCTAGCTTCTCACACACACACACACACACACACACACACGCAGAGACAACCATAAATACAAGCAGCTACACAGTCGCTGATAATTCATCCATCCCTGATTCCCTCATTTTCTGGCTTTAGCATTTTGGTGTTTGCCTCCATTTTTGGAGCAGCTGGATCAGCTGGGCTCTGGTTCGTCGCTCAGCAGCTGCCCACAGCCAAAAAAACGAGCAGCAGCCTCTTTAAGCGCAGTTAGGAAGCTACTTCAGGGCTCAAACGCCCGCGAAAAGAGCCACATGTAAGCCCGTCTGTATGTTAGCGCGTACACAAATGTATCCGCCGTGTCTCCCGGGGGCGCGATAATGCTGAGGAGGGATTCTTCTGCGATTCCGAGAGAAGCCCAGATGGTGTTTGATGTGTGGATAATGATTTAGTAAAGGCTAGAGCGCAACCTTCTTCACTTCCAAGCTGAGTAGAAGCCTGAAACTGTTGTGCAGATCCGAGCATGAAAAACAGTAATTGACAGCATTACAAGGCATGGCAAATACAGCTCTGACGTCTTGGATGTGCAGACTCTTCTGAAACTAGCCTGTCTATGAAAATACTGCTCTTACTTAAAAATAAAAAAGCCATACAGGCTTGTTTCCATTTATTTTTTTAAGAGGGTCATTCTTTGAGAACCAAGCATGCGTCCTTAAAGGCCCTTGTGTGCGTCAGTCACAGGACCTCTGAGCTGGGAACCACTCCTATCACTTCATCATTGTCATACAGTAATTCAGTATGTAATGTGCCTCTAAGTCCCCAAGACGCAGAGGAACAGACACACTGTCTACACCGAGCATTCTAAGCCCAGTCAGTGTCCTGCAGGACCGGCTATTTAACACAGGAATAAGCCAATTATCTTCCTGGAGAAGGCAAATTTACAATAGGATTTACTAAATTCCTGCAGGACTCTTGTGTCAGGGGCGGCTGCTAATGCTGTAGGTTTCCTTTTGCCATGGCCCCCAAACACACGCATCTGACGCGATGCACGCAGCCGTGCAGATACAAATGATCACAAGCCCGTCACCTACACAGTCACTCCTATCTGGGGCGCGCGCAGCTTTTGATTATCCGAAGCCTAGACGTGACTAAACAAACAAAAAAGATGAGTCACCTCCTGTGCAAACAGTTTGAATTGAATCTAAAGCAACTGATCAGAATTATTGTTAATACAATAAATGTGATCTATTCGATCCCAAAGTTTACAGTCATTGGCACCATTCATTGCAACGCTTATTAAATCTTTTTAAATGATGTTAAACCATGGCGTGAAAGTCATTGCTTCCAATTTCATATGCGCTCAAGACTCGAGAAGTAAGAACAAGTAAATGAGAAATCCAGCAAAAGCTGGAAAATTGAAAACTTCAATTCCATCATGTTTAAAGCTAATCGCATCAATGCGAGGTCTAAAGTGAGAAAATCTCATTTGATGTTCAATACAACGGTATCAGAATCTATGAGCTGCCGCTCTAATTGTGGCCTCCTTCATTTCAGCGTGAGATCTGACCCGTCTCAACGATCCCGGCCTCATTATCCTCGTACACTGAAGCTCAGGTGACTGATACGCCTGTTCTTTGATCGGTTTCTCTCTTCTCCACCTTTTTGTCCTCTCACCGACGTGACTCATGACTTCTCGCAAGTTAAGTTTTGAATTAGCTGTTGTAGGGCAAGGTGCGAAAATTCCATTTCTATTTCATATTTCAAATTATTGAGATATCCGTGCTTTAACAAACAGCCTGGGCCACTGCTATGCTGATAAAGGATCAGAATTGGCTTTGGAGGCAGAGACCTCACATTGTAAGGCTCACATAAGCTAAATGGTGAGTTGCCTTCAACCTGATGGCACATCCATCCATCCACTTTCTATATACCGCGGCCAAATAAGAGCTATAAGAACTCCCAACCCCACAAAACTCTCCACTCATCCTGTCTGCTGAATTCAATTCAAATTCTGGGACAATAGGTACTCTACCATGAACTCAGTTCTCCTCTTTGGATACTTATGTAACATTAGTGTATCTGCATGGAGCTATAAGAGTCTTTTACAATTAGATTTTAGAAAATGAAGTGAAATAATGCTCAGTAACATTATCCAGCTCAATTCCTGACCAAACATTCCACTTTCCATTGAAAATAGTGAGATAAAACTTGTTGTTTTTTAGCTCGCCACTCCTCTTCTGTAGGCGGTGGAAGCAAGCCTTGAACGAACACACTCGTATAAGCTTTCTCGTTTTGTCAATGTCTGACTCCCATGCCCTCTCTCTTTCTCAATTCTGCACAGTGGGGTATAAATGTTAATACACAGAACACGCACGTACACACAAGAACGCCAACACACTCGGCCCGGGGCGTCCTCCTGTCTTTTTGTATTATGATGTCTCCACTGGAGCGAGCTGCTGTGCTTTTTTCCACTGGAGTCGTCCTTCATCCCACCCTATCCAAACGGGCGTCCACCACCGAGCTGGGACTTGCCGCCACCGATCTGGCTCAAAGATTCAGTCCACGCAGACAGTAATACAGACCCCCTGCTGGTGGCTCAAAGAGAATGTCTCTCCACTACTTTAAATCTTGTTGAGGTGAGGGGTGGAAAGGGGGTTGGAGATCACAACATTGTTCAGGAGCGCGCGTGTTCCTCCAGGTTGCCGGTTTTAGGAACACTGGCTCAGGTTCTGGACTTTTATTTATTTAATCAGGACAGTGCACATCAATGAACAATCTCATACAGATTGTAAATGAGCCAGATTATAGCATAGTTGCTAGTTTACATCTGTCGTCCTGAGGCAGGAAGACCAAACAACACAAAATCACAAAATACAAAATCAGTCCGAACACACGTTCAGACAATGACATTACAAAATTAAAATGAATTAAATTCAATTCAATTTCATTTATATAGTGCCACATCAACAACAACAGTTGTCTCACAGCGCTTTCCAAACAGAGCAGGTCAGACCCTACTCTGAAGTTAATTACAGAAACCCAACAATTCCCACCATGAGCAAGCACTAGGCGACACAGGCAAGGAAAAACTTCCTTTTAACAGGCAGAAACCTCGAGCAGAACCATGGCTCAGGACGACTGCAGTGAGGAAGTGGGTGAGTGTCTGCATCCGAGGCCCGCAGTGTGACACGCATCCGAGCTAACAGCATTGTTAGTCTGTGGGAATCAGACCGTGACGGAGTCTGCAGCACCGTCCCACAGGCTTCCACAGAGGAAAAACACTGCACCACTAGACGGCTTCTTTTTTTTTTTCCACTTTCCGAATGACTGTCCCATTCCCCGACCACCAGGGAGGGGCTGGCCGGGGTCACCATGTCCCGCTCCCGCTCCCGTCTCGGGACACTGGAGGCATATAGCGCCATAATCAAGAAAGTCGGCATGCGTGAAGGATGTTCAAGCTAATTCCCACACTTTTCCTGAGAGACGCCTGCTGTCAAGACTATTGGCAAATTTCCCC
>JABUIW010000086.1:37743-75365 GCA_013363375.1 Menidia beryllina
TTTTTTTTTTTTTTTGAGTGGCATTTAAGTGTCGCTGACCTCAAAATAATACCAGGGACAGAAAGCGCGGGTTGGGTTGTGAATCCACGGGTGTGCATGTGGCAGGAGTCCAGGTATAAATGTGACAAGGGCTTTGTGCCGGAACAATCGTTAGAATGCTAATAACCATAAATAAATGCATTGTTATTTGGCTTTTCTGTCTCTCTTCTTTTCTGGCCAAGACCCTGCAGCGCATTATTTCAGCTATGAATGGCTGCTGTCAAACAGTGAAATAAAGAGAGGGATTGAGAGAAAAGGATAAGGAAAGGGAGAGGGAGGGTTGTTGCGTGGATTCGCCACATTGGCCTTCAAAAAGACCCACTTGAAAGTGTATATGATGTTGTGGATTTTAGTATTCCAGCTGATGGGCTTTTTTTCTGCAACAAGAAAAAAATGGACGTGTGTGTGTATATGCACGAAGATTTGAGGCTGTATTTAATAGAGGTGCCTTGATTTCTTACCAAAGACGTTTGTCATTTCAACTAGTGACAGCTATGGCACAAAAGAGTCAGTAAAGCATGCGTCAGCCTGAGGGGGAGGACCCATCCAGTGCAAAAAAGTAGTCCCCTTCCTGGCAAATGTGGGGCACTCTCTGCATAAAGGCATTTGGGGATTCTCAGTAGCATGGGGCTGATCCGCCATGCCAAACAATATAGTAGTGCTTTCAAAATTCCACCAATAACTATGGTCTTTTACAGAAACAAAAAAAGGAAAATCAGGGGTGCCAGAACATATGACCTCTCCAAAAGTTTTCCTTTCCTTTTTTTTTCCAGCCACTGGAGCGGCTTGGCACGGAGTCACCTCAACTGTTGGACGAAGCACAACTTGCTTATTTGTACAATATGCTTTAATGAGCCAGCTACTTTGAAGAGTGTGCTCACAAATCCATGAGTGGAGATTACGCTGCTGGTTTGTTCACTTCCGCGCCATCTCGGTTATTACAACCGTGAGAGGACACGATAGGCTCGTGGAGGGTTTGCCTTTCCCTCCATGTCTATGTAAATGTCTGCTAAGCCTGAATGCCACCGCACCAGTGTACGGTAGCAGAATTATGGGCTGCTGTCAGTCAGAAAGCCGGTGGCCCGAGTCCCGGCTCCCCATCACCAAATGTCAATGTTTCCTTTGGCAAGACACCGAAAGGCAACATTGTCTCCGAGGCATCCATCGGTGTGTGAATGTGTGTGCACTGGAGAAAAAGCACTGCTTAGCCCATAAGACAGTGTAGGCTCGTGCTATAGTGTGTCAGGGAACACTTCCTGCAGAATTAAAGTGCTTTGAGTAGTCAAACAGAGTAGAAAAGATGGACAAATATGGTATAATACTTTATAAACTGAAATATTCTGCAGTACTTTAAATTTGATCAATCAAAATTAAATCTCCATCTCTGCACATAAACACGTTGGAATCATTTCCATCTGCCAGAGTTCTAACTTCGCATGACTGTTTCTGTGGAAAGATTTGCACCGATACGGTCCCAGTGACTGGAGCCAGTTTATTGTGGGCTATACGGCAGACCCCAGTGGGGACTGGAAGTGTTTGCAGGAGAAGTAAGATCAGGAAATACAGGGGATGTGTCCACAGTCAGGGTCTGAGGGGGCAGAGAGGCATGTCATTTCCAGGCACAGGGCTTAAAGATAATCCGGAGGTCTATCCAGAGTTATTTAATTTAATGGTACGTCTTATCTCACTGATAGTGATCGTCTGGGAGATATGGAGGAGAGCCACTGGTTGTCCTCGACGACGGCTGGAACTGTGGATGGGTGGGTGGGCAGGGTGGCGAATAGCTGAGGTAAATAATCCAAAAATAGACTTCACAGAATGTTAGGAAGCACAGGGGGGGTAAAGCCACTTCACGAGCCACAGGAAAGCACCAGGAAACACAGGAGAAAGTCAGTTTCCCAGAAGCAGTGACTCGCTGAAGTGTTGTATACCTGATAACCGCAATGTGGAAGTCAACTATCCAAAATAGGTGAGAGATGGTAGCTGAAGAGCTAAAACCTCGACTACACTCAGGAAAACAGATTCACACTTAGTCCAACCCAACCTATAACTCAGAATATAAAAACTCTAAACACATACAAACCCTGCAGGACCATATAAAAATACCAAACAGCTGATCTGAAGACGTTCAGAAATAACAGAAACGAATGGCCACTGAGAAATGCTTAAGTTTGGAATATCATCAATTATTTAGTTGATTTATAGGTGACGTGGATGGTATGGCCTGGTTCCTTTTCTCTCTGCCCATATTCAAATAATGTCAGAACTTATCCACCAGTAAAAATGGGAATTCTAATTACAGCTCTGTGTCCCAGAAAAAGATCTTAATTTAATACCATTAAAAAACATACATTTAAAAAAAATGTAATTAGTTGATTTTTAAACTTTATTAAGTTTAGATTAATGTTAGCTAAACAATCTACTTCAGTTGGGTGAAATCAACAGGTCAGCAAATCTATATGAATCATCTTCACATTCACAATGTGCAAATGTGCTTTGTTAAGCCAATTCGTAAGATGTACGAATCTATTTTCTATTTTTTTCCTCAGAGCAGATGATTACAGATGTCAACTGAATGTTCCATCATCCACCCATCCATCCATTCACTATACACCAATTTCATCCAGTTCAGGGCCTGGGGGGACTCGAGTCTATCAGTGCTGACATCGGAAAACAAGCAGGATGCACCGTTACAAAACAACCAAAAAAAAAGGGAAAGAAAAAAAAAATCAGTCCACGAGTCAATCACAGGGCTTTAGCACAAAGAAAAAGACAAGCATGCTTACACTCACCTGACACACGTGTCTTTGTACTGTGAAACTGGAGCACTTTGAAGCACAGGCAGGAAACGCATGACTTCACATGCTGCTCCTGTCAGGGTTCATGGATTGTGTTGGTTTTTTTCCCACACAGTTCCTTCCCTGTGTGTGTACGTGTGTGTGTGTGTGTGGTTCCAGTTTCCCAGTGGGCATGGTGACTGGTGGCCACCATGATGATCACTTATCCTCACCTGTGGCTGATCTTGCATTTCCTGCTCTGAAGCTCCTCTCCTCTTGACCCCACTTTGAGCGTTCCCCATCCAGGAATGCCGGATCTGCCGGTTCTTTTCCACGCAGCGATCAGAAGGAGCGTCGCCCTGTGTTCCCACTGTCCCTCTGATTCAGCACAGGGAAGTGATGTCATTGTAAGATAGTGTGGTCTAGGGTCTTCAAGGTGAGCGAAACAAACTGCATAAATCACCAGGTTCCAGCGTTTTCAGAAGAATTTTTTATTTTAGTTTCCTCCTCTGACATCCATCTGCTCTCTCTCCCCCCTCCACAAACACAGTTTTTTCCTTTTAAAGCCAATTGGCAACACAGCTGCACATAATTGGGCCAAGCCACAATCAAACAGGTAACAACGAAACAAAGACAAAGTCTAAACAAAAACAAGAATAATATTAATCTAATTTACAAACTCAACCTAATGAAATAATGTACAAAATAAACCCTGTCAAACAAGATAACTCAAAAGTTACTTTAAAGAAAAACAAACAAAGCAATACTAGAAAACCCTCTAATTGGTAGATCCCAGCAAGGTAATCAGTGACATCATTCAGCCATTCAACAGGAGACACTCCCACACTCCTGACCTGCTGCAAAGCTACAAGGGAGAATGGTAAGTAAAAAGAAACACAAATACCAAGAATCTACTTTGAAACAAACCAAGTTCAACCAATAATTCAAAAGTGGTAGCTTTAAACTAAACATATAAATAGATGGAAACTGCAACCCAATATCAACACAAACAAACCCGGGATAGTAAATAAAGCAAGGTTGCATTGATGTTTAAATCTAAGCATTATAACCCATTACAAAAAATAAATGTATCAAAATAATAATAAGGGACAAATGGTGAACATACACTGAACCACTTTGTCACAGTCATCCCTACAAACCTCCAGGACTTCCCATTCTCTGCTGGAATCCCTCAGGTCTTTGCTAACCAGCGTCTCGTCCCTCGCTAAAACCCAAACAGAACAGACTGACCAAAAGGATAATGGATCCTCCAGGGATCCATTATCTATTACAGGCACTTGGCAGCGGGCACTCGACAGAAAAAGGCAACTTCTGGGTTAGCTCGCACAAGTTTTTTCCCTCTTTGGTTGACACCACTGTCGTTTTTACATAGAATTGCGCACATCCACCCAAATCTGGGGTTTGGCAGCGAGATGAACCACAGCGACTGCTGTTCCCTGCTGCCTCACCAACAACACCAGCAGAGCCCTGAATGCCTAATCAAGAAGCCTTTTAAGGCGACCTCAAGAAAGTGTCGGGGGTCCTTTTTCTGCAGTTCTTGATGTTGTTTCATTGCATCATTCATCCATTCCGTTTCTGCTCTGTTAATAAGTAAACGTTTGAGGACAGTTTGTGCAGGAGAGATACTGTGTGCAAACCATTTTCCATAGAACTACAAACGAAAGGCTTGTCTTTGATTTGATTTTAAGGTCCAAAATGTTCTAGTTCATTCGTCTATAATTATACATCTAAGAAAATCATCCTAAATGTATAGAATGATAGTTATGAAGCAGTGCCCCATTTTAAGACTCAAACAGTTCTTCACATTTGTGTATTTGAGCAGAAGACTTTTGCCTCATGGGTGAAACATAACAATTTCAGTGTAATAATGCAAAATATTGCAGCCAAATCATGGTTTCCATGCAAGTTTTCCCAGGAGCAAATGCAAAATAAACTCCATCATCCTCACTAGTGTGTGAGGGTCCCTTGGGTCATCTGACAGCAGTCTGCATGCAGCTAAGATCTGAAACGGTGTGGACGGAGCACAGTGACAAATCTGGATTCGCCTCACAATCGGAATGAGATGAAGATGAGGAGCAGAAGCATAACACAGACCGCCCTTGAGGAGAAGCTTTGCATGAGAGTCGCTTCTGTCTACATCTCTATAGGAGTGATTGCGCATCCACTCGCTCACATCTCCAGCTGTGAGGCAGATGTGTAGCCGAACAGTTCCCGCAGAAAAAGAAGGAATGGTTTTCCCTTTTTCCAGAGAATCTAGTCTAACACGAATCCGTCGGGTCGGAAAACAGCTTTTATCATTGCAACACAAAGCTGTACATGCACCATATAATTGCACAACTGTCCATGTTACAGCACACTGAGTGAAATCAATTTACAGCCTGAAATTAGTCAAACATACAAACACCATGAATTGTGTGAGAAAGCACTTTCTTAGTCCTTTTAGTGGATGGATCATTATCCGTGAAATATAGCTGGATTCACTGCAAATGAATCCTTTTCAGGTTTCTTGTGTTGTGGTTTTGTTCATGCTGCAGTGATAAAGCTAGGAATTATTAGAGTGACAGTCTGGAAATACTCAACGACTGAGAAGACAGTCCTGACGGGCTGATTTTCAGCACCAATCCCCGATGTGTTAACAGAAGAATATGTGATTTCTATTAGAGCAGAGTGACAGCTTGGAAATGCTGTCAGGAGCAGGAAGTTGATCTGTAGTCCAATAGGCCTCAGAAAAGTGTTTCTTTTTTGCAAAACTACATTTTTGGTCTGCACTTGGTAGTGTGGTTTTGGATAACATTTCCCAAAAGTGATCAGCCTGTCAGCCCATCCGTTTGCTCTGTGTGAATGCACTGGAAACATACACAATGGCATTTATGTGTTTTTTTGTCTTTATATGTGTGGCTAACATTGTTTTTTGCACAAATATAGGTTTAATGCTCGATTTGGCTATAATGCAACACTTCGCCGCAGAGCTCAACATTCAAAATCAGCCATTGATGACAGACTGGGATCAGAGCCAGTTGAACCGGCAGATGGTTGAATCGTTTTAAGAGTGGAGCCCTTGTCAGGGAGTAGAGGGGGAGCATTTGCAAGTCCAAAGCCTCACTTGATACAAAAATTACCAGAAATATTACAGTCAGGCAGACGTGGGCAGAGAAATGGGGGAATGAGAGCAGTTTGATTTAAACAGATTTTTTAAAGCCACTAAAAGCTTGTTTTTTTTTTCTTTTTTATTTAACAGCACTTTGGAGCACACACAGAGTGCCTTGACCAATTTGACTCTCGTTTACTTTACATACTGCACACTGGACATGCTATTGCACTTTTGAGAAGCCCAAAAGTATTTTTTGGTCAAACTAACATGTTGAGATGCAATAAAAAGTAAACATATATATATATATATGTGTGTGTGTGTGTGTGTGTGTGTATCTGTAATATCTGTAATATCTGTTGAACTTTTCTGTGTTAGAGGTCCAGCTTAGCCCAGTCTTTTCAATATGCAGAATCTAACATATCAGGTGGATTTTGTACACTTCAGTCCCACCTACACTTGGAAAATAAAATCTGTTATTTTCATTCGTTGAGAAACTTTTGTCGGAATTGGACTAATCTGGAATTTAATACATTGGAATTGATTGCAATCTCTGAAGCTCCTTGAGAAGATATCCGTAGAGTGTCTTTTTCCCTTTTGGAATGATCGTATATTTAATTAAATTGTTTTATATATAGTGTCAAATCGCATCTGTCAAACTAATCTAGAAAATCATGAAAAAAATGTGGTAATTAAACAATACTTTCATGGGATTTACGCAGCCTCACATCCCGTAATGAAAAGCCTCGAACATCAGAAAGGCAGCATAGTTATTAGACGTCTGGAAACGCTTCTAATAATGCTCAGATATTTTTCATGTTAAAGTAGACAGATCTGATTTTCCTTTTCAGTTTTAATCCGCTGGAAGAAGATACGCAATTCCACTTCGGGTCTTGTTCGGTTGTCAGAAGTGACACAAAAAGACACTAACAAACTAATTATGTGTAAGCATTAGACATTGTGTGGGAAGATAAATGGAGTGCAGATTGTCTTTAAGTGACTGTAATGTACTTTTTCATGTAGGCGTGCTTATTCTTGTATGTGGTGGCAAGGTTTTTCCACCACGCTGGAATAATGCCCAGCAATTATAGCCCTCAGGCTTTAACCTGTTCCGTAGAACATTATACTCCTCATTAAATTAAAAACACACAATTACACACCACGTGCACCTTCCTGAAACAGACTTGTAGAAAGTCAGCAGTGGCATAATTAATCACGTCAGGTCACAGTTTTTAAATGTTGGGCTTTTGTTAAAGCATGAAAGCAATTGCCTTCCTGGCCAACATATTCCACAGATGATAGCGTGATGAATATTAGACTTGTCAGTGAGCATATTAGATTGCAGCGAGCATGCTGGAGAGTAAATATGCTCACACAACCAGATGCTAGCTGCCTGCAAGCTGGCCCGTTCCAAAACAACCAAGTAAACAGCCAGGCCGAGCCCACCAGCAGACTGTGCTGACATCGAGTCTAATAAAACGCAAAGCGCAGGTAACCCCCCCCCCCCCCACCATTCCCCCTCCAGCCTGATAAATCCACTCACTTTAGGCTGCCCAAACCACTTCCAAAGACTTTTATTGAGGCTGTTGATGGAGCTGCAGATTGAAAAGCATATTTTATAGATTGTGCCTGGAAGGAATCAGACTCATCAAATATTATCTTACTATCACAACTCCGGTCCAGTAACAATTAAGTATAACCTTGATTTAAACCGAGAGGAACAACAACAAAAAAAAGGGTCCTAGACTGCCGTAGTCATGTTTTTTTTCCGTTTTTCTTTTCATGCATTAACAGATCCACTTTGACAGGTTGACTTCTCCGTCAACATTTCTGTTCATTTTTAATTCTTCCATCTGATCCATCATACCACCGTGGAAAGGTCAGCCAGAATAAGCCATGATCCGAGAAAGTAATTAGATATAGATAACCACCGTAACCTGACAGCAGTTACATTGAACCTTTTGCTCCTTTCAAAAATGCTCAGCTTTCTATTTCAGCGGTGCCAGTTGAACATGATGTGGGGGTGATCGTCTCTGTAATATTGTACATATTACTTGAGATGCAGCACAGGTCTGAACTGCCGCACCGACAATCACAGGCGGACCACTGGTGGCTTATGATGGCGTATAGTTTGCTGCACAGACGAAGCTGACAGGTCACATTAGACACAAAATAAATACAAAGTGCTTTCTGCTTTTTCCCTGACAGCCATGTTTTTTTTTCTCTGAGACATATAAATAAGAGCAAACTCTCAGGCCACATATGACAATTCAACTGCTCCCATCCTACATCATTTTAAGACATTGCCCCATATTTGCTGTCCTTTTATAGTAGTGTAACAAAACACAACGCCCTGCTGAGTGGGGTTCTGCCGAGCCGTGGTCATTTAATGGAACCACCTTTGTGCAGAGAGGGTCCTCGTGTGAGGAAAACGCTACCGCTGGCGTGCAGAATGGGTTCGCTGTCGGGGTGGAGTGGGACTTCTCACCACCGGCAGCTCAACACAACTGCACACCGACATGAACTGTTATGGCTACTCGACACGTCGTCACAAAACTGTGACACTATAAAGCCCGTCGCAGCCCGCTGCACTTACTACACCGGCACGTGCACTCTTCTCCTCGTTTTGTCACTTTCGCTGACCTGTTTGACTGAGGGTGGAAGAATGAAAAGCGACTGATGTGTAAACGGGGTCGCAGGAGCCAGAAAGGTTACGCATCTTGTGTGTGACAAAGGCTTTATAACCACAAAGCACTCGGTCTGCAGCCTTCCCATCAGCAGCCATTCAATAGTTGACATTGGTGGTAAAAACCTTTGCATCAGCGAGGCCTTGTTGGCGATAAATATTCGACGAACACGAAATTCATAATGTCAATGTTGAGGGGAAAGCAACCAGCAGAAGCAAAAATGTTCCTCACATCAAAAGCTAAAAAGGAATCATTTAGATTTAATGGAACTCTCCAAGACAGAAGACCACCATTTATACTTGAGCTATAGGAGCACCATAACGAATAATAAAACACTTTAAAACAGATTGAATTGAAAAGAGATTCATGAGAGCACACTTGGAAAAGAAGAGGGCCAAGGCCAAACAAAAGTTCCGCTTGCCTCAGGTGTGCTCTCCAAGCTTTCCACTAAACAGAGATTCCTATTAGATTCTTTAGACTCGGTTGAAAGGCTCATTTCTCTCCTTGTAAGCCCTGCTTGTTTTTATAAAAGAAAAAAAGAAAGAAAGCGCAGGTTTGGGTTTCACGGTCTCGCTGGGAGAACGTTGCTGCACAATTATAGGCATGTGTGTAATTACCATGACCCAACATTCCACACAGCCTCATTTTGAGCCTTCAAAACACCCATTAACCCTCATTAAAACTTCACTTATAATTGCACGGGAGTAAAGTGCTTTCCTGTATGTGTAAGTGTCGTGTTAGCACACATTTGTGAGCATGTCTTGAAATGAAATAATGAGGCGCCTTGCCAGAAACATGGCAGCCTTGTGTTTCCGTTTTCATCCTGACGCTAAACTCATCAGATTTTCTAAAACCTTTGTTAACCTGTGTGCAGCGACTTTGACAAGGCTGCTTTCGATCTTAGCACTGCGTAGGCCTGGTGCTGGTGTCTCTGCTCGGAGACCTCCTGTCCTGCGTCATGCAGCAGCTCCAGGTCAGAGCCCGTGCACACGCTGTGCCAGCCACCGCCACTTCTGCCGCTTCGCTCCTGGCAAGCTGAAAAATCCGTTCTCACTGCGAGGGAAACTTCACAGCCTGTCCGTCTGGATCACTGCCGTCCAGAAAACGGGGGTGTTCCCTGTACAACCAGCCTGTGGAGCTTCAGATTTGATGGTTTGATGGCGCTGAAAGAAAAAGTATGGAGAACTTGAACCTTTTATATGCTTGAAAGTGCAATAGAACAATGAATTAAGGTTTTATTTTCCGTTTCATCATCTGAATTGAGTCCCGGAGACGAGTTGTTTAACAGAAACAATTACTTTTTTTTCAGATTTCTGCTAAACATACAGCCAAAGGTAGCCATCCAGCATTTGGTTTTGAAAGACTGCTGCCAAAGCTATGACGAAAACAAATTTCAGATGAAACGGTTCAAAGAAACAGTTGGCAAAAGTACACTGATTGATGGTCTTATGATATTTTTTTCTTTCATCACTAATAAATCTTCATATCTTGAAAAAAATAATCCCTTCTCTACATTTCCTAGTGTTGTGAAACCATCCAGTCGTAACAATTTGGGCTGATCTTTAAGCTTAAATTGCTGAAGGATAGTGATAGTCCAGGGCTTAATGACTGCTCTGCTTTAAAGGCCGCTGCCTGTGATGTGATGACTGCAACATGCAGCAGGGTTTTGAAAAAAAAACGGGGAAAAAAAAAAAAAACGAACTCCTCGTTTTCACAGACTCCCCCTGAAGGAATTCATTTGTTACACTCCACTTTTCAAACCAAAAGTGACAGAAAATCAAGTTCTCTCTCATATAATTGGCTGTCAGATTTTTTTTTCTAACCATTTTCATACCGTCTAGAGCAAAACTGATAATATTCAAATTGAAACAGCACACTGAGATGTACATGCACCGAGTCTAAGAGAAGTATAAATAACGCAGGCATAAATTTGATTCTTTACAAAGGCCTCTTTTATACTTTGATGGGAGCGTGGCAAAAAAAAATATTAACAATAATGCTAATCAGTCTGCCGCTTCCTGATTCTAGTTCCTTGGAGCTCCATCGGCAGCCCCTGTAGGATTCAGCTTCCCTCTGCTTGACTCTGTTCTCCAGCTCATCCTAAATCATCGGAGTAGGATTTAGGTCAGGTGATTACAGAGGCTTCCTGTTGCATCAGTCTACTCATAAGTCATGCATTTCATGTTGAGACGCATCTGCTGACCTCGGATGTCTTCCTTTAACTGAGCCGCTGCTCATTGGGGATGCCTGAAGGTGATCACTCTAAATGAGTGTCTGTGGTACTTCCAGTCCTCCGTCCCTTAGAGTTGTCCTCAGGAGAGCAATTTGCATCCCCCAAATTTCATTTTTAAATAAATAACTTCTAGTTATCTTTTACTGAACTGAATCCCTCCAGATAGTTGGGGCTGGATTGGGCTGCAAGGGCCGTTATAGACATCTTAAAAAGCAAACCCTGGGATGGTTTCAAGTTCTGCAAAAAACCTTCAAATACAAGAAACATTTCAAATTATTTAACGGAATATTTTAGAGAAGTGGGGATTGCCAGAGACACGGAGGGTTTAGATTTAATGGATGCACTGAGACTACTGCGCTGGTCAGATGTGTCGCCGACAGGACAAACCTGCAACCGGGGGACACCATCTCGATCATTTAGTTCACAGTTTGAAATTGACAAAAGTATTAGATTTCCTCCACGTGAACCTGAATCTCAGCATTGTTTGAACACTGATCCGAGTTCCCTCTACAGGAATGTCTCAGAGCAGCTAGCAGGGCTGATTTTTATTTACTTGGTAATAATTGGGCTTGGTGGGGGCGTACTGCTTAAGACATCATCTCACACCAAGATGGTCTCTAACGGTAAGGGTCCAAGTTGACCCTTGGCGTTAGCGTGTGGATCAGGATCCAGTCCCCCTGCACCCCCGGTTTGGATTAAATAGGAATGGAAAGTTGATGGTTCACTAATGATAGCACATGATGTAGATTACTATCAACTTTACTTTAAAGATTGGCATATAAAGTCATCACAACAGTGACCGCAGAATCTAAATCCTCATTCTTATTTAACAGTGTTTGAAATTCTATATTTAATGCGACTGGAATGAGAAAAAAATAAATAAATTATATTTCATGAAAAAAAGTAATATTAGTGGCCATTGCTTAGACGTTAAAGCAGTCATTTTCCAAGGGAAAATGATTACATTGATCCCAAGTGCCTCAAAGTCCTTGAGATGGATGCGAGTAAGAGGCACAATAAGAAGTGATTTGTAGAACCTAAACAAGATTAAAAAGGTGCAATTTCAATGTGTCATTTCTATTCAATATTTCAAATTTAGATAAAAGCATTCAATCTGAATATGATAGAACAGAAAAGGGCTCTCAGTGTACCACTTATGAATAATAAATGCATAAAAAGTTTAACATAAACAACAAAGACGAACACCTTAGAACAACTCCTTCAAATATAATAAATAAATGAGGACTTCCTCAGACTTTCAAACTGAATTTTGTAGCATTGTCTGACTATACACGTAAGCTGTGAAATGTCTGGGAACGACTCTGCTTTGTGGAGACGTGTGATCTGAATATGTGTGTGAGGATGTGGGTGTAATGTTTTATCTTCAAGAGTTCCGGCTCAATGTCAAGGCGCCAATCGAGAAAAGGTTTTTTGGTGCGTTCCCCCCTTTCTAGTCCATATTCCCCGAGCAAGAGATGGATCGCTGTGTCCTTGAAACACCCTGAAATAGGAAGGCAAGAAGAAATGCGCACACCTGCATCACAATGAGAAACTTAATAATAAAAAGGACATAAAAAGAAAAAAAAACAACAACTTTTCCATCACTTGGGACGAGCGTGCTTGCGAACAACGAGCACAACAAGAGTCGAGTGACTGATAATCACTGTAATGATGATAATCACCATTCATCCGAGCAGAGAGAAAATAAAGTTCGAACAAATTATACGCTGGTTAATTTTTTTCCCCCCACTCAGCACATGGGGAGGATTAAGTTGGCTGTGGCTGAGCAGCTAACAATGATGAATTGTCCATACCTGCAATCATATTAACCATAATCACATCATTAGAGGGGTTCTTGCAGTGATAGAAGTGGGCCTTGTGAGCAGCATACAAAGCTGGATATGAAGTCTTTGTCGCTTACATGTAAAGTCCTCCCCATCATGTTCGCTTTTCTCTTTCATCAGGGCCCAGTCTTGTGTCTGCAGAGCGCCGGCTGACAGCGTAATATACAGGTGGAGCCGGGCTTTCTGCCATCCACGATAAATTGGTCTCTATTCTTTGACATCCAGGCTTTTGGAGGCTGATGATTTCTTTGATCTTCTCAGTGCAGCCAGAAATTCTCTGGTTTTCCATTTCACATCTCTACTCTTCATGCCTCTTTCTTGTCCTGTGTGTTTCTCTGTTTCTGTCTCATCGAGCCATCTGCCTCTCAACGTTTCCCTTGTCCTTTTTCCGACAGCATTTTCTGGCTTGTGTTTATTCTACCCCCCCCCCCAGTTTCATCTTCTTGGCAGCTGTGATTAACTTCAGCAAACCCTGTCATAGTTTTAGCTGCATCTCAGTAGCAGCTAAAGTGCTTTATCCATACCAAACATGCACCGTTTGGCCAAAAGAGGAAGAAAATAGTCAGTGAAACTCTAATGATTTGTTAGACTACCTTTAGCTCTGATTGGGCATGTTTTGCCTGGCATTATTTGGATAAGTAAATGCTATGTCATATCCTCTCTTTCAGGATTTTTGGGCTTTTTTTAATAAACAGGAGCTTTTATTAATTATAGGAGAGTCCATCACATCCCAAAAATTCCCAGAGGGATCCAGCCCTGGAGTCTGTTGTGGTTAATCCATGTGTGAAAATGATGCTTTATGCTCTGATCTTCATCTGCTGCTCTCAGCCACAAAGCATCCATCCTTGAGTCAAATCTTAACAATCATGTGTAAATAGAAACCTAAGTTAAGACGTAATATGCAGAGGTTGATAAGGATAAGGATCTGTGGCTATTAAAACATTTCTGCAAGATCTACATGTGATGGTTTCTCTGTTTCATACAGTACTTGATACCTCCCGTTTATGCTACAATGCTGAAAATAAGAAATTCTGAGCATTTTTAAAAGGCTAATCCCTGACAGATTTAAGACAGTTTCACAGAGACCTAATTGGCTAACTAAATATACCGCAAAGCCTCAAGATTTTGCAAAATCTCCATTAGTGAGTCCACAACTAGATTTTCCCGAGATTATTATGTAGCACCTTCATCTTAACAATGAATTCAGCCGATAAACAGCTTCTAGCCACAGTTGCATTGTCAAGTGCAGCATTTTGAGCTGAAAAAGAAAAAAAATGCACAAAATACAACAGTGCAGCAGACTCTGGACACATTTAAATTGATTGCGACAGCTATTTCTTCCCACGTTTTTCTCCTTCTACATTCTTTTGCGGCACAAAGGAGATAAAATGCAGCCATAAAACGTGAATTGCACTTTTCTCTTTTTTCCCCCTCATTGCTACAGTTGCCCCAGCTTCCTCTTTGGAAGCAACAGAAAAAAGCTGAATGTGAATGATACAATTTCATTGAACAAGACTTAAAGTATACGATAGAGGTAAATATGTTTTTATGTATTTGGTTGTGAACCCAAAAAGTGAAAAGACAGCCTCATAACATTCTGGATTTAGTTCTTTAACCAGTCATGCTCCAAATAACTCAGATCACAAAGGCAAGTCACACCTCTCCTTAGCTTCTTTCTGATTTAGGAAATTATTTCCTATTTTAAAACAAACAGAGTATGCTCCAAGTATCAAGATTTTTTTTAAAATGTTTTATTTTCAGCAGTCTTCTTGGTTGCATTTAATCCAGAACTATTCCTACACGGTAGAACGTTTTCTTTGACCCCAGAATGTCGTTTCTGATGTATTTGGTGAAGAAGAAGCTCCATAAAAAACTAGGACAAGTAGGACATTTTCTCTTTTTTCTTTGTTAGACTGGACTTGACTAAAAAAAAACACAAAACAACACATAACTTGACAACACTTCTCAAATGAAGAGCAGGCTGGATTAAGACAAATATTCAAGTGCTGGTTTACACGACATTTTAAACAACAGAGGCCCACATATAGGGATTTTCTATTAATTAAAAAAGCGGTGTTGGCATACCACGAAGAACTGGATTATTATATGTTTGTTGTTTGGTGGCCTGCGTGTTTTAACCTCTGTGGCACTTCACGCTGCAGAGGTTTCTTTTTTGGGTTTTTTCTGTTGTTTGTAGTCTTAACATTAGCAGCCTGGCAAATTACTCAGAGAAACCAGCCATCTCTGAAAGCGTTGCATTAATTCCCTATTCATTATAATTCCGTTGAACCTGTTAGGGCTTCTCAAAGCGCGCGTTTGTGTTTTGGTACAACAGACAGCATAAATTTAGCACCGCAAACTGTCAGCATCATTTATCCAGCTGCTCATGTTTCATATGCAGAACCGCTAAATGTTTGTGCACACCTTCTCGTGCTGTGGTTTTCCGTTAATTGGCCTTTTTTCCTACTCTGTTAAACAACACCAAAGACATTAAAACCCCAACAGTACACTCGGGGCATCAATTGCATATTCTTGGCATCATCTTTAACCACTTTGAGGTGGTAATGCGATCAGGTCTCAGGAGGGAACGTGAAACAGTTTCACTGGTCCGGAGCTCCACATGTTTGATTATAAAAAAGGCTTTAAAACCCTAAAATTAGATCATTTTCCTCACTCTGCTCCCTTAAGACTTGTATCTCAAATTTAGTTATATCTCACAATGAGATTTTTCCACAACTGCTTGTGTTCAATTGGCCACAAAGGCTTAGGAGAGGAGGAAGTAGAAGATGGGAGATGGAGTTAGTACAAAGCCCGTTGAGCAGTTTGGTGGTTCTTCCTTCTTCCCTGCACTTTTTCTCGTTTTGATCAGCACTCCCTCCCTCCTCGGGTATTTCTTCTCCGCATCGAGTCCAGAAGGCATCCTAATGGTGTTATGGAAGTGAAATTTTCTTTTACGCAGTGCTGAAACAGGGTGTTTGCTCGACAGCCTGGAGTTTGGTAATAGAATTTCTGATGCTCACGGACTGCTTTCTTAAATAAGTAAACAATCCACCTCCTTTTATGCCGTCAAGCTATATTTCATTATCTAATTCAGGCTTTTCTGTATCTTGAAGAAAACCATTTGAATTCCTCAAAGCGGAATCAACAACTGTCCATGTTTTACATATGCTTTTTAATGCCCCTTTATGAAAGTCTTTGCTCCGTTATTTGTGGAGGTGTCATCATTCTGATGACTGCCATGCATTCATTTCTGTTCTTGTTATAAATTCAGAGATGCCGATCATTCATTTCCACCGGTGCTGCGGGAGAAGAGAGACTCATTAACGCCCGGGCAAAGGACATGCACTGTGTTCATTAACTAAGTTAATAAGGTCTTCTGGCAGTCATGTGTTCTTGTCAGTTCCACCTGGCTGCGTAATGATATCATCTAAATGCTCCCTCGTGCTCTCTGTGGTGTGAGGCAAAGGTTTTATTTCAGGGGATAATGAACGCCGACTTCGGCTTTGTAACAACTGTCTTCAAGACAGATAAAATACCCATTCTTCTCACTGCCTTCTAACAATGATGTTAACCGCTTCCTTAGCCGAAACTCGGGCTAATTACAGTTAACAGCTTGGTGACTGGAGCTCATTGAAGAAGTGATGACGCAGTCCCCTGCATGCTTTGTTACATGATGGGCCTCAAGACACTTGGCTTAATCTGCAGCTACTCTCCAATTAGCAAAAGCAAATGGTGGACTTGTAGGAAAGTTTAGTCTCCTACACACTTGGTGCTTTAGTGAAAACTTCTGCTCCCGGTACAGGGGGGTGGAAGGCAGACTCGGAATGAGCCACACGTTCAGTCGTTCCAATAGTTTGGGCAACATCAATAAAGAGAGTAATAGGTTTTTAGGAAACAAGCAATAACTTCCAATAGCATCACAGGCTCAGAGTTGCTTGAAATTAGAAGTCAAGTTAAAAATCAAGTATCACAAGCTGTGTAAAACAATAACAGAGAGGAAAGTATGTCAGCAGCCTAACACTGAATTCATCCTTACAAGCCACTGAATTTGAATGTTCACATTTGAACTGGTATATCGTTATGTAGTCGGACAGCCTGAGCGAGTTGGGGCTGTGGTTAGAACTTCTGCTTCACTCTTGGTTGGGAATGTGGAGATTTTTGTGATTCTTTTCCGGTCGTTTGTCCATCCCTGTGGACCGAACAGGAACCCTATTGGTGCTGTACCATGCCTCCTGCTCATGGAAGCAGAGCAATCTATGAGGGCAATGATCGTTACAGAACCTGGCTATTAAACATCGATCCGAGTCCGTGTGCATTAGAAAAATGGGGTTTTTAGATTCTCTGTTGGGGTGAGAGTCATTAGCTTCAAAAGGTGGTTAAGGTGGTTAGGTTTAAGTACAGAATGAGGGGGAGATAAGCAGCAGTTGACGGTTGGGGCTGGAGGAAGTCTCTGGAAATTAATGTAAAAATAACGTCCTCTGAAGTAATGGATATGCAGCTGTGTGCGCTTGTGTGTACATATAAGTGGCCCCTTAGTCTCGGCTGAGCAGCTTTGCTCCCCCCACACACACACACACTGTCCCACTCAAACATCTCACACACACACACTCCTACTCCATTCACTCCTACATATATATATTTCTCATAAATTCCTCTAACACCCTCACACATTCCTCTGATACACCCTCCCTCTTCTTTTCATCTCCCTTCTTTTGCTCCATCCACCAGATGGCTGACCCATCTGTTCTCCCTCTCTCCCCCTTACTCTCCACCTCTGTCGCTCCGTCTCTCCCCGATGCATCGTTCTTCATGTTGGGGCAAACCAAGTCCTGCATACACATAAACCCCCCACACACACACACACACACGCACTTTGACGCAGGGTGTCCACTTGGGTGACTTGCTCCCCTCTTGCAAGGATTGCGTATGTTTATGTGCATCTGTGTGCTCACATTTTGAAGCGATTTCTGTTGATGGTTCCTGAAACTTGTGCTTCCCTGTGAGTGTGTTTGTGTACACATCTGCTTTGGTAGCCAAATTGTAACTGTGTGCGCAGCATATCCATCTGTTGGAGTATATCTGCATTTAAGGAGGAGTTTGTCTGATTATAAACCAAAATCTGCTGTTGGAGATACACTATGTTGCCAAAAGTATTTGCTCACCTGCCTTGACTCACATATGAGCTTAAGTGACATCCCGTTCCTAATCCATAGGGTTCAATATGACGTCGGTCCACCCTTTGCAGCTAGAACAGCTTCAACTCTTCTGGGAAGGCTGTCCACAAGGTTTAGGAGTGTGTTTATGGGAATTTTTGACCATTCTTCCAGAAGCGCATTTGTGAGGTTGCACACTGATGTTGGACGAGAAGGCCTGGCTCTCAGTCTCCGCTCTAATTCATCCCAAAGGTGTTCTATCGGGTTGAGGTCAGGACTCTGTGCAGGCCAGTCAAGTTCATCCACACCAGACTCTGTCATCCATGTCTTTATGGACCTTGCTTTGTGCACTGGTGCACAGTCATGTTGGAAGAGGAAGGGGCCAGCTCCAAACTGTTCCCACAAAGTTGGGAGCATGGAATTGTCCAAAATGTCTTGGTATGCTGAAGCATTCAGAGTTCCTTTCACTGGAACTAAGGGGCCAAGCCCAGCTCCTGAAAAACAACCCCACACCATAAGCCCCCCTCCACCAAACTTTACACTTGGCACAATGCAGTCAGACAAGTACCGTTCTCCTGGCAACCGCCAAACCCAGACCCGTCCATCAGATTGCCAGATGGAGAAGCGCGATTCGTCACTCCAGAGAACGCGTCTCCACTGCTCTAGAGTCCAGTGGCGGCGTGCTTTACACCACCGCATCCGACGCTTTGCATTGCACTTGGTGATGTATGGCTTGGATGCAGCTGCTCGACCATGGAAACCCATTCCATGAAGCTCTCTGCGCACTGTTCTTGAGCTAATCTGAAGGCCACATGAAGTTTGGAGGTCTGTAGTGATTGACTCTGCAGAAAGTTGGCGACCTCTTCGCACTATGCGCGTCAGCATCCGCTGACCCCGCTCCGTCAGTTTACGTGGCCTACCACTTCGTGGCTGAGTTGCTGTCGTTCCCAAACACTTCCATTTTCTTATAATACAGCTGACAGTTGACTGTGGAATATTTAGGAGCGAGGAAATTTCACGACTGGATTTGTTGCACAGGTGGCATCCTATCACAGTTCCACGCTGGAATTCACTGAGCTCCTGAGAGCGACCCATTCTTTCACAAATGTTTGTAAAAACAGTCTGCATGCCTAGGTGCTTGAATTTATACACCTGTGGCCATGGAAGTGATTGGAACACCTGATTCCGATAATTTGGATGGGTGAGCAAATACTTTTGGCAATATAGTGTATGTGAATTTCACGAGTGCTTCATCTGCATCTGCAAGTGCACATAAACTATTCATGACAGGATCACTGTGGAATTGTCAGAATTTCACTTTTGGTGTTGATCGGACCTTACCATCTCTTTTTTACATCTACTTGACAGATTCCCATGCCATGTTCCCAAGTTCTACTTTTGGGTGATCAGTTTTTGAATGTCCTAAATCCCCCACAGACTGACTCGGCTCCATCCGTTTTAGTGTTTCTGAATGTTTGCAGGCCAGCTTTTTGCATCAGTTATTCGCATATAATCATTCCTGAAACTGATCTAGAAGAATTTCCTCCCGTCTGTGGTTCTTCAAATCTTGACGCGTCTTAAATCTGCTTCAGCCCACTTTTGTTTGACTCTTTCCTGCTGCTTTTCTAAACACTTCAGTCTTTCCCTTTGCTTCAGAGACCATCTAGCATTTTGAAGTGCTTCAATTCAGACATTTTCATTTGCAGTGAGCTCTCAGTGTTTTGGCATTTTTAACCAATTAGCATTTCAGCCTGAATTCCCTCTTTATACCCACATTTTTATCAAATTCACAGGGCGTCTCTCGGTGTCAGAGATGCACCGAGCAGAACATTCAACCAATTAAAACCATTTCTGTTCAGTAACGCAACTGCATCAATAGAATCTGAACCTCATTCAATATCAATGTTCACAATTTTTCTTCAGATTTTTGTGAAATTGTACGTGCAGGTCTATCATCCATTGCAGAAACAGAATATATACACGTAGGAATTGGTGGTCCAATATAGTTGAGCACTGTTTATGTAATAGTATATGAAAAGATCATTTCATGTCTTTGAAACATTGTTATACAGCTTGATGGCATTTTCACAAGAAAGCCTTTAGAATCTTGACTATAAATCAGTGACTGAGTAATGGCTTTGTATGCACTTAGGGGTCATTTGAGAGCATTCCTGCTTCTTTTCCAAAATAAGTTGTGTCTAAATTGAACAGAAGTTTGTAGCTGTCACATAATTTCCACTTTTCCAAACCACAAAACACAACTTAAGTCATTCAAAGTGCCCTGAGACCGTGTCCGCTGTCTAGGCTAAACATTTCCTAGTTCCAACATCAAAAGTACATTTCAACTTGCAAATCCCATTTCGTGGTTGCAGCGTTGACTATAATTTCTGTTCAAACAAGCCTAGATCATGTCAGGAGTGCACAATTAAGGCAAAAGCTCAGATGCATTATTTGTAGGCAATTGGAAATGTGGCCATAATTTCACCAACAGTTCTTTGCTACACACTCAAACTGAGCTCACAAATACAGAAACCGCACAGCAAGCGTGAATCCCGTCTGTAAACTGTGATAGATGTTACTCCACAGGAAATGCACGGATGTGTTTTGCATCTAAATAGGTTTAGCAAGCCTGGACACTCTTCATGCTTCTGTTGTTTGCCCATTAAGTCTATGTCCATCAGAATAAGGAATGGGGAGCGCTGTGCGCTAGCCCCGAGGGCTCAGAAGCCCTAACCTGCCCGTGTGTCTGAGTCAGCATGACCTTGCCATTACAGATAGCTGATACTCAGACGTTTGACTGACAGACGGGTACGTGGACGCCTTGCACAAACAGAGAGATTGGCATGTAAACACACACACACACACACGCCAATTCTTGGCCCACATGTGCATAGACGAACACAAACAGGTGGTGTAAATTCAGATGATGGTACATGCATGAGGAGGAGAGAAGTTACTTCAGATGCATGAGTCGACTAGAAGAAAAACAGAGGAAAGAGGCCAAAGAGGCAGTGCAGGAGGCTAGCTGGACAATCACACAGATGGGCAAACGACAGACAGATTGGCAGGCTGATATTTCCCATGCAAGCCCCTGCTGCTTTAACCTGATATAAATATCCAAGTACAAACCAAGACGCAGAGTGAAAATGAGAAAACAAACAGAAGATTTGACATTTAGAAGAAAGGAGAAGAAAATAAATAAATAAAAATCACATACACCCACATAACCTTCACCGGCAGAGAGAGTTATATATCTGTTTTGGATACGGAGGATTTATGTCAAAATTGTGATCATAGTCTTTTGAGTGGAGAGAGAACAGAGAGTGCAATGATGGGACATCCTCTGAGATGTGCAGCCTCTTTAAACATTCAGTAAAAGATGGAAAACAACATGAAGCACGACGCTGGCGTTGCATAGGTGCATGTTTGCGTTGAATTTGTGTGCATCTTTGTTTGTATAAGGAACACTCCTGCTGGTGCCTTGGAGTTATCAGCTGTGACAAAAATGACACAGAAGTTCGAGATAGTGGGAAGTGGGGGGGGAATAAACGATCACATTGGAATAAACAAACTGGATGGTCCTCACATGTGTTTGAGCAGCAGACAGACGCTGCCCTGCTCCACCAGACAGACACACACCAACCACATGCAAACAAAACGACACCAACGGGCAAAGACAAGCGAGCGAGACGCCTTCCGCGTGTTAACACGAGTTGCAATGCGCAACGCTGTTCCCCACCAGTTGCTGCCGACTCCTTTTGGGTGATGCCTGAGGTCCAGGCAGCAGACGGAGGAGGAGGGAGAGGAGAGGAACAAAGCAGCTGCGGAAGAGTCGTGTCGAAGAGACAACGGATCCGCTTTCATTGTTCATCAGAACAACACTGTGCATCGTTTAAAAAATTAGCCAGGTTCTTATCAAACCCAACCGATTCATTGACGACCTGTCAGTGTGGCGTCCAGGGCCCTTAGGTGACAATAACACAGGGAGAACTTGGTTGAGCCAACCAGGATACATTCTATGCACACCAAAGAGTAGTATGAATCTGTGTGTCTGACGGCTAAACCAAAAGCTAAAATTCTGTCATACCCTCCTGAGACCCAAATAAAAAAAAGTGTCTTCAAATTTCTTTTTTGTTGTGATTTTCCATGTATTTGGACCTAACAAACAACATTACAATTTAAATTAAAAAATAATATTTTTAATTTTAATTTCATAGCATGTCCACTGTGGAGGACAACAGGACGATTTGCATGGGAAAATAGAACAGGCTTTAGATAATTAAATAATAAAAAAG
Source organism: Menidia beryllina (assembly GCA_013363375.1). Classification (NCBI taxonomy): domain Eukaryota; kingdom Metazoa; phylum Chordata; class Actinopteri; order Atheriniformes; family Atherinopsidae; genus Menidia; species Menidia beryllina. The sequence goes on from JABUIW010000086.1 coordinate 59,881, forward strand.
AAGATGTCTTGAAAGGGATATTTACCTAAGAACTCTTAGGAAAAAAGTAAAGTTCCCAGCATACAAACCTATCACATGGCACATCACTGGAAAGCCCAGGATGTCCTCTACAGAACACTATAGGGCCTGATAGGGTAACTCCAGATACTTAGGGGGGTACAGGTGGACAAAATGTCCACTATAATGGACATAAATGAATGGGCCGGGTCTCAGGAGGATACAGCAGGTGGGAACGATCCCTAACGGGTAGCAAATCGGCAACAGAATTTCTGAAAGGGAACAAAAAGCTGGGAGGTGCCGCAATCTCTCGCCAAAAGTGCAAACTTCAACCCCATTGAACGGCCTCAGAGCTCAATTTAGTCCAACTACGTTGTGAAGAAAAGTAAGTGAGACTTCCTCCGCAACGACGTGATGGAACACCATAGAGAGAACAATTTCAACCAGGTTATTGCTGCTGAGGGTGGTTCTAAAAGCAATTGAATTGCAGGGAGCGTTTCATTTTTCACACGCCGCTCGTCTTTGGCTCGGTTTGTCACATGGTTCTGTACAATACATTTAATAAGACCCAGTCGGATTCAATTTTTTTTTTTTTTTATCATGTGCGTCAGTCCTTTTCATTCCGATGAGGTGTTCTTTCCATTTCACAGAGCTGCAGGTGGCCTCACGTGTGAGGCAGATCTCTGGCCCTCACCTCTCCTCCGTACTTTAACCCCTCATTAAATCCCGGTGTGGTGCTCTGACCCTCATCGACTGCGCCGGGCCAGCGCTGCAGCATCTTCCTCCTGAAATTCCCTGCGCGGCCCATCAGAACCAATTATGGAAGATGAAAGCTTCTGCTGGAGCGGGGCCACCAGCTCGCAGGAAGAGAAGAGGGGCGATCAAGACCGAGGTGAGATGCGAAACGAGGAAACAAACCATTAAATGGGAGGCTGCAAGTCACCGGGGTAGCGTTTGAGGGGCAGAAGAACAACAAGAGGCACTTCTTTTTTTTTTAAATCCACCTCCTTTCCCCAGTTTTGGCCCCAGTGAGAGCCTGGTACATGACAAACTTCAGTATCGAGCAAAAGCTTAAGACAAAATGAGGAATGGGCAGTGGGTAGTGATTCAGGCTTGGAAAAAGGTGGGAAAAAAATGTTGTTAGGAAAAGAAAAAGGCTTGGACAGACCGAAAAGAACCGTTGCCACTCCTGGAGGCAAGAGCGCGTCAATGTTTGATGCTGTGGGACAGAAGTACCACGCCTCACTGTGGCAGAAACACTGCATAAATACACCTGAACAGTTTCACAAGGCAGACAGGAACAGAAACAAGCCACGGTAGTAAATATCTCCTGCTAGAATAAGCATTGGAAGATGCTCCCAGAGCAATAACAACCTCCTGAATTGAGTAGTTTTATGGGGGGGTATTGTTCTTACTAGCACAGGAGGGATTACAGAAGAAGGCAAAGCAAAGACCTAGCTTATTGTAATGCGTTCAACACGGGTCGAGAGGGAGAAAACAGCAGCACTATATAGTAAGACGACGACTGAATGCAGACGAGCAGGAGTTCTAACATCCAGAGACTCTTTAGGAAAACTATATATAGTAAAATGAGGATTAGGTTGTGGAGCACCATCACACATATCCAAATTTATTTCTGAATGAACTGCTAACAGAGAGTGATTTTGCCCTAAAGGAAGAAAAAAAGAAATCCTAGAATGGGGAATCATATTCTTTCATCCAAAAATAGTATGTTAAAAAAAGTATTTGTGGGCTCATTATGCTAGCTAGTCTATGCTAAATACCATAGTGGAAAATATGTATTATTATATAGATTTTTTTATTTATTCACAATATCCTTTTTCTATGTTAACAGAAACAAATCCACAATGTTAAAAGTGTAGAAGTTTTAATTTACACATGAGGCAGAACAGGGGACCTGTACGGCTCCAGTTACCTCCCAAAACGCACAGAATCTCAAAGCACTTCCTGGACCAGCGTGTTGGTGCGTCCAGCCTCTGGTGGGTCAAACAGCACATAAAGTTTCAAACATTTTCCTCCACGTGGAGTGCATGTGAGCGATCAGGGGGTCCAGATTGTCCGGCTTTTACCCCTTTGTACGGAAACAGAAGGGCATTTGCAAACAGCTTTTTTTTTTTTTGCTCCTTGCTCACCTGTCATGGCAGGAGAAATGCAGGTGGAACTAATCGCTCTAACGACGCCTCTGTTCCAGCGGGCCGTCCCGGGAAGCCTCTGGCAGCCAGTCAAAACGCACGGTGTCAGGACCCTGGAACTGGCACGCCTCGGTGGTTATTAATGTTATTAGTTACACCTGTGTTTTGTCTGACATGTCAGAATATTGGCCTGCGGACCCTGGTTCTCATTGCTGGCATTTAGAGCTGTCACAGGGAAGCACGCTGCTGCTGGGTGTGTAGCAAACCAGTGTGTAACAAGCCCAGCAACTAATCAGAAGTACACACGTTCCTTACTGATGGGGAGCTGCATGGATTTACTAAGCCCAGGTGCTACTTGGAAGAAAAAGGACGGGAAAAATTTTGAGTTTTTTTTATTCTTTGGTTAACAACAATCAGAATCAATGATAGTCACACTTTATGGACTTTGAATTATGGAATCTGGTCTTGCCTGCTAAATAATACAATAATCAAACCTGACTTTTCTATTCCATGATAAAAAAAAATACAAGAGATTATTTACTAACTGCCCTTTAGTTTCAGTGAAAATGGACAGCACAGGGCATTCAGACATGTTAAGGGGAAGGGAGGACTCAGACATACTTAATTGCTTTAGAAAAAGTTTAAAAACAAGGTAACCAGTCAGTTATTTCAAGTCACAATAAGTTCCACAGCACAAAGAAAAAGGATGTAACTTACCAAAGAACATATTGAAATAAAGTCATGTTTCCTTATTTTGAAGTGATCAAAAAAGTTATGTTCTATATTGGATTTTAGGGCAAATGCCCATAACCTATTGGGACACCCTCATCCCTCTGTTTTCTTGGGCACTAGCTGTGCATTTCTCGGCAAACTTAAAGCATCCTGCTAAAAAGGAGCTCAATGCTCTCATTATCTTGTCAGGATCTTTTGTGAGTGCAGGTGAGATAAGGACATACGAGTTTGCAACAACTCCACAACAGCCCTTCCCCAAACTGGAGCCTCTGATATCTTCACCCTTGACAGAATTCCCCAAACAGGTATATTATCAGCCATAAATAAAACTGTGTTTGAGCCAAAATGCGTCTAAGAGCTGCACTGAAAAACCTTTTTATGTGGACAAGTTATACAATAACATATATTTTGAAAGACATTTAAACAAAGATCCCATCTTTATTTTTCTTTTTATTCAATGCCTTTTACAACTACAAATACCACAAATTTTCCTGAGATATAATTTCAACAAACACAAGCCAAAGGTCATGGGGATAACACTTTTACCTGCACGTCTCTGCCATTTGGTGCACAATTCATACCTCTAGTCTTGAAAATGAAACATATTTCAAAATAACTGTTTCAACAATCAGATTTTCCATTGAAAAAATATATGGTAAAACAGCATTTTAAGATTCTTTGCTTTTAAAGGCGGTTTATGCCTTTTCCTAAATCGTGTCCCCTTTTGTAGGCTTTGTGGCAATGTTTGTCTTCCTGTCCCCAAAGACCCCGGCATAGATTTTTGCTTCGTAAGATAGGTTAAGCAGGCATTACGTGCCCACCTGCCCATTCAACATCACCTCTAAGCAAAAAAAAATGTGCAGAGCAAAAAACAACACAGCGTAGCTTCAGCACATGTTTCTAATCAGACTTCCTTGTGGTTAAGCTGTGTCCACGTTTCAAAACAACATATTACACACGTGACACGGAGGACTTTAGCTTTATCTCAATGTAAAATACACAAATCACAAAATCTTGCTCTCTTGAATCAGTGAGGACTGCAAATTAGAGTCTTAACAACAGCTTCAATTCCAAAAGGGAGATTTTGCTGTCCAGTAAGGATACTTTGTCTTGCCAAAGAGCTACATCCTTTGTTCATCTGCCTAACTTTCAGTAAGCTCTGTAGTTCGTTGCTATGCAAGCCCTTTTTTTAACTAGAAGTCTCAAAATGTGAATATTACTTCCTTAAGAAAACTGAAGGTTTGGGCGAGATAAAAAGGTTTTTTAAAAAAGATTTTTCTCTCCTCTAGCCGCAGAGAAGAGCAAACCCTGTGATGCGCTTCAGGGCCGAGCGTTTCTCCCTCGTTTTTTCCATTCAGCTCCATCAGTCATCAGGTGCCGCGCTGAAAAGAAGACATCTGTGACAGTGATCGTGATTACGCTCTCCACACAAGGTCAGATGTTTTTTTAGTCCCTTTGCTGTTATTGAAGCACCGTTTAGATGACGGAGGTGGATTCAATCAAGTCTTTTAAACACGGCTTGTTGAGAACATTAACAAACAGCCTCTGTTTAAGAGTTAGCATTCCGCAGCGTGCGAACAAAGAAGAGCTTCTTCAGCGTCAAATTTCTGGGTGAATTCAAACCTTCCAAGTGTGTCTTTTCCATATGTGGCAAAATGCATAGCTGTGTAAAGTACATGAAGTGATTAATTAAACACAATTCTTTAAAACCGGTACAAGAAACTGGTGGTTAAGTATGTGAACTGGTGGTTAAGTATGTGAACTTTTTCTGTCACAGAATGCTCTTCTGTGACAGAAAAAGGCGGTGTGGAGATGAGCATCGAGGCCTCGCAGCAAAAGGGTTGCTGGCCGGAGTCCTCTGAGGCCTTTCTGTGTGGAGATGGCATGTTCTCCCCACGTGTGCACGGCTGCTCCCCGGGTACTGCGGCGTTCCCCACAAAACACGCATGGTCGGTTCATTGGTAATTCTGATTTCCCCACAGGAGTGAGGGTGTGTGTGTGTGAGTGTGTGTGTGTGTGTGGGAGTGTGATGGACGAGTGACTTGTCCAGGGTGTACCCCCCTCAAGCCTTTCAGGAATAAGCAGAATAGAAACCTCCTTCTAGATTCAACTGTGAGTTACAGTCAAACACATAAAATAACCTTATTCATATATTATACTTTACAAATCTTAGGTGAGATTTATTGACCATTAGAGGGAGCACATCAGAGTTTGGATCTGATTTCAGCTTTGCATCATCAGTTTCAAAATCGTCACTTGGGATGAAATATGAGGACAAAAAAAAAAGAATGTGCTTCATTAAAAGAGCTTCTGACTGGAGATGCTAGTGATGTTTTAAAGCTGTTTTCATTCTGAGCCATCTTAGCATGCACATGTGTGTGCGTGAGGGGCGGGGGGGTCGACTAATGTTGATGCAGAACTATTTTTGTTGAGAAATAGTTCAAATAAAAATCGTTCATGTTTGTGGTATCATACACAGAGGGAGCTGCCACCAGCTGGAGGAAGCGGGGGCTTTGGTAAGTTTTCCGTGGCTTCTTTGGCCTTGAACAAACTACCAAATTTTCTGTTTCTCACATTTTATCTATGAACTAGTCAGATAAATAGCTCAGAATATGATTAAACTAACTTTGTCCACACAGCCCTCTGTAGAAAGACAGGTCCTGCTCAGTCAGAAAAGGATAATAAATGCAAACCCATTTCAAAGCAGGTAGGATGGAAACTGCTGCCCAGCAACAAGAAGTTTTTCAAAAAGGTTGTAATGAGTAGACTTTTTCTTTAATAACCCACATATCAAAGACACACTTATTCATTACAAATTATTTATGGAATGCAAGTTTAAGCTGTTCAACATTGTTGAATCTGTACCTAATGATAGTCTTTCTTAGGATTCTTGGTGGATTAAAAGAAAATTAGATTTATTACATCTCAGTTATTAAAATCTTAAAGCCTCCTAACCATCTATCGTGGATAGATGAGTAAAAAGACTTGGAGGCCCGTTGTATCAAGGATGAATAGAAGGACATCATCAAATTAAACTGAACTGAATTAGATTACACTTCATGAATCCCCAAAAAGGGAAACTGAATATGGGATACAAAGAATATCAATGATATATTAAGCATACAGCTCCTTCTTCAACACCCTGCAGATGCTGCCCCTCTTCCCTCCCTGTCCCTTCTGCTTTACTCGCCCCCGTTCAGGAGCAGAACTCCAGAGACTCAGACTGCTTCACTTGAGGCAGCGACTCTTTCCCTTGCTGAAGTTGAGGAATTAACCCTCACCGGGCTGAGGGCCTCAGATTCAGAGGGTGTTTCATTCTGAACACAGCTGCACGCTGCCCCGGTGTCTGCTGGAGGTCTGTGCTCCACGAGGCCAAAAGGTTCAAAGCAAAGATGGAATAGAAAGCTAACTGAACTGGAAACCTTCTGCGCTCTGACCGCCCCCAGATATTCTGTCTGCGGAATATGAAAAGAATCTGTGACAAAGGACCCAGCTCACCAGAAAGGAGTCCGACTAGGGCGGTCCTCGTGAGTCCAACTTTTTTTCTTTGAATCCCACTGGATCATTTATGGTGCTCAGCATCCTTTCAGATGCCACTTTCCTCAAAAAACGACATTACACGCTGCACAGTTCTTTCCTTTTTAAGTAGGAAGAACAGGTGTGATGTTTTATCATCCTTCACGTAACATCCACCTCCACAATTCTTCACTGAGAGGACATGAATATTGATGACTATTTTTTTTTCTAAGACCAGTTATTCACCTGTCACAGGTGCTTTTTGTTCTAAATTCATACTGACTTAAAGATTTTTTTTTAAAAACAACAGAAGAATATTGGAATGAACAATATATTGTGCAAAGGGAAAAGATTAGGAGTAAAGGCTTGACAGAAAACATTGCATTAATGAATTAATTGATTAATTAAACTGAACTTTGCATTAGTCTATGTATAAGTATATTTTAGTATTTATATGGATATGTTGTCACAGAGGGATGTGCTACCGTGTGGAGAGGCGGGACAAATGGGACACAGGCTTACTTTGAGACTGGCTCATTTGCATTTTAGTCAAATGGGGCGCTGAGATTGATTAAGTTGGAAGGTAAACCACATCCAGCTGCTTTGAAGCGAATTCTCAAAGTCTAAGATATGCACCAAAGGGGACGAATAACAGAGGAGCGCCAGTGGTTCAGGTAATGTGAGGCACTTGAACTTATTGGCCATTTCCAAGATCAAAGGGAATTTCTTCTGCCTGAGCTGGTCAAACGGAAACTCAAACCGGCGGTAGATGTTGCCACGAGGGCTCTGACATGTATGCCGGACACACTGACTCCCCCAGCAGCTTAAACACAGTCGGCGGGTCCGAGATAAACAACGAGCTCGTCAGGATGCCCGAATCTCGGTGGGTTAGCGCTGCTGTGACGCCGAGAGGTCACGCAGCTGAGTAGCAGGGGCCATGTTGGTTTGTACCCAGAGAGAGAAAGCACTTCTGTGTGAGAGGGCTGGAAAAAAGCACTGGAGAAAGAAAGAGAGAGAGAGAGAGAGAGAGAGAGAGAGAGAGAGAGAGAGAGAGAGAGCGCCATTCAAGTGAATCATCTGGGCCATCTATGTAATGGGAGCAGATCGGTCCTGAATAAAAAGAGGCAGGGAGGGGGAAGAGAGAGAGAGGGAGATAGAGGGATAATGTAGACAGAGCAGGAGAGTGAATGGTTGAAAGCGTTGGAGCGGAGTACAAAAAAAAGGAGAAAAATGGAAGCGAGGCAGGATACGGAGCGCGGCGCGGGAGGATGAGGAAAAGTTGCTGATAGAGGCATACAGTGGGCTGTAATGGGCTTAGAGCTCAGGCAAAGAACGGGGACGCATGAGGAGAGACGGTGGCTAAGCAAATAAACAATTTGATTTTAATTTTTTTTTTTTTTTTTTTTCTCCTTTGTGCTTAAGAAAGCATCAGAGACTAAGTAACACACAAAGGAGAGCGAGTGCCGGGCACGCAACACTTGAGCTCAGAGAAAAACCTACAACACAGCACACAGTGTGAGGACCGGATTACAAGATAGAGGGCAATGCGAAGAGAAAAAAGGGCCTTTGATTTACTCATGTTCAAGAAACAGAGGGACACTATTGATCAGTCTGGATGTCTCTGATTTTAAAATGTTTTCATAGCTGCGACCTGGACTTTAATTAAACTGCCATTTCCACGTTTTAGCCCATTAGCTTCTCGTTCTGGTTGTACCATCAATTCCGTCATATCATCAGCTCTGACAACCCGGGCTATTGTTCGCAATCGCGGAAGCCGAGCTTCCAAGAGGTCATTACTCATATCTGGCATTCGTCTGAGCTCCGGAAGAGAAAAGCCATAAATTATTTCCCTCCCAAAAGGGGAAAAAAAAAAAAATGTAAATCCTTGCTCCAAAAAACCTGGATGTCAATCACGCCGGAGTCGCTCCTGGGCCCTTCGCCTCAGCGCTGTCACGTCCGGCCCGGCGGAGCATTTGTCAGCGGGCGCTGGTCCGTTTGGACGGGCAGCCTCTGTTATTACCCTCACGTCCAGGGCTGCAGGCCGAATTGCAAATGCAGTCAGCGAAGTTGCCAGGAAGCTGAAAGGGCTGAGCCAGGGTAACGAGCTCTGGGGTGCCTAATTAATTCCTCCATTCCCCTGGTTGGTTTTGTTGGAGGTTGAGGGGGGGCGGGGGAGGGCAGTGATCAGAGCAGGATCAGGCCAGAGGGAAGTTGGCGACAGGCTGAGGACACCTCAGGGAGGATTAAGTCAAAAATGTTAAAGAGAAAAAACGAGAAAAGGATGTGAAAGCGAAGGGGAGAGAGAGAGAGAGAGAGAGAAGGAGGAGGAGATGGGAACGTGGCGTCCAGCTTGGCAGGGTCGGTCCTCTTGAGGTGGGTCCTTCCGCTGGGAATGGCGGTTCTGTCAGCTGGCCTCCGCTGCTGAGTGACACTTCAAACCCAAAAAAAGAACGCCGCTGCTCCCTCAGAGTCACGGGGCGGAGACACCGAGAGGGAGGGTGCATGGGCCTGTCGTGATTCCAACTTTTAAACTGAATAAAACATGTCTTTTAAACGGGAGAAGCTAGCTAACGTTAGCATGGTTAGAGAGGGGACAAGCAGGCCGCCATTTAACAGCACACCAGCAAACAAATGTTTTAAAAGACACGCTGCAAAAAAAAAGAAGAAAAAAAGCCCGGAGCCACGTCGGAGAAAGTGGAGTGACCCTGGCAACCGCCATCGCTCTTTTGGAATGGTCTGCCTGACCCTGATTCAGTTTGCCTGCGAGCTGAGGAGCAAACAAACAGACAGGATCCATTTACACCGTCAGGTGTCACCACCAGGGATGAGCAGCGCACGGCTCCGGGCCTCTCTAATCCTCCTCATCCTCGCCACCTCCCTGATCGCCGCCATCATCACGGGGGCGTTGGCAGAGGCTCCCGAGAGCCTGCTGGGAAATGAATAAGCGTTGACTCAAACTGGACCCAACTCAACGGCTCAACTGCATTCACTCGTCCGTGATTTAATCCAGTCAACTGGTAAAAAAAAAAAGAAGAAGAAGAAAATAAGCAACTGCCAAAAAACAATGCTTGGGAAGGAGGAGGGAGGCAAACGGGGTGAGGAAAAAACAAAAAACTGTCCTGAGTGGAGCGAGATGGCGACGCGGAGGGAATGACAAAAGCGCGGCTGTCACCGGGAGGGATGAAAAACAGCAGCTCTCAAACCAGGCGAGGCGGCGGGCTGCCGGCGAGGAAGAGGACGCGCGCAGACCACAAACACAATTATCCTCATGCCAGCTTTGTTGTTTGTCAGAAACGGCACTCGTTTACGGGACTTAGGGGGTTCTGATTATATGACACCCGGCGAGCCTTTGGGGTGGACAAGAGGCAGCCAGCCAGGAGTCATTACCCAAACCAAATAGACTCCTCATTTGTTTTCCCACCGGGATAAAGCATCGGCCGAAAAATTAAGAACAGCAGCGAGACACTCAATCCCCCAGACGCCTGCACCCCCGCAGTGGGCGTTCTTGACTTCTGACGATCCAATTGCGAGCATCCTCACATCAAATCAAAGCAAATAACGCCTCAAATGCAAGTTGTCTGAGAACTCGAGGAAGGTTTTTCAGAGCCTCCTCATGACCGTGTTCAATTATGCTCCGACGTCTGGAAGCAAAATCATATATGACTACCTGACAGATGGCGTAATGTGGGCAGAGGGGTTATTTTCTAACAGTGTGAAAATCATAGTCTTGGCATCTCTCAATATCGCCAGCTGGTCCTTTTCATTCCATTCAGTCAAATTTAGGCACGTTTAAAGAAAAAAAAAAAAAAAAAAATAAAGAAACGTAAAAAAAAAAAAAAAAAAAAAAAAGCATCTTGCCCTCAGTGTAAAGCTTCGTGAGGTTGTTCTGGAAGCGGGTAGAGATAATGGCTGCCAAACCCAAAATACCTGTTGACAACCTGTAATCTCCATGCCAGACATGGACCACTGTCTACTTCAGCACCACACACCATCTGCTGGGTGAAAGCCAAGGTCACACACACACACACACACACGCACAGAGGCTGGGCCAGTCTAAATATAGAAATAAATAAAAAGAGAAGGAAAATTATGATACACGAGCAGACAGGCCAAAAGGGCATAAGGGGACATTCACCTAAGCAGCTAAGGTTTAGGAAACCAAAGCATTAGGATGATAAAAGCTGAGTCAGAATAAAGCTAGAAGGGGTCTGGGTCATAAACTGAGACTCCTCGACACCTGTCCCTGGTGGTCTGGGCTCAGCAGCAAGATAAATATGCTTAAAGATCATTTTAAAAAATAAATTTGCTTAATTTATGATGTGTTAATGGGATGAATACCAACAGAAAAAAACTGGGGGGGTGGTTTACTTTGCTCTCTTGAGGTGGTTTCTGTTTGTTTGGGAAGAATTTTGACAAATAGAGGTGAAATAAAATAAAAGACAAAGTGACTCACCAGCTGTTTCCACTCACATCCAGCTGACAATAAACTCGTATGACCTGACTGGTGCCTTGATTGAATATCCTAAAACTCTCTTTTGTGGAAGTTCCACTGAAGGTGTTGTTTCCTTTTTTCCCTGTTTGTGGTTTACTTCTTGTAAGAATAACCAGTTCTTTCACTACATTACAGTCAATAATGTAGTAATATAACATCTCAACACCCTGTTTTAAGGCTGTTTTTGTTTTTTGTTTTTTGTCAGATACATCATTTCTGAAGATGATTGGAAGTATTATGAAAGACCACTCTCACTTATAAGCATGACCTTTTATATACCGAGATGTTTGATGGCTTTCTATGTGACGCAGTGACCCCTTCAATCACAAAGAACACAAACACAAATACTGGATGTTTCTCATGACAAAAAAATGACAAATATTCCCACCCAAAAGGTCACATGACTACAAGATGGTAATGACTTGTTTGATTCAAGTCCATGCAATGGCACACTTTAATGACATAGTTAGGGATAAATCTACTGTCTTCTGTATCTCAGAAACCTTTTTAACAAACTAGTTGGATGCTTTGTCAAAAATGAGGACTGATGAATGTCTTTGTGCAGTTTACTGATCAAAGCAGTTGGCTACACAACACTGTGAAAAGGCTTAAAAATGCACACAAAACCTCGTGTTCTCCAATTGATCAGCCATTCCGGGTATTATGTAGGTTTCTTGTTTAATAAGTAGAACAACTGGTGCATTAACTTCCAAAGTTAAACCTCCGATACGCTTTAGCCTTAACGGTCTCTCATCAAGCAATTTCGGCCGAATATTAAGGCCCTTTAAAAGATTATTGTTGTTGTGTTTTGGTTTCTTAATATAGAGAAAAGCCATCTCTGACTCATGTAATAACAATCCCGCATGTTGGATTTTTTAATGGAGCCGGTGAACCTCGTCTTCATCCACTCTTCAGAGGATAATGCCGAATCATATTCAATCCATCTCTTAACTCTTTAAGCCAGCAACGGAGGACATTTAAGGGGCCGTTCCCCTCCAGAGGTTTAGTGCTTTTATATACAACTGCACTAGTTTAGCATATCTCCATAGACTCAGACACTATCCGCTCCTATTGATGTCGCTGTTCCCATCACTTCATTTACCAGGAGCAGCGTCCCACACGGGGACCGGCTCATTTCCATTTATCGAAATCCCATTTCTATTCCATCTGCCAACTAGTCACCTGTGAAACTAGTTTTTAACCATGGTTTGAAAGTGCAGTGGCTTCAGCCGTCCCACACACACACATCCCCTTTATTAGTGTTTATTCCGGGGCATAAAACCACTGGAGGGGCACCCAGTGCCAGCGCAGGTCGTTACGTTGTAAAACACCGAGGCGGGGTGGCACAGAACGCTGCACCCTCGCCAGCTAAGTGTGTCAGGGAGGAATTAAAGAATAAATTCTCCCTTCCAATTAAAAGACGCGTTTATGCAACGCGAGCGGAGGAAGGAAACATTATCAATGAGGGGAAGAAAAAACACACTGTTACAACTCAGGAGGCGCAATTACTGAGGCTGGTGGCGTGCAATTAAATAGTGCCATTCAGAGCGAGCTGCTGCCTGCTAATACATCCAGAACATATAGAGGAGACAAGAGTCTTTGGATGTACCTCCCAACAGCTGGGGGAACAGACGATGGAAAAGTAAACACAAACAGTGGTAAAACATTGAAAAGGAGGGAGAGGCGCTCGTATCGCACATTAACATGAGAGCAAACCAACAGAGAATCCTGACCCAAAACGAGGAATCAGCTCCCACACAGACAGCGCTAGAAAGAAATGAATAAATAAATTGGTAGCATTTTTAAAAAAACACAGGTTTTTATTGAGGAAGAGGATTTCATTTTAAAGGGTATGATCCAACTTAAATGTGTGCAGGGGAAGCAGCCAATCAGAGCAGCTCACTGAGGATGTTACGAAGCGAAGGACCTGAAGCCCCGAGCAGTAACGGAAACCATGCAGCTGGACGTCGGTGAGCAGATGAGTCCTTTTTATTAATGACATGTCAACTTCTTAAACAATGAACATTAGGGGGAAAAAGAAAGAAAAAAACAGGTCTGGACTAAGCCTGCTCCCTGTACTGCTGGTGCAGGACCAACACGTCGTCCTGGGAGACCCGGGTCCAGCCCTCGCTGTGGACGTGGTACAGGTTGACCTGCCCCCCGCTGTAGGCGTCGCGGTAGGTGGCCTGGTAGATGGCGCGGCGGCCCAGCTCGCAGGCCTCCTCCACGCTCAGGTCCTGCCGCAGGCCGCTGTCCATCACGCCGTAGGCGTACATGGAGCCCGAGCCCACCGCGAACAGGTCGCCGCACACCCGGTTGCCCTCCGAGTCCACGTAGTACAGACCTGAGGACAGGGGACAGGTCAGGCAGGCGGAGGGGAGGGAGGGTTTGTGTCTCTGCGCTGTGGATGGGAAACTGAGTCGGTGGTAGGGTTGTCAAAAGTATCGATACTCAAAAAAGTATCGATACTAAAATGTTGTATCCGGATACGATACTCATTTTCAATGCCGTCGCTGCCCCCCTTCTCTCAGATTTATTTATGTATTTTTTTAAGTTGTTTATGGTCATTAACAAGTTGTTAGCCTTGAACTGCTAGCTTCGGCTAATGGCTAATAATAACGTGCTACCATTAATCAAGTACATATCCGACTCCGCCCACATCGAAGTCGGCCATTATAGTTACATTAACAATAGGAAGATTCCAGGCAAGAAAATCCTAATTGCCTCATGGTAATACAGAGATTCATTTAAAAATTGTGAAATTAATCTTTCAAACACTTAATTAAACTCTATGCATATTATTATGTTAAAATAGTGTATGTTAAATAGGTTTGTACAATAAGTCCAAACAAGTTTAACCAAAAAATATTTATTTCTCACAATTATGAAGGGTGGAAGGTTAGGGTCATTAATGCAGGCCACCAGTCACGATAACATTAGTAACAGGTCAGTTTGAAATGAAAGACACTAACCTGTCAAAATTCAATTAAATTTTGGGGTCTTTTTTTAATCCTTGTGGTATCGAAAATGGTATCGAGTATTTTCCTGAGTATCGGTATCGAGTTGAAAATTTTAGTATCATGACAACCCTAGTCGGTGGAGCGCTTTTCGATGGAGCCAAGGCAGCTGCAGCCTCTTCGAGGGAAGCGGATATGAGCAGCTGCATCCTCTTCAGGCAAAATGAGGCGGGCCGCCCGACCTGCTGACGAGGCTCGGCCCGCGGCGCCGCCGGCCCCGGGGCCTCTTCCCTGGACCTTATTGATCCCCGCAAACAGGCCAAAAATTAACTATCGACCCACAATTCCAGCTGTCCGGGCGAGCGCCTCTCACACCTCACCGGGGAGGATTAAAAAATGTTTTTTTTTTTTTTTAAATAAATAAAACCAAAAGGAGCGTCCTGTGGATGTCTGACAAACGGGATGGATCCAGAGCCATCTCCACACACACAAACCCAAACACTGCCCTCACCTTTACACTTTCCCAGACTCCCGTGTCAGATGGAGTATCACTCCATGTCAAACCGACCCAGCGTGTCATCCCATGAGCAACGCGGACCTGCAACGCTCTGCTGGCCCTGTGAGCGACAGTTTGCTCCACACACACACACACACGGGCTTTACGCACACACGCCCCGCATTTTGTTCTGCGCTGTGACACAATCGGCGAGCTGGGCTTGAGAGTGACGTGGACGGGGTGACTGGCGCCCGCCTGCCAGCCCGCCCACAGCCAGCCTGCAGACGGCAAAAAGACAGCCTGCGAAAAGGCCTGTTTTTTCTGACGCTTTCACCAAGCAGAAACCCGTGAAAATCATTCTCTCACCAGAAAAAAGAAACAGGAACGCGTGGATTCCAATTCACCAAATATTCACCACTGAGGCTCGAACCCCCTGGACTGCTCATCCTCAGTTTTGGGTCGTCGGTTTAACTAGTGACAGTCTATTAGCAATAAGGACCCACTTGCTTTTTTCCGAGGGGTAAAAAAAAAAGGAAAAGGGCTCACCATCAGCCTCAGCTGGCAGATTGCAGCTTCCTGAGCTTGTCGTTTGCTTGCCATGATAATCATCCCGTGCCCGCCTATGCACGGGGGTAATTTGCCATTCCAAGACCTGCCTGTTCCTCTTGAAAGCTGTGAGCGACTTGTTAAGCGCATAATGGGCCGGGGAGGAAGAGCTGTAAAGGCAGCCTCTTGTGCCGAGTGGCACAGTCGACGAGGTGGTTGAGGACTCTTTAGAAGGGGTCCAAGTATAGACGCAGAGCAGTGCCCCCCTCCGAAAAGAAAAAAAAAACCCTCCCCACATGCACCCCTCAGCCCACACCTGGGCCCTTTGTAGCTGTGAATGCGCCTCAGACACGGTGTGCGCAGGAAGCAAGGAGAAAGGGCTGGAATTCAGCAGCCTGGATGGGGGGGGGGGGCAGGCCGCGGGACGCCTGCGCTGCATCCGTCACCTGGCAGGTGCTTAAGGAGCCTCCTGTGAGCGGCGGGGCGACATGGGCGAGGAGCACGGGAGGCATCAAACGGATCAACGTCTGTCATCCGTCCACAAACGGCCCGAGAGTAAAAATAGAGCAGCAGTTGTACAAAAAAAGGGGGGGGGG
>JABUIW010000086.1:75765-101594 GCA_013363375.1 Menidia beryllina
AAAAAAAAAACCCTCCCCACATGCACCCCTCAGCCCACACCTGGGCCCTTTGTAGCTGTGAATGCGCCTCAGACACGGTGTGCGCAGGAAGCAAGGAGAAAGGGCTGGAATTCAGCAGCCTGGATGGGGGGGGGGGGGCAGGCCGCGGGACGCCTGCGCTGCATCCGTCACCTGGCAGGTGCTTAAGGAGCCTCCTGTGAGCGGCGGGGCGACATGGGCGAGGAGCACGGGAGGCATCAAACGGATCAACGTCTGTCATCCGTCCACAAACGGCCCGAGAGTAAAAATAGAGCAGCAGTTGTACAAAAAAAGGGGGGGGGGAACAGAAAGAGTCATTGCGTCAGCCTCTCGGGAGCGGCTGTAAAACCAGCCGCCACATGGGTCCCTCTGACAAGGCTCAGTATCAAAGACTACCCCCCCCACACCGATCGTTGAGATGAGGCCGTTTCCTGTTTAATCGAATACAACCCGTCTTGCTCTCCAACGCGGCTGCTGTTTGCGAGTCGCTTTCCTCTGAGGAAATCAAAGCTGCGAACCCTCACCCCGACGGGCGTCGCTTTGGTCCCGTTTATTCTGCATGCAGCTTAACGCGCTCAGTCCGGGGAATAAGTGCTCTTGACATGATTGTAGCTAGCTAATGAGCTTTCGGACTAATGGCGATTGACTTCATTTACATGACATTTACCTCTTCATTCAATCATCAGCATGGCGAGGGCCCAGAGTTTCCCCCGCGCCGAGCCGTCCCGGGCAGGGATCGTTATTTCAGGGATTGATTGCCTCAGACTGAACAGGAGTAGCGCGCGCAGGCTGGCCCGCTGTCGGGCCGTCATTGTTCAAACAGACCTCTCTGCTTTCCAGACAAAGCTGGCATCGATCTGGGTGGACGTACAGGTATTATGCATGTGACCCAATTGTCCAGGGCCCTAACGTCTATCATCAAAGTGAGCTTTCGCTGGCCCGCGGTCCCAGCCTCATCGATTTCCTATTACCGTGTCACCGCGGTGGCCTCTTTAAGCACACCTTCCTTGATGTACAGCCTCACTTTGAGTCACCAAGAAGCAGCAGCTCCAGATGTTCAACGTGTTCCGGCCAAAGAGAGGCTGCGCTGCCATCTAGTGGTGAGCCGACGGAACTCCGGACCTTTTAACACCTCAACACCTCTGTGCATAAAAACACGTTGATTCAAAAGGCCCCATTGTATTCATACAAAATATGATAATATGTATACATCTATAAAAGCGATTAACCACCTCTGTTCAGCTAAATCTCCAAAATTATGAAGACTAAACTTATGATCCCCAAGAATAAAAGAACTGACGTTTGACTGGGGATTGATGCTAATGAATGTCTCATTAGTGCATTTGAAAATTTAAATTAACACTCGGATAAATACATATTTATGTAACTAAATTTAACAAATAAGCCTATTTACACACTGAAATGTTTTCTGAGTAGGCAACTGAAAAATATTTTTAGAATTAGTAATCTTAATTTAGATTAACTCAAGAAGCTCTTAAATAATGCTGAATATTATTATTATTTTTTCTAATTCTTTTTTTTACTAAAGGTTTATATCATCAGAATTTTACTCAAAGAAATTTAAAAAATGCCTAAAGATGCTCTGTAATCTAAAAATGTAACAACTAAAATGGCGCGTATCTGTTCCAGTTCGATGGCTTTGTGATTCTTTTCTCCTGCAGTCATGGTGCCAAAAAAAGGAAATATAGAATTTATACAGCATAAAAAAAAAGAAAAACTGACGATTTCCTCATGACTGATTTTAAAAAGCCACTCTCGGGAGCCTGGCGTGTCTGTGAGGTGCAGCTGTGAGCGTTACCTGGGCCCCTCTTGTCCCAGCCGCACACCATGGTTCCCATGCTGAGGCCCATGCCCTTGTACTGGTAGACCATGTTGGCCAGCAGCTTGGAGGCGGCTGCCACCGAGATGCGTTCTTTGTTGCGAAGCTCGTAGATGCGGCACTGGCGGGCCAGCAGACGCTCCCAGAAGCTGCAGTCGGCCGCTCCTCCGGCCATGGTGCCCAGCAGGTAGGGGTTGATCTCGATCACCTTTTTCACCGTTTGCGAAGCGATGTAGGAGCCCGCCGTGGCCCGAGAGTCCACCGCAACAATAACTCCATGCTGGAACTGAGAGAAAAGGGCATGAAGGAAAAGGACGGCAGAGAAGAGACAAAAGAAAAGTCACCTAGTGACCGGGTCATCCTCAACACCTTAAATGGCCGGCAGGGAATACGACTTACACCATAAATGATAAGATTTATTTATATCAGAAAAAATCTTCCACATGTCCAGGTTTTGATTAATCTAAGGGCTAATTGTGTGACTTTCATTATTCATTAGGATAAAAAAAAATAATAAACTTTTGACCAATTTGCCATTTTATTGCCATTAGTTTTTACAGGCAAGTGACAAAAATATATATTTTGATGATTTATCAGAAATCCTACAGACAGCACATCAACCAGAAAACAGCCAAATTGACTTATCTAAAACCAGTTAATCACAAACGCATCTTTCATTATACAAAGGCAGAGAGTATTAGCTGGGAAGTTGCTACTCATTCCCTCTTTATGGTGAGAAGTATCAACATTACATACCAACCAACACATAAGATGGTAGAATAAACAGAGTTCCTAGTTGATCAGTGACACACAAGTGCAATTTAGTATCTCAGAATAATCCACACAGCTGCGAAATAATAAAAAGGAGAAGACTTTTTACAGGTTTGGTATCTGGGATCAACCTCTTTATATACAGGTTTAAGATAATGACTCAGACACAGTTAAGCACACACATTTCCAAACATGCTCAAATTCTCAGTTCTGTTGATTGAACAAAACTGAAGATAATTAGTCTTATTTATCTTAGGTTTTAGAATCGGTTATTTGAAGTTCAACCAACCAAAAAGATTCTTTAAAAATAACAGCATTACTGCCATACTGCACTTTTTCGTGAACTACAGCTAACCATGCTGCCATGTTTTAAAATAAATGTTATCAAACAAACAAAAATAAAAAAAAACGTCTCTAAGAAAGTGCCATGAGAAAGCAGTTTGTAGCATCACTAGCATGCTAACACCGGAGGCTAAGTTGTGTGACATCCCGTGTAATAAAACAAAATAATAATAAAAGCTTTATCGTTCGTGTATTAAAACGGCAGTACGATTTATCTTAGGGTTATTATACCAGCTGCCTAAAAGAGGCGAAACGTTAACTTACTTTAAACGCTAGGGTGGTTGTCCCGTGCAGTAACTCTATTTTCCTCTCAACTCCGCACTCGTCTCCGTCAACGAGCGGGTTTTTAACAGAAAAACTTAGGCTTTCTCCAGGCAAAGCTTCTGCTTCCAGACCGTTCTGTCCGGATCCATAACCAAAAGCCAAGGGCTGGCGATAATCAAGTGAAAAATCCTCACATTCGCTGCTCAATAGATTAGCAAGAGCCATCTTTGAAAGTGTGTGATGAACAAGCAACTTCCGTTACATAAGAAAGGGACGCTTTACGTCATGGTGCCTGAGTTAAACAGCGCCCCCTGTGGTCTGGAGGAGTCATGTGCAGGTAGAAAAAAACACGTTTCAATATTGAGCAAAACTAATTTTAACTGGAAAGTAACATAAATAATCCTAATGATATGGATATATGCATTTTGCCCTGGTTATGTACATAAATGTCAAACAGGGGAAACCCGAAGGGCTTTAGATATGGTTAGACTTTATTCCTTATCAATTCAACTCCCTCCTTAGTCACATAAGTGTTTTATGCTCTATCTAGCAGCTTTTGGTGATTCCAGTCTTTTCTTTTCCTTTGCATCCTCATCCCTCCTTTTCATGTCTCTGTAATATTCCTCTTTCAGGTCCTCCCTCTTCCTTTGGCTCCATCCCTGGGCTGTGACGTGGAAAAGGTCCACGTTATTTCCCGAGTAGGCGTCCCTGTGAGTGGCTCTGAACACTGCCTCTCTTGCCAAGGCGACTGCTTCCTCTTTACACAAGCTCCAACTGAGGCCCCCATCCAGGACTCCATACGCATAAGGAGAACCTGAGCCCACGGAGAAGACCTCTCCCTGCAGTCTGGCCCCATCACTGCACACATAAATAAGTTTCGGGCCACTGTTAGAGGATGGAGAATATGCTGTGTAAGGAATACCTTGGTCTCTAACAATAGCTGAAGTGCTTTCATCATCAGATTTTGAAGTGTTCCGGGCTTCCTCTTCCTTATCCCATCCGCACAGAGTGAGAGCTACACACACCTCGGTGCCTTTGAAGGGATGCAGCATGAATGAGAGAAGCTTGGCAGTCCCTCGTATGGAGAGGCGACGCCTGTGACGCAGCTGGTAGAGCCTGAGCTCTCTGATCAGAATACGCTCCCACAACATGCAGTCCGCTCCACTGCCTGAGGAGGTGACCACTAAATGAGAGTGAACAGGTGTAATCTTATGAACCGCTGGACAGGCAACAAGCCCCCCAGCACTGGCGCGCGTGTCCGCCGCCGCGATGACCCCACCTTGGAAGATGAAACCCAGGGTTGTGGTTCCATGGGCCAGAGGGAAAGGCCTGCGTACCACTGAGCGGTTTGGCGTGCTGATGAAAGACGTAGCCCTCGGCAGAGGCGGTATGAAAAAGTGAAATGGAATCCCACAGGTTTTTTCCACTCTTCTCTGTTTGCTACATTTAAGGTCGTTAAAGCCATCTGCACGAATGGATGCAGTTGGATCCTCCACAGCAGAAATAGGAAAACACTCTTTGAAGTTACAGACGTCCTCCAAAGCCATAACGGGGATCAAACTGACACAGGTAGATCAGAGAAGAAAATCAGTGCCAGTTTTCTGATGAAAGTGAGGCTAAAAAGTTATCTTCAAATAAAAGATACTTCCCTTTAAAAAATAATCAACAGTCACAAAGTTGTTAAGAGAGTCGTTAGAGCCTTTTATGTGTTGGGGATCCCTCCCAGCAGCAAGAAACTTCAACTTCTGTCTGTCACCCTTTTATATCTCTGGCAACAATGAAAGCTTGCACAAATGTGCACATGCACCAACATATCCATGAGCAATCTTGTTGGTAGAAGGGATATTTTACCTGACATGCTATGAATCTGATATGCAGTGAAGCCACTTTCTGCAAACTTTACATTCTGTGCTGAGTGAGTCACCTGGCTGTTTAGGAGAAAGATGCTTGTAACGTGCAAGTTTCACTTTGCACTTTCACGTGGCAGTAAAGAAAGGTACTCATCTTCTTGACATATGTCTACATGATAGGTAAAAACTGACATACTTAAAACATAAACTGGAAAATGCATACAATTAAAATCCTTCATTTTAATTGTCGCGGTCTTTCACGAGATGTGTAACTGGGGGTCTGGAAAAGCCATTTTGGCTCCAGACGCCCCTTTACCCAATAAGCGCCCACATCCGTGTGGATCCAAGATGGCGCCGGTTTCCTGGGAGAGCCCGGCCAAAACAGCCCCACTCAACGCGTTCAGTCGGCCGAAGTCATGGCGTCCGCCAGTACAGGGAGCAGAGTGTCCTGCGGGAGAGATTTGAATTGCGTACCGGAGATTGCGGAGACGTTGTCTGCTGTCGCCAAACTCGGGTGAGGACAGCTCGTGACCCTGCATGTTGTCTTTTTTATTAGGTGAAATGAGAAAAACGGAGTAACGCGCTGTCTGGTTAGCGAGTCAGTTTGTGATGCTTGCTAAGCTAGCCGGCGAGTTATAAGCACGTGCGCAATTACAATGATGCTGGAAACCAGTTTGAGGGGATTTTAAAGACATTTGAAAAAACGGAGGCACAATTTCATAAACGGTTTGGATTAAAAGAATTGGAAAGCAGACTTGTGTTTTGTTTTTTATCCTGTGTTATTAACAAATGAATGCAATTTTCTGCCTTTGCCCCTCCGGTGACCAGGTTTGATTTCCTGTGCATGCCCCTGTTCCACCCGAGGTTCAGGAGAGAGTTTGAGCTGGAGCCCGCTAAATCCCGCCTCGGTGCCCAGACCCGGTCAGACCTGCTGCTATGTGGACGAGGTGTGTGCTTCTACCTTCCCTCCGTTTACTTGTGTCAGGTTTTTGTTGTCATTCCTTTGTTTGTCTTCGTAAGATACACAAGTAAAGTTTTAGAAATTGGACTTTTCCGGTGACATGACTGCTGATCTGAAACGTGATTTTAATAAGGGTAATTAAAATGTAATTGTTCCAACATGTCAGGTATTTTGTAGGAACACTGACTGTTTAAATGCATATAAACTTTTTTAAATGTTCTTTATAAAGTTCTGAGTCTTTTGACATGCAAACAATGTTGATTTGCTGTCAAGATGTTTTGAAAAAATAGGAAAGTCACGAAACTCAGATGTCGAGTCATCATATTTCAAGAGCATTTTTATTATTGTCCAGTTTGATTAAAGAGGTATTTAAAAACAAAATGTAAAAGATCCTTATTCTTATTAGCCAATAAACCCTATTAAAAAAAAAACACTGATATAAATGCTTCAGGCTTTTTGGGATGCTTTGGCTCATTGCTTTAGAGGAATCCCTGAAGGAAGTCAAGCATTTAAAATGGCTCAGAGATCCATGAGAAATACAAACGCTGTTTATTTTTCCTGTTCTGTCTCATATAGATTGGAATACTCTCATTGTTGGGAAGCTCTCACCGTGGATCGATGCTGATTCAGAAATTGAGACAGAGCGCAGAAACTCAGAGGCTGTAAGTCTTTCTCCCTGTGGACAGTGACTTTCATGTCAACTTTAATACAAATAAGGAAAATTGTGGCTTGAGTGAACTTCTCTTGTCTGGTTATCTGTTGCTTGTTCTGTCATCCTATTCTAATTCTGTTTTACCTGCGTTCCCTTCAGGCTTTAGCACAAGAGCTGAACTTCTCAGCCTACCTGGGTCTGCCTGTCTTAATGATCCCCCTGAGGGGCCCTCACAATGCCAATCTAGCCCGAGTGCTGCTCAACCACATCCACACGGGGCACCACACCTCAAACGTAAGACGCTCGGCACGCCGTCCCACACCCGAGGCCAGCGCTTTAACCTCTGTTTTCCTCTGCGGCCGCTAGTTCTGGATACAAGTCCCCCTCGTGGCGTCGGAGGACACGCGGGAAGATCTGATTGAAAACGAGCCGGCCACCTCTGCCGACGACACGAGCACGGATGAGAAGACCTGGACCTGGTCAGTCCGTCCCCGTCCCGAACAGGCAGCGGCGAGGCGGTTGCCTCTCATTTCCTTAACTCGCCAAATCTCCTCTTTTCAGGTGGCACTCATTAAGAACCCTTTGTGATTACAACAAGAGGATCTGTCTAGGTGAGAAAACGCTCCTCGCAAAGCAGCACGCTGGTTCAAACGTTGCTACTGAAAAGGTGCCTTTTGTCCTCCCGAAGCCATCGAGATTGGAGCAGATCTGCCGTCAGAATCCGTGATCGATAAATGGCTCGGAGAACCAATCAAAGCCGCCATACTTCCAACCAGCATCTTCTTAACCAATAAGCAGGGCTTCCCTGTCTTGTCAAAGGCCCATCAGAGGATAATCTTGCGTCTCTTTAAGGTATCCGCATCCCTCAACAGCCACGTGTGACCGGATGACGTCTTTAGGCTTACTTTTCCTGAAAGGCTCCCTCTCTTCTCTCCTCTCAGTTGGAGACCCAGTTCATCTTCACAGGCACCAGTCGGCACACTGATAAGCACTTCAGGTCCTACCTGCAGTACCTGGAATACCTCAACCAGAACAGATCAGGACCCAACTCCTACGAGGTCTTCGCCAAAGGCTACGAGGACTACCTTCAGTCCCCACTGCAGGTCAGGAAGCTCTGGTCCAGCTCACGTTTCCCCTTTGACCTCTGTAGACGCTGAATGGTTTTGAAAAAAGCTTTCCTCCATCTTACAGCCTCTCATGGACAACTTGGAGTCACAGACGTATGAAGTGTTTGAGAAGGATCCCATTAAATATTCTCAGTACCAGCAGGTAAATCCGCCAGCGAACCTGTAACTGATTTATTTCCCCCTTTTTTTTAAAACTGGGGAAGCCATGACTGTATTGTTTTCTGCATCTTCTAAGGGCAAACGGGTCATTTTCGGTGGTATCAATATCGACCTGATTTCTCTTCTTTTCGTGCACAGGCTGTGTATAAGTGTCTCCTGGACCGAGTACCAGAGGAGCAGAAAGACACTAATGTCCAGTGAGTATGTCCCGTCGGCCCAGTGGTTCAGGCCTGGAGGCTGTAACGTGGACGGGGGGGCCGAGTTTCACCGGGTCGCTGTCCCTCTGCGCAGGGTGCTGATGGTGCTGGGGGCGGGTCGGGGTCCTCTGGTCAACGCGTCCCTGAACGCCGCCCGGCAGGCCGACAGGAAGCTGAAGGTGTACGCCGTGGAGAAGAACCCCAACGCCGTGGTCACGTGAGTGGAGGGCCGCGTCCCGCCGTGAGGGGAAGACGCGACAGGAGCGCAGCCTCAGACGGTTTAAACTCTTCTTTATTTCTGATGTTCAGACTAGAGAACTGGCGTTTCGAGGAGTGGGGCGACCAGGTGACGGTGGTGTCGTGCGACATGCGGGAGTGGGCGGCTCCGGAGAAGGCCGACATCATCGTGAGCGAGCTGCTGGGGTCGTTCGGCGACAACGAGCTCTCCCCCGAGTGCCTGGACGGGGCGCAGCACTTCCTGAAAGGTCCCGCCTCTCTCCCCGTCCCTCCTCCCCCCCCCGTCCCCCTCCCCCACGCAGCCCGCCTCACCCCCTCGCCGTCTTGTCCGTTTCAGACGACGGCGTCAGCATCCCCTGCTCCTACACGTCCTTCCTGGCCCCCCTGTCCTCCTCCAAGCTCTACAACGAGGTGCGCGGCTGCCGGGAGCGCGACAAGGACCCCGAGTGCCACTTTGAGACGCCCTACGTGGTGCGCCTCCACAACTTCCACCAGCTGGCCGAGCCCAAGGCCTGCTTCACCTTCAAGCACCCCACCACAGGTCCGATTCTAAAATTCTCAACTTGATACTGATACTAAGGAAAATACTCGATACCATTCTTGATACCACAAGGATAAAAACAAAGATCCCCAAATTTAACTGAATTTCAACAGGTTAGTGTTTCAAACCTATTACTGATGTTATCGTGGGTGGTGGCCCACATTAATGTTGGCATGTCATTACTAGCCATTAGCTGCAGCTAGCAATTCAAGGCTAACGTCACGTTAATGATCATAAACGACGTAAATAAATGAATCAAAGAGAAAGATACCGGGGGGTGGTATCGATATTTTTGAAAATGAGTATCTTACCTGGACACAACGTTTTAGCATCAATACTTTTGACAACCCTCGGCCTTCACACGGCACAGCGGCAGCAGCGGTCTCGGCCTGAGTCCTGCCGTTGACCAGCTGTCCTCTCCTTCCTCTCAGACATGAACAACAACCGCTATCAGTGCCTCCGCTTCTCAGTGGGCTGCAACTCGGTGCTGCACGGCTTCGCCGGCTACTTCGAGACCACTCTGTACAAAGACGTCACTCTCAGTAAGTCAGCCGAGCGGTGAGGAAGTCAGGTGGTGTGTTTTTGTGTGTTAGTTTTAATGCCGTGTCTGTTTTACTGCAGGTATAAAGCCTGAAACGCATTCCCCTGGAATGTTCTCCTGGTTCCCCATTCTCTTCCCACTAAAAGTAAGTCGGCAGGCTGCGGGACGGCCTCGTCTCCACAGCGGGTCCTCAGACCTGTATAGGGATGTTTTGCATTTCCGATACCGAAACTGGCCTACCCGAACATGTACTAAAGTTTAAAGTTATTTAGCCTACTTACTTAGTTGTCAGACTCATGTTGAATAGGGATTTACTCTGATAACAACTTAATGACGGCTCCCGATCAAGCTTTTTGCACTTCCGATCCGATACTGGCCTGTCAGAGCATGCATTAACGTTTAAAGTTATTTAGCCTACTAACAGACTCATGTTGAACAGGGATTTACTCTGATAACAACTCAATGGTTAGGACACAGACCTGTGGGTTAGGAGATGCTAATGCTATTGCTCGTGTGGGATCGGACTTTTAAAAAAAACACTGGATTGGCATTTTCTCCTGCCGGCCGATACACAGTTGTTTGCGAATATCGGCAAACTTAGACCTGTATCCGGTGTTTCCCTCCAACAGCAGCCCATCACCGTACCGCGGGACAGCGACATCGCCGTGCGCTTCTGGCGCTGCAACAACGGGAAGAAGGTTTGGTACGAGTGGGCGGTGACCGAGCCGTCCTGCTCCGCCATCCACAACCCGGCCGGCCGCTCCTACACCATCGGCCTGTGAGGAAGCCCCCGCCGGCCCGGGAGCGCCTCCACCCGTCGCCCGCCCGGCGCTTTTTACCGCCGCCGGGTCGGATCCACCGCCGGCCCCCGCGTCTTCCAGTGATCTGAGGGAGACGCAGACCGTCACCCAGACTCATCCAGTCCGTGTCCAAGACCCCACCCACCAGTCCACTGTGCTGAACCCCATTTTGTTTTCTCTCTCCAGCTGCTTCTGCAGACACACACACACACACACGCAGTCCGACGTAACCTTTGCCTTATCAGACACATTCCACGTGATCCATGAGTAGATGCTTGGTGTCCGTTCCCCCCCGTCGGTGTCAGTGGGGCAGACTTTTCTGGTCATGTTTGACAACCCGGTTTCTAGCATTTGTTTTCTGTACGTTTGAACCATTTAAATAAAAACACTGTAATGATCTCCATTTGCTCTGCGGTCTTTTTCCAACTCACTTTGTTTTTCTTTAGTGGGAAATGTATACATTTAAGACGTCTTTTAGTCTAAAAATGACCGGAGCAGCGTTGATGGTTTTCACTCGGACCGAGTTGTCAGTTTCACCTCCAGATTTCTTCAAATTAATCACTTCTTTCTTCTTATTCATAAGATCAGTCTGAATAGTAAATCCTCTTTAAAAATAACAGAAATACTTGCTGGGATGGAGGTAAAGTTTTGTAGGGTAGAAGTTTGCTTCCGAACTTGCACTGAGCAGGAATCATGCTGAGCTCAAAGTTAGATGTAAATGTTGCTCTGATGGCTTCAGCACCGAGTCCTGAGAGATGAAACGTTTTAACCAAACGGAGCAGAAAGGGACGACAACAGAGGATCTGCTTTTATCTTACCTGGCTGTCTTTGAGTAAATGCATGAAGCCGAGCATCCATTCGGGGGATCGCTGAGGAAATAAAGTTCATCCTGTCAAAACACTCACCAGCATTACAGCTTTAACATTTCACTCCTCTACTTTTTGCTGACCGTGTCAATCAGTTGACGCAACCTCACTAAAGCAAAGTTTGACGGCTCTTTTCTTTGTGTCTGCCAAAACAAAAGCTGCAGGGGGAGAAATCCACAAAACTGGGCAGTTTGCAACTTTGATAAGAATCCAGTGGGAAATAATGCTGCTGTATCTGTTGATATGGAGAAAGTGTGCAGCCGCAGAGCATGAATGCTTCAACATGTTTAGATTTTTTTTTTCTAGCATGTTTTTTACTGTTGGCTCTGTTCAGTATTGAACATTTCTTCTGTGACTGGGCTCTTTAGTCACAGGGACTTGTGCTCTGCTCCTGATTACCTGAATTCACTAAAGCAGACTCCAGATGTTATCATTCTATACTTCTCTTGAAAAAACATTAACTCTCTTGTTTCCTTTTAAGCTGCCATGGATAAAAGCATCTGCTAAATGCACAAATGTCAACGTAAAAAGCGCATGAATCCTACAAATCATTGACCGGTTCAGGAGCAGAACTCTGCCGCCAGTGAACAAGGTCACTGTGAGAGTAATGACCACCTGCCTAATGGAGGAGGACTACTTTATCCATCACTGTCAGAGGGCAAGAGCTGAGGGCTCCCAGTCTGTGTGATTTTTTTTTTTTTTTACTTTATCCAGAAGGGATATTCTTTTCAAAATGAAAAGAGATAAGGATGACCTGCATCTCGTGTTGTCAGAAGTTGCCCAAACCAGGTTGTATCATTTGTCCCTGGCTTTTTTTTTACATCCCCAAGAACATCAAGACTAGATACAGTGGGGGAAATAAGTATTTGACCCCTTGCTGATTTTGCAGGTTTGCCCACTTACAAAGAATGCAACGATCTATAACTTTAATCATATGTACATTCTAACAGTGAAAGACAGAATCCCAAAGGAAATTCCAGAAAATCACATCATATGAATTTATAAAAATTGATAACCATCTGATGAGGAAAAATAAGCATTCTTTGTAAGTAGGCAAACCTGCAAAATCAGCAAGGGGTCAAATACTTATTTCCATCACTGTATGTGCTTCTTATGACGCACACATTCTAAAGGGAAACGAAAACACAAACTGTTTAAGCAAAAGATGTTTTGAAAATGATTTTTTTTTGTGTTATATTGGTAAAAGGTTACTGAGTATGACCTATTAGATTTATCATTCTGCTCAAACTGTTGTTCTTAGTTAGTTAGTTAGTTAGTTAGTTAGTTAGTTAGTTGTTGTTAGTTGTTAGAATTCTGTTTGTAAGTGATGAGAAATGTAAAACTTTTAAACGTGGTAAGGGTAAAAATAAACAGAAAATTCCCCCAAAGATGAGTTCTGAATCAAGTTTCCTGCGTGGTGGTTCAGTTTTTCCCATTGCTGAATGCAAAAGCCCGCCAGGACTTCAAGGTCAGTGGTGTTTTATAGCAACAACAAAAAAACAACATTTTTGTAGCTAAAGAGCTCTTAAAATTCTGGATTACAACTGGAATTTGGGAGTGAGGTGACTCCCAAATATCAGCTCACCCGTCAGGGAAATGCTGTTAAATGAGATGGTGATCATTGTGTCTTATTGTAGTTACGGAGGATTAATTTCTGTTTAGAATTAATTGTGTGTGCATGCAAAATGTTGGCGCCAGTTGCTCGCAAACAATCTAATCATTTCTTTTCTCCATCCCTCAGGAAACATCCCTGGATCTGGGATTTTTGTGAATCCTAGGGGGGTCCTAGAGAATGCAGGCTGAGTGGGGGGTGGCCTTCTTTGTGTGGGCCACAGCCAGATATAGGAGTCACCATCCCCAAGTCAGGGGGGGAGACTCGTGTACCAAGGTCCCCCTTGGAGGTCTGGCTGGGTGAGCTTTGTCTTATATGATGAACAAAAATCAAAACATTGGTTAAAACTCAAAGATCAGAAAAAGGGTGCTTTTGGTAAAAGAAGGTTGGTCACCACACAGTGATCTCTGTAGATGTGGCCGGGCTCCAGGATGCCTTCTGTGTAATGAGGGCTGATTGGTAACCCACATCCCATCGTTCTCATTATATATTCTAAAACTCCTTATAACGTGGTTGTGTGTTCCTGGGATCCCGGCATGTTGACCCAGTTCCATTCATTTGTCCTTTCTCAGGCGAAATGCCTCACTGGATTACGACAAAAGTCTGCGCATTTTGCTAATTTCCGTTGAGGTCCATCCCATTTTGTTCCTCCTATCCTTTATGGATGTGGCAACACACAGCGCGCTCAAAGGTAATCCACATAACTTTATTAAAGTCCTCCATGCTGATGAAAAAATTGCTTTCGCTGAGCCTCCTCTGTTCAGCTCCAGACAGACTCAGAGCCCCCAGTGAGGCGACGCAATCAGTGAAAGTGGTTCAGGGCTCCAATCAGGAGCAGGACTTATCTAAATGAGCCCTTCTACTGGATTCTGGAGCGGGAAAACCCATGATTACTTCTAAATCATTTACTGATGTTTGAGGGTTTACTGTTTTGGAGAGGAAGACATGTTCTAGTTACGATAAGAAGATTTATAAAATAAATCACTGGGTCCTTATTAGGAACAATTATTTTCTTTCATGCTCTTTAGGAAGTGGCCGTACATTTATTTATTTATTATTTTACATCTAATCTGATTAAGTGTTTTCACACTTTTCAAAGAGATAGATGGCTCTGTTGTTTGCCTGATGACGCACACGAATAGAATCACAACATGGCCTAAATAAGAATTTACGCTTTGGATGGATCAGAAGAAATAAACGTTAGAGGGAAAAGTGAGATCATCCCAATTGACGTCGTCTCCCGCCGTTCCAGGATCTCCGGACAGGGATGAACTGCCACAGCTTACGATGGGCCTCACGTGTCCAAGATGTCTTCACACGTTTGGCTTTGGGCCTCATCATGATCATGGTCACTTCCCCTGTTTTTGTCTCTTTATCGTGTCTTTGTTTCTGTTTTTATTTAGGCGACGGTGTGTTGTGTGTTTCATAGTAGCTTTTTTTCTTTCTCTTTACACTGACTTCTGATGAAAAACTACTAAGTATCTCAGTAATCAGCTGGCTCAGAATGTGCTGCCGGAACATTTTCGGTTCTGGCTCTTTCCCTTTGACAGATTTTTCCCTCCTTATGGGCTTTTTTTTTATTTGATCCCATGAATGTTGATGTCTTTCTTATTTCTGACCATACTCCTGACTTTGTGCATTTGAGCAGTGAGGTGAGGAGAGTTTTTCCCCCTCTGTCATTGTTACCACGGTAGTTTTTAAGTATGTGGGTAATTATTTCTGAGTGCCTGAGAACCCTGTGACTCAGAGGATTTGGGATCTGTCTGTAAAAGGGAGATTAGCCACATATATAGCTGCTTTTCATCTCTGTCTTAATCCACACACAGACAAGCACAAGGTCATAATGTTAGAGTTTAATGGTAATATTTGTGAGGATTTATTCTTTTTTCACCTTCCCTTTTCACTTTTGTCCATCCTTGTACAGAGACAGCACTGGGGTATTCAGAAAGTTTAAACGGATAAAACTTCTTCTTTTTTGGGGGGGAACGGGCTAAATTAAATGTTGTAGTTTTTTGTTTTAGTTTTTTTATTTTCATTTTTTTAGTTCTGCTGCCACTATTCTCCCCTGGACTGTGTGTTTCACTGAGCGTTCTCCTCATCTGGCACGTGCACACGATAAGTCAGCACCATCTGGCCGTGCTCTCAGCTCTGAACCGTCTCCGTCGTTGCCTGTCAGGCTGCTCCCCGCCGGTGCCAGAGAGGGCCATCGGGCACGTCTGCTGGCCGTGAATCATGTCGGCCGGTCCCAGTCTGACTGTTTACCGTGAGTCATGACAAACAACGCAATCTCCACTTCTTGTTTTGTTGGTGCTGTCTATCAGGACCGGCGTAAAATGGAGCCGCCTTGCCCTCTCCACATGTTCAGTCCATCTCCGCTCTGCTGACGTCGTGCCCCACTGACATTTACACCCTCATAAACTACCTTGGCTTTATCCCCGTCTCTTCTATGTCGTTACTGTTGGTGGGCAGATTGTGCTGCGGGTAGAGCAACCTGAACTGTATCCACCAAGCAAGCAAGCAAATATCCTTTCTTTTCATGGTAATGCAAAGTTAGTGCTATAGGGGTTTTTAAATCTATACAACATAAACAGAATATAGCAGTTTTATACATCCATCCATCCATTATTGTTACCACTTATTCCTAAATGGCGTTGTGTGGAGAACTGGAGCCTATCCAGTTTTATACAGCTCACTTTAATATTAGATAAGTAACTGTTTCAGTTTTTTTTAACTGCATAGTTCTAGAGTTTAACACTTTTAACCTTTTAGGTTGCCAAACTGGATTGAAATGTCAGCTGCTTGACAGCTTTGGCCGGTGATCTATCTGCAGTTCTGGGTCTATCTGCTGGTCTTTTCCTTCTACTCTGAGGTAGTGGCTTAGCCGTTATGAAACCTCGAGAGCCTGCTTATTTTCTGGGAGTCTACTGGAAATACGAGTCGCAGTTCTTTAATACTGTTATGGGGAAGTAAAAATTAAACTTTTACTGTGTGTCCTGTTTAGGCTGATATTTCTCTTTCAGTAGGCATTCACACACAGAGTACACTAACACTATGGTGTCTGCAAGTAAAAATATTGGGCTAATAAGTAAAGACTGAGGTTAATGAGTCAGATCTGGTATGTTTTTGTCCCCCAACTGTATCCAGATTAAATGGCCCATATTTTTAAAAAAGCTCTTTTTAGAGGCCTGCCCTTGAAAAGAGGAGAAGCTGGAGCCATAAGGACCTGAAATGGAAGTTGAAGATGGGGAAAATAGAATAAGCTTATACATACACAGCTCATGATTTTCAAACACAATCCATCATGCACCATGTGCACAATTGTTTTATTGCGTTTTTCATTGTAGTATTTCAAATGTGGTTCTTTATTTTTGCACAGGGAGGTGGTGGAACATGCATGACTTTTACTTATTGTTCATATTGTTTTGTAAATACAATCTTCAAACTAGAGCGACAACATTTTGTTTATTTGACTCCAGGTGTCTGTATTTTCTGACAGAATACATAGTAATTTAATACTTTAACATCCCTTTATACACCCTGAGGCATTGGTTTGAGATTTATTGAATTTACCTGTTTGGACAACTGCAGCAGAAAGCTTGTTTTTTCCATTTAAAAAAAGGCCTCTCAATAAACTACAAAACTTCTGGAAAAATGTACTTTAAATTGATGAGACCAAAGTGGAGATGTTTGGTATTCTCGCACACCATCATTATTAAAACCAAAACCAGCATATAATCACAAATGACTCAACTGTCAAGCACGGTAGAGGGAGTCTGATGATTTGGGCTTGTTTTAACTCCAAAACACCTGGACACTTAGCAGGCTCTGAGATCATCATGAACTCCTCAGTAAGTATTCTAAAGCCTGAAACTGGGTCATACCACGCGGCAATGCTACCAAATTCAGCAGCAAATCTACAGCAGAAATTCAGAAAAAATATAAGAATTAAAAATTTGCAGTGGTCCAGTCAAAATCCCAAATGAAGCTGACTTTTAATCATCTACATATTTGATGCCTAGAAATGATGCTTTGGACATTTGGTGTGAAGCTTTAAAAAGTAGTTTTTATTTAGTCTGGCTTTGCTGTGCAGTGGACCGGGCCTCTTCGGCCTCATCAATGTTTCATCCCCCCGCTGAAGCACCTGCCATGGAGCGGGTGGAGTTTTCCCACAATGAATGATCAAATTGCGGAAGTCTTGCACAGGTATGAACATCCCAGATGTCAAGAGGTGCTGCTGCCATGACAGGAAATGGAGATGTCATGCCTTCAAAGTACAATCCAAGTCGTGCATCGGTTTCATGAGACAGAAGCAAGAATGTGTGCCAACATTTCTACACCTCTGTTAGATCAGATGTTTTGCATCCTGTGCCACAACAAACCTGCAGGTGGAGGAACATTATGTCAAATGAAAGTTAGGACATCTATTATTTCTTAAGCTTTCATAAGTTTGTCATTTGACAACAATACGTGTGTGCCTGCTTTTTCTCAGCTGAAACTGATGAAGCAACAATATTCAGATTGCTTTTGTTCCTTACTCTTTATGAAGTGAAATATAACTGTAAGCTGTGTAAATATATCAATTATATTGTTGCACATAACATTTTTATAACAACCATCACCTCAAAGCAAGAGGGTTCCCGGTTTGAGTCCTGGCCTCTCTGTGTGGAATTGCTCGCCATGTATGTGTGGGTACTTTGCAAATACCTTCTCTTAACGTCCAAAAGCATGTGTGTTAGTGAAACGGGAGATTCTAGATTGACCTCTGACCCTGTGATGGACTGCCTGCCCAGTGTGTGTACGCCTCCTCTCACCCAACAACAGCAGGGACAGACTCCAGCCCCCCTGTGACTCTTCTGGGTGTAAGCGGGATTATCAACTGGAATTATGTATTTTTATATATATTTTTTCATATAGAGTGGCAATCGTGTTTTCTGATTTCCCATGTTTCACATATCATGTAGTGAGGGCTTTTGATTGGGCAACGCATATTTACATATTTATAAACATATATATATATATATGTGTGTGTGTGTGTGTGTGTGTGTGTGTGTGTGTGTGTGTGTGTGTGTGTGTGTCTGTGTCTTTTTTTTAACATCATTTTTAACATAATTTAAAAGCTGTAAATGCAGTTTTCAAAAGGGTTTTTTATTTTTTAAAGCGCACACCGGAAGTTACTTCACCCATTTCCGCTGTCTTGACGGTACCTCCACTGGTGTACAGTATTTGGCGTTACAGCCAACTGGCTACTGCCGAGTGTTGAAGGGGGGCTGATAGTCGGGGCTACTCTCCGAGTTCACTCAACAACATCGAGGTACGTCGCCATTTGGGAGTTTAAACCTCTCCCCGCCGCGGGCTGCTGCTGTCAGTTAGCTAGCTCTCAAACCAGACCCTCTCCTGCGTTGCCAGCATCCATAACGTTAGCTCGCCTCTGTCAGCGGGCTAGCCCCGGACTGCTTTCCCCCGACCCGCTCCAGGGACCGCGGGAGGGCGACGCTCGGCTGTCAGGCTCACGGGGAAGTTGGGCGTATTGACCACGAAAATAAGAGAGGCGGCCGCCGGCTGAGCCAGAAAGCAGCAGAAAAAAACCACCCGGTCTGTCAGCGGTCACACGAGTGGGTTTGATAAACTGGCAACGTAGAAGTTGTCTCTTTTTTTTCTTTTTTTTCAAGACGTGCACTTGAACGCACCAGGTTAAGTTCAGTCTTTTTCTGAGCTCGTAGGAAATTCTGACACATTTTTTTTGGCTTGAGCTCTGATTAGCTGGCAGGCACCTGGTGGTGTGGTAACAGGAAGTGAAATACTCAGTGAATGTCTGAGCATGGAGCCGTTTGTTGAACTGTGTCAACACCCCCTCTCAGCCCTTCTAACCCCTCTCCCACCCTCTCTCTCTCTCTGTGTCTCTCTTTCTTTCTCTCTCTCACGCACGCGCAGCCATGTCTCCATCAGTTCCCTTGCAGGAGATGATCCGTGCCATCAGGTCAGCCCGGACCCAGTGTGAGGAGCGGGGGGTCATCCAGAGGGAGTGTGCAGCCATCCGGGCGCAGTTCAGACAGACCGACAACGGAGGGCGGTCGCACAACCTGGCAAAGCTCCTCTACGTGCACATGCTGGGCTACCCGGCTCACTTCGGTCAGGTGAGGGGATTTTGCTAAACCCCGGTCATGAGTTTTCCGGGGTCGACGGGGGCACGCGGGGCGAGCAAACCGCTGAGGCACAAAAAAAAAACCTAAAGCCCAGCCTGTCAGAGCACGTCAGCCGTAAGTAGGCCAGCCAAGCACGGAAAAGGACGCCTCTGGAGCCGGCCCCGGCCTCTGCCCGGGTCCTTTGGAGAGAGGGGACGCCGCCCTCGGGCAGAGGAGGCGGCAGCGTTTTCATCCAGCTCCTCATGTGCTCTTCTCCCAGATGGAGTGCGTTCGTATGATCGCCAGCCCTCGATACAGCGACAAGCGCGTGGGCTACCTGGGAGCCATGATGCTGCTGGACGAGAAGCAGGACGCCAGCCTCCTCATCACCAACTCCATCAAGAAGTAAGCAGCTGCTGGCAGACGACCAGCTTCCTCAGGAGGAAATTAGCACAGGAGCAACAGTTTCATCCTTTTTTTTTTCTGTTCTGGCATCGAACATCATAACTAGATAGGAGGCAAAAAACAGAATCTTGTCTCTGTTTTTCCACGCACTCATCTGGCTGCCCGTGTTGTGTTCAGTGACCTCTCTCATAGCAACCAGTACGTGCAGTCTCTGGCTCTGTGCACGCTGGCCTGTATGGGATCTGCGGAGATGTGCAGGGATCTGGCGCCAGAGATAGAAAGGCTCCTACGAGCCTCCAACTCCTACATAAAGAAAAAGGTGAGAGCCTTCTCCAATTGGGAATTTTTTTCTTTTTAAACGATCATTATGAAGTTAAAAGTGATGGGACGGTGTCACTTAGACTAGTGTTGGAGATAATGTGTCCAGTTTCATTCCTTTTTTTCAGTCTTTCAGGTAAATCTCTCAACCCGGCATGAGATAGCATCTCATATTAGCTTGTTTACAGGTTAGAACGAAAGAAAGAAGAAGAAAAATCCTGAAAAGCTCAGAATGCTCAATAAAAACTAGACTTCAAAAGCAATTTTTTACTCTTTAGAAATCAGAGTAGGCATGTCGCAAGTTTCAAAATAGACTATTTGAACAAAGATATTAGCAGAAATACATGTCCATAAAGTCTGGGCTTTCCAGGGTAGATTCCCCTTTCCCTCCTCAAACTGGAAGATGTGGGGGATTTTCTCTCTTCAAATATTTTTTATTGTTAAGCAGACAAAATATCACAAATACTTTTTGTTTTTTAAATAAAAGCACAAAAAGTCACTACAAATAACTAAAATAAATGGAAAAAAAAAACATATTAATACTGATCCATAGCAATTTTCCCAACTTGTTTTTAAACATTTTGCTGTAGGCATTTTTTCATCAAATCTCTCACTTTTGAATTTTTTCTTTGTTTTTTAACTTTCCAACTTTTTTGGAGCCAGGATTGTTTAAGCTTCGTAGTCTCCTCAGCAGACATTTTGATTTGACGGTGTCCTCTCTAATCTTCAGGCAGCTTTGTGTGCCGTTCACATCGTGAGGAAGGTCCAGGAACTGGGAGAGCTCTTCGCCCCCGCCGCCCGCTCCCTCCTCAGCGAGAAGAACCACGGTGAGCCCATCGCGCCTTTGCCTCAAACCCGGTGTCACAAATGCCGTTTCCACCGCGTCTCTGATCTAATCTGATGTCCAGGCGTGCTCCATGGAGCCGTGGTGCTCATCACCGAGCTGTGCGAGCGGAACCCAGAGACTCTGGAGCGGTTCAGAAAGGTCGGGGCCGCCCTCGCTTCCCCATCAGGACACAGAGAACATCTTCTCATGTCTTTGTGCCTATTCATTTATTTCTTTATTTTTTTTACAGACGGTGCCTGATCTAGTCCAGATCATGAAAGGCCTGGTCATCTCTGGGTATTCTCCGGACCACGACGTGGCAGGAGTCAGTGATCCCTTCCTACAGGTCAGCTGGAAATCATCTAGAACGCATCAGAGCCACTCACTCTTCCCGATTTGATTCTGGATTGAAAATCTGCACTCGTAGTCCCACTCTGAGCACATTTAGTGATTTATAAACCTAGTCGGGCAGTGCCTGGTAAGTCATTTGACAGTTTCATCGGTTGCTTTCCTTCATTTACTCGATTTGTTTTTAAATTTTTCATTTCAGTTTCACATTTCTCTGAGTGTAAAGTTTTCCAAAACAAAAAATAAGCAACGCTTCGTAGTGTGTTTGGATATATTTATGCTTCCTGTGTCTGACATTAACCCTGACCTAATGGGCCTAACTCACCAGGGGAATGACAGCTGTAAGACTGTTAGCCTTTTTATACCCCAGAGCTGACTCTGTAGTTCAGCAACAAAAAGTGGCTCAGGTCTGCAGTTCATGGTGTTGATATTCCAGATGTCTGTTTTTTATTCTTTAGCACTGACACACACAGGATCATCCTCCTCTGTTCCCTTTCCTCTAACTCCCTCTTCAGGTTCGCATCTTGAGGCTCTTGCGGATCCTCGGGCACAACAATGAATCGGCGAGCGACGCCATGAACGACCTGCTGGCTCAGGTTTGGCCTCCGGCCTTAAGCCACTGAGTCAGAGTGACCTGTTTCCAGGTTTTTGAAGCTCTGCCGTCCACTCTGCAGGTAGCCACCAACACAGACAGCACCAAGACGGTGGGCAACGCTGTGCTGTATGAGACCGTGCTCACCGTTTTAGACATCAAGTCAGAGAGCGGCCTCAGAGTAAGACGCCCCCCCCCCCCCCCCCCCCCATCCGTACCTGGGTACTAACGTTGCTCAGCTAGTAACTAATGATCCTATTGTCCAATCAACATTCAGGTTCTGGCTGTGAACATCCTGGGGAGGTTTCTCCTGAACAACGACAGAAACATCCGGTCAGTGCCGCTCTCTCTCCTCACACAACGCCGTCTGTTCTCCCTTCCTCTTTCTAATATCACCTCCATCTATCCAGCTCATGTCTCAGGGCTATTTTGACTTCCTCATCCCACGCCGCCGATGGCAATCGCTCGCTGCCAAAGAGATAAATCTTCTCCCGGCAGGCCGATGTCATCTGAGGTCAATAATTAATCCCCCCCCCCAAAAAAAACAGCGTTTCCTCTTAGGCCACCAGGCCCCTGCTGTCTGTCTCATCAGTCTGACCTCTCAGTTTCAGCCCCTGTCTCATGTTGTGAGGTGTTACGGCTGCTTGGAGGGTTTGATTAGACTGCTGTCTTTAGCGTGTCCCCGTAGGGGCCTTGTGGACAGACGGGTCTGTCTGGTTTCTGCCTGCAAGGCCTTGGAATAAGACCATTTAATTCCCGTCAGACCCGCCTGTTTAGATAACATCTTTCCTTTTCCTGCATAAAAAAACCTGATTAGTCGGTGTGCTATTACAAGTGGAAAAATCTGTTGAGTTTCTCCAGCATTCAATTTTTTTTAGATAAAAAAAAATAAAAAAGTAAAGCGAGCCTGGTTTTGTGTGTTATTTTCCGCAGGTATATCGCCATGACGTCTCTCCAAAAGATAGTGGGGACGGACCACAATGCCGTGCAGCGCCACCGGGGAACCATAGTGGACTGCCTGAAGGACCACGACGCGTCTGTGAAGAGGTAGCGGCAGCTCGGCTCTGGTTGCTCAGGCCTCCGGTAGCAGGCAGGACTCTGTTTTAACGTGATCTGTTTTAGAAAGCCCAAACAAAGCCAGCTTAATCTTCATAAGTGCTTTGACACGCTCCATTTACAAAGGTAATGCTGGCTTCCTGCTCATTAGGACTTTATTCGGGTTAACTGTTGATATGCTATCTACTTGCATGGTTAAAAGATTTGTAAAAAACAATCTGAAATGTGATGGCAGTGATGCATCTCACAGGCCCCAGTTCCTCCTTTGCTGAGCCTTTGGGAGGGAAAAGTTGCTCTGTTCTGGTTTGAAATGGGCTTCCTGCTGCTCCAGCTGATCAAATTTACATTATCAAGTTTCACAATAAATGCATTCATCCATTTTCTTTCTTGGACGACCTGTTTGTTCCCGATCGGCGTTCGACCGGGGGTGTTTTTTTTTCCTGCTCCTTCCAGGCGTGCCTTGGAGCTCTCCTTGGCTCTCGTGTCGGCCTCCAACATCCGCTCCATGATGAAGGAGCTGCTCCTCTTCCTCTCCTCCTGCCCCGCTGAGCTTAGGGCTCACACCACCAGCGGCATCTTCAACGCCGCCGAAAGGTAGGAGGCACGCCGCCGACAGGCCAGGAGGCTTCTCCCCTCACGGGCGTCTTTTTGTTGCATTGCGGCCGTCTGTGAAAACATGGCGACACAGGGAGCGCGCACAAAGCAGTGCCGTGCACACACGCTCTGTTTGCACTCCTATTGTTCAGTCGTGCGAGTGACTAGATTCAACCTCCTTTTTTCTGAACCGTGCTGTCATGAGGATGAGAAAAAAAAAAGAACTAAAGCCATCCAGCTGCTGTGCTGGGTCCCTGTGCTTGTGTTGCACAGCTGCATGCAGCAGCCTCCACAGCTCTCACCGTGACTGTGAGGAGCTGCGGAAGCATGCGAGGAAATGACGCCCATGCATTAAGATACGTGTGTCTGTGTGTGTGTGTCTGTGTCTCTGTCAGGTATGCCCCCTCCCAGCGATGGCACATAGACACCATCCTGCATGTCCTCACCACGGTAAATGCAGAGCAAGCCACTCTCCTTCGTCTCCTACAGTTTCCTCACACAGGCAGGATAGAAAAGCAAATGTCCAATCACACATTTGCTCCACTCCTCACACCCTGATTTTTCTTTTAATCAGACTGCTGCTGATATTAGGCCAAAGTTAAAACTTTGAAACGGTCGCCCATAGACCAGAGGGGGGCAAATCCAGTACGTGGGCTGTACCTTACACATGAATATCTTTTTTAAAAAAACAGCAAACGCTGTTCACAGCTCACAGGATGCGAAAAGCCCTTCCCCCCAGATTCATTTGCCTACCTGTCCATTTGTACAGAACGTTTCTTCACAGTCAGCTCCTCATGCATTTGCATGCGTTTGGACATCAACAAAAAGGTGAGCTGAAAGGAGCAAATCCATCAGCCACTCTGCAAATGCTGCAGATGTAAATACACACAGTTTTTTTTCCCCTGATTCTCCTTATGATCCACACGACTCATTGTGGTTCAGTTAAATGCAGTGACCCTAACACATCCCCGAGCTAACAACATTTCCCGGTTGTTCTGCGTGTGGTTGCCGCTCTGACAGGCGGGGGGGGACGTGAGGGATGAGACGGTGCCCAACCTGATTCAGCTCATCACCAACACCTCCGAGCTGCACTGTTACACCGTCCACAAGCTGTACCGGGCCCTGCTCACCGACATATCCCAGGTCTGTGCCTCCGGGGCGCCGCGCCATCTGTCCAGTGCTAAAAGAGAAAATTTAACATTTCACTTGTATGTTGTGTCTTCAGAAGATATGAAGACATTGCCACATTTATCGCAACTGATGGTGGTTTTATCCTCAGATGAGCATCTGTAACGGTCACAAAGCAGACAGCGCCGGTCTGGCTTTACAGCAGAGAGAATCACTGAGCTTTTCAGTTAGAAAATTGGCCGACGCAGCCAGGTTTATTTTTGGACCCGAGTCAGGCGGGCAGCAGATCCCCAGTCTCCCAACAGATTCTGGCAGAATAGATGCTCCAGACGGCGCTGCACACCGGACTTCCTCTAAATGCCATATCTGTGCATGCAGCCATCTCTGGTCCAGGTGGCGTGCTGGTGTATTGGAGAGTACGGAGACCTGCTGCTGAGGGGGGAGTGCCAGGAGGCCGAGCCCGCACAGGTACAAGCTTAAAGCAGCCACACACAAACAGAGCAGTGCACATCCATAAGTCAGCACGCTAACAATTCCCTGCTAATAGAACTGAGTTTTTGTTTTGTTTGTTTTTACTTTAGACTATGGGTGTAATAACTCAACCAGACCAAACCCAGCCAGGACAAACGTCTGACTAACTCTGTTCACAGTTCTGTGCATAAATGCTGAGGTGGGGCGGTCTGAACTCAGACTGCTGCACACGCAGTCACACACACGGATTAACTTTTCCATTTACTGCTCCAAAAAGATTGTGTGGGTGGCAGGTTTTCCAGGAAAAGCGTCTGGTTTGGGAATGAACTTAAGACATGGGAAATAATTGTCTCAGGGAGAATTTAACAAAGCAACGACAGGATTGCGTTTCTTTGAGTGTGTGTCACTTAGAAAAGGTTTAAACCTCTTGAAATGAAAGCTGCTGTCGATCTGCATCAGGTCACTGAGGAGGACGTCCTGGACGCCTTGGAAACGGTTCTGCAGTCTCACATGTCGTCCCCGACAACCAGAGGCTTCGCTCTGACCGCCACCATGAAGCTGAGCACGCGCATCACCGACAACGTGGAGTAAGGACAACCCAGCATGCTGGCAATCCTCCCCCGTTTTCTTTCCTTCTTTTGTTTCATGGAGTAAGTGGTTGTTCTCTTTGTTCCCCTTCAGCCGGATCAGAAGCATCGTCAGCATCTACGGCAGCTGCATGGACGTGGAGCTCCAGCAGAGGGCGGTTGAATACAATGCCCTCTTTAAGAAATACGACCACATGAGGTAGGCAGTGGACAGGGAGTGGACAGGGAGCGGGCCGGTGCCGGCGGAGCGCGGGACGAGCCACGAGTGCCCCGGTCTCCACAGGGCGGCGGTGCTGGAGAGGATGCCCGTGATCGAGAAGAACTCGCCGGGTCACACCAACGGGGAGCCCGCGGGGGAGCCCGCCAAGGAGAGCCAGCCCGCCCGGGCCAAGCAGGGGGAGGCCGCGCTGCCCCAGCCGCCGGCCGGCCAGGTGGGCAGCCCACACGAGTGTCTCCACAGCCACAGAGTGTGTCTGACAGGTTTTTACTCGTGTGTGAGCAGCCGGTGAAGGTTTGTCTTCCCTCAGGTGTGTGACCTCCTGGACCTGCTGGGCGGCTCCGAGGAGCCCCTGCGGCCCGCTGCGACGGGAGGCGGCGCAGCGCT
>JABUIW010000086.1:106594-171569 GCA_013363375.1 Menidia beryllina
GTGGCGCTGACGCTGAGCTGCGAGAGCCAGTCGGACACGGCCCTGACCGCCACACTGGAGGCCTCCAACTCCTCCGACTCGGACATCAGCGGCTTCACCCTGCAGGCGGCGGTGCCCAAGGTCTGTACCGAAGAAAAGATGTCACTCTGAGACCAGGCCACTTTCACCACTGTTCAGCACAAGCAGGATTCAAGGGATCGATTCCAACCCCAACATTCCTCCATCTTTATCTGTTTTTATTTATTTTTTTGCAGACCTGCTGTAAAATAGAGACTCTTGTTGGCTTTATGCCACTCAGCTTACAGAACAGAAATCAGCACAGATTTCAGCCTTTAGCTGTTAAAGCTAGGATGTGACATCACACATTATTTTCACAATTTTTTTAAGCCTTTCAGATGTTGAAGTTGGCTATAAATCCTGCCAATAATACATTAAATGTTCAAACAAGGATCTTCTTTAATCGTTTTGAATTTGACATTGGTTAAAGAAAATGTCGCTCAAAGTTCAAGGAAAACTGGTTAAATACAACTATTTTTACAGGTTTTGGAGCAACACAAACCTCAATGCACCATGTTTTTTTGAAGGATGGTTGCTTGCTTATTTAAGTAAACAATCAGGATTCTATTTAAAAGTTTAATATTTGCAAAACAACTGAACGTTTGAGGTGAAGAAGCTTCCCATCAGTGACTCCAGATGGCAGTCGAGGCTCCTCACACATTTAGAGAAGGAGGTAATTTTAAACCCTCCGCCCCCCCACCAGGCAGAGTGGGTTCCTTGTAAAACCAGGACAGGAGAGAAAAGGAGTAGCGGCTCCGGCTCTGTGAAAACTTGAGGTGGAGGGATCGGCCTGGGCATGCGTGTGTGAGCTGGAGCAGCTCCTTCTCCGAGATGCTACAAACACAGTTTAGGAAGTTTGGCACTTTTAAACGGCACAAATCCCAAATCTCTGATCCAAATATGGAGGAGGCGAGGAAGCGCCTCTGACTTGACTCATCAGTGTGAGCCAGAAATAAGGAAGCTGATGGCACCTTCTTCCCGTACATAAGAAAAATTCCCAAATATTCCAGTTGATTCGAGTCATTTATGAGGATGTGGGTTCAGAGTTTTCCTGTCCTGGGCGTCCCCCCTTAGTTAGCTACCATAGCTACGACGTCAGTGCCCCAAATGAAACTCAATCTGTTTGCGTTGGCAGTGCTTTGAACTTCAAAGGTTTATTTTCTTCCCTCCAGAGTGTGCAGTTACACATGAAGGCCCCCAGCAGGGACTCGCTTCCCGCTCGAGGCGCAGCCAGAGTGACTCAGGTGGTGGTTCTGAGCAACCCCAACAAGGTGGGTCAGCCAAGCTGCAGTCTGTTCTGTAGTTTGTAGGGATTCTGATCCAGGGACGGGACAGAGAAGCCGTCTGCCTATCTGCTGTATTATATGTAGAAGGAATCCTCCTACATTCTATAAATGTCTTATATAGTCAGTATTTGACTGAAAGAGTGCACCTTAGTTTTGTCGTCATCACGAGTCATGTGACTGCTTGTCAAACCTTGCAGGTCAATCTAAAAATGAGGGTCCGCATCTCTTACACCAGCCAGGGTTCAGCCGTCCAGGACACCGTCCAGATCGACTCCTTCCCTGGTCTCAGTGCTGCTGGACACTGACCACCGTGGCCACGACCAGGAGCAGCCGGAGGCTGAGAGCTGCTGCTCCCTCCCAGGAAACCCCAACACCTCTTCTGTTTGTTTTCCATCAGACACACATGAGTAATAGTTCACCTTTAGGATTCTGCAGGTAAAATATGGATTAACTAAAGTATCTGTAGTTTTTAGAGAGGTTTCAAGAACAACAGATAACAGACTCAGTAACATATAGTTTTTTTGGTTTTTTTAAGATAGTGAACTGGATTTCACACACATCAGGCGTCCAGTCCCGACCATATCTCCACACAAGCAGACTCTAGATACGACATCCCACTTAAATGATACAAAGATGTTACAGCTGCTCAGTTACGTAGCCATGACAACGCTTAGAACGCTAATCATTCAACTACAGCAATCATGGTTTGGGTCAGTTTACCATCAGTGACTTTTCAAGACTACCAGGGACTTTTTTCTTTTTTTTTTTTAATAAAAAAGCTATTCTACCAAAAAAATATTTAAGGGAAAAAATATTTTTGTGCAAGACCTTTTACCAGATATCAAAATCATATTCATACAGCAACCTACCGGCATCTCCAGGGTCCGCAGACTTTTAAAACCCACCGCTGATTGTATTTAACAGCTGCAGTATTCTGTCAGCCACCATCATTTCTACTGCAAAAGTTAGGTCCTAGGTATTTTTATCTTTATCCTCTTTGCACTGATAAAAGTAGATGACTACCAAGAAATGAGACACTTCCAACACTACTGTTTGTTTTTGTTTTTTTATTGTATGTAATACAATTAGTCAATTCTAGATTGAAGGGCGGGAGATTTTTGGACTGCTTTTACTTGCCTGTGTGACATCTCCAAATACCCACTTTACACTCCTGATTCATTCCCCTGTGCCTTTTATTATATTACTTGTTCTTTTTCAAATATAATTGTGTGTTCTTTGAGGGGGAGGGGGGGCAAGACTATTTAAATGTAAATTATGCTCGCAAGATTTCTGGTTTTGATTCCCATACAAGCATCACTTTTCCTGGCAAAAATAACTATCTTTTGTTTACAGATGTATTTATGAGGATTGTGTCTAGTGGTTTGAGGCTAACAAAAAAAAAGAAGTCACAGTACTGTCTATGAAATTGTTTTTTAATGTCTAACGTAAGCACAACCAAGACGTGTGCGTGTCTGGAAACTCGACACCAGTGGTTGGATGGAGTGCATAATACAAATTTTAGTGGGAAAACAGCATGTTAATACTAATTTGATGAATCATTGCTGCTCACCAAGCAGTTTAACACTAGAAACAAGAGAATTAAGGCGAAATCTGCTCGGCTTTGTGTATCTACCCTGATTAAGATGGGTAGGCCAGAGAGAATGTTCTGTCCCCTGACTGAAGTGTTCTTGATTACTCAGTCTTGGAATAAAAGAAATACTCAGGAGTGATGCGCTTTTTGTGTCTGAACTCATCCGGTGCGTTTATACTGGAGAACAAGACTTACAGGAAATCAACTTCAGCATTTATTCACAAGCAAAAAGAACACACTGTTCTCAAACTAGCTTTCACAAAGCACTGGTGCCAGCATGAACTGTTTGAAATCAGACAGCCAATGTGAGTTTACCCAAAAAAAAAAAAAAAAAAAAACATCTACAAAAGGAATCAGAACGTCCTTTTTTGGAGGGATGATTTAGGGTTGTTTTTCTTTTTTTTTTTTTAAACTTGTCCCCTTCTCTCCGTCTCTCT
This sequence comes from Menidia beryllina, assembly GCA_013363375.1. Classification (NCBI taxonomy): domain Eukaryota; kingdom Metazoa; phylum Chordata; class Actinopteri; order Atheriniformes; family Atherinopsidae; genus Menidia; species Menidia beryllina. The sequence goes on from JABUIW010000086.1 coordinate 109,966, forward strand.
TCACTGTTGCGTTTGCCTGATGGGTGGAATTTCAGATATCTCTGCTGTAACATGGTTATAAACGCCTAAGAGTTGGCACGCAGCGGGTCTCACGACAACAGGGACTCATGACGAGGAGGAGAGGGGCTGGCCTCTCCTGTGGGGTGTCCATCCCCCTCTTAGTGCCAACACCAGGTGAAGCACGGAGCCCCCCTGGATCTTGTAATCTGCAGCGGTCTTCTCATCGTTCCTAAGGGCAAAAACACAAACATGAAGGACCAAAATGTCTTAGATCAGATCACTTTAAGAGCCCCTGCAGAACTAAATGAGCCGCTCACATCTGTTTTCCACTGTAGATGAGCCTCTGTTGCTGCGGAGGGATCCCTTCCTTCTCTTCAACCCTCTCTTTGATTCGCTCAACCTTGATTTACACACACAACAAATGCATTTTCTTAGGTTAGGTAATGCCAGTCCCACTCCGCTCTGACCCCAGGAGGGTTTACCAAGGGCTGTCACCTTGTCTGTGGGCTCTATGTCAATCTCGATCTCCTTTCCAGTCAGGGTCTGAAAGAGGAACACAGTTTTGTTCAAATGTCACACCAAAACTAAAAGTCATTTTCAAAACAAAGCACTCTTCAGTAGCTGAGTCCCAAGTGTGTTAAACACAATCCTAACACCAAAGCCCATCATGGCCCCTTCTCCCGGGCAGAGCAGAAGCTGTTCAAAGCCAATGGACCCGTACCCCACAAAACAACTGTTCTATATCTGCACTGGTGGATATTGTGTAATGCCAAATAGCTTTCTGTGCGCTTTGATTAAACACAAGTTCTGAAAACGGGTTTTAACTTGCACAAGTCGGAGTCTGTCTGACACCACGGCGCCGGAAAAGGCTCAATAACTGTCACCCAAATGGTGGAAACGTTTCTCCAAAGATAGCTGACGCTTTCCGTTCGCACGGTGCCTAAAACAGCGAGTCACTCAATGGGTAAATGTTGCCGGGTTCAACATGGACCGAGGCCCAAAAAATAACCGGCGAGGCTGCCATTATATTAGCGGGCTTCAGCGAGGCAAACGACGGGTTTGCGGTAAACTTCAAGTTTTCCGACTGGAAAAAAAACACACACTTCACTTACCTTAACTTTGATCAGCATTCTGAGAAAAAACAACTACCGCTATTAGAAAGGGAATTAGCTGTTAAGAGACTAAAACAACTAGCAAATCAGCACAGAAAGGCTGCTCTGGTGAATTTGCCGGACTTTACTTCCTGTGTAGCATCCTAACAGTCCGTGCGTGACAGCGTCTCATTACACCCGCAGAAGGGTTCCGCATTGGAAAGGTTGTGGCGGCAAAACATCACTGCTCGGTTTAGTTATGGTTCTCGTGAAGAAACGTCTTTATTTGCTTAAAATCCATTATATTAATGGACACTTTTAATAACGCACCCACACACAAACACTATCATGGTGATAGACTACTTCAGAGTGGGACTAAACTGCATCAGCATTTTCTACTAAAAGCAAAACAAGATGTTACAAATTCAAGCTCCTTTTGTAAGAGAAACAGTAGTCTTTTTTTGTTTAGTTTTTTGGTGGGTGGTAATTATTTGTTTTTGACATTCAATATACAGATCACAGAACGCGATATAGAGTCCTTTTCAAGTTTGTTTCATATTCGAGGTTTGATATTTATTCCAGCAATGAGCAACATGACTCAGAGAAAATGAGCATTTTCAGTGATATTAGTAATTTCTTGACTGTCCTACCATTTTTTTCTGAAATGTATTCCTATATGAAACGACCTGGGGTCTTACTTTCAAGCTCTGACTAAAATTTTCCAACAGGCAGCAAATGCAGCACAACTGTCTGCTTCACACAGATGTTTGCAATTCAGCTGATTGGGCAAGAGACCTATAAAGTTCCCTATTTTCAGTATAGCCTGTATCATTTAGTCATGGTGATGTACTGCTATCTAGGTGTGATTGTCTGTGCTGTGTTTGTAACAACAGCTGCTTCTGGTCCAGGTATACTTCACTCATGCACAGACAAATTCCACAGCTCGTTTGTTTTGGGGATGTGGGGAACTGCAATGTTTTGCTTTTAAAATGAATTTTTGTCATTTGTTTGCAGATATCAATGTAGAATGTGGAGAAAACTCTGTGAAAATCACATGGCGGGTCGGCTCCCATGTTGTTCCTTTTGCATCTCGACTATTCCTCGGAACTTGTATGCCATCCGATTGGACGGTTCTCCCCAATGGGGAAGGGGAAGCGCGGTTTGACTACAACTTTGCTGACTGTAAATTCAAAAAGATGGTAATGCACCTATAAAATTGAGCATCAAGAAGTAGTTTTGCTTTAATAACCTCTTAATCTTGTTCTCATTCAGATGAAGGGGAAACGTGTGGTTTATCAAAATGAGCTGGCTTTCAGACCACACCCAAGGACTAAACCTGCTGTCTTCACAAGCCCTGTTGAATGTCCTTGGAAACGGTAAAATACTAGCTTGATAAAATTTCTTTGTTCAACATGGTGGTAACTATCTTCCTACAGTCCTGAAGGGAGACTTCTCCAACAAATGAACCCTGGCTCAGGAACTGCAACAGGGCACAGTCAGCTGGTCTTCCACATGGCACTCCTCAATGGTACTTCTGCTTCCAACGAGACCTCACAAATTCAAAGTGCAGTTTAGTTAATTTTTTTAATTTTTTTATTTGTAGACCAGCTAACAGGTGTGGCCAAGACGAATGTGGTTCCACTGGGATCATTCATGCCGATCTGGGCGGCCGTCGAGCAGAAATCCCATCAACCGTTGCTGCTCCTCATGGAGGAGTGCGTTGCTGCAACTACACCAGAGCTGCACCGTGGGAGCCATATTTACCCCATCATTGGCAATAAAGGGTGGGACTTGCAATTATCCTGGTCAGTCATTGTATTAAACTCTGTCCCTGGAACTAGACTTTTTCTCCCCTCTTCAGGTGTCTCTTTGAAAGCAAGAGGGGAGGTTCCATGTTCCTTCCTCGGTACCATTCATCTGCCTTAATACTGTATCTCCAGTCATTCCGGTTTGGTGCTGGAGAGGAAGTGAGTGTAAATTATGCCCGGTGGCAAGTGTGTGTATTATTTATAAACTTGTGTTTTGTTGGGTTTTTTTCCCCAGGTCTACATCCACTGCAATTTGGCTGTGTGGGATTACACTACTCTTAACAAAGAAAAAAAGACTTGCCATGTCAAGGAACATGGAGGGTAACTATCAATTCTAAGATTTACTCTGGAGCAAGTAGTCTTCATATAAAGAAAATCCTTCAGATGAATACTTTGCATGAAGAATTAAAGTAAATGGTGTGACACTTCTACAATGCACAAGTCCTAACAGATGGCTTTAACCTCTCAGATGGGAGCTGCTGGATGACCCCTCTCAGAGTGCACTCTGCCGGTGCTGCGACTCAACCTGTGCATCTCGGGAAAAGAGAGGAGCTAATATGGGTATAGTTGAGTAACATTTACCCAACCCCTCAAGAACATGCTTAAAGACTAATTTTCCCCTCTTCCCCTGCAGAGACCAACGGCACAAAATACAACTCTGTGTTGGGACCACTCATCATACTGGACAACATGGGCTCTAGTGGCAACTCTACACTTGCTGAGCCTGTCACTGAAGTTAAAGTTGAAGTGTGAAGTACTTCATACAGCTACCTATTCCCATATTTTATTTACAGAAAAGGATACCACAAAACTGAAGAGTCAACCTGTTGACATAATGGCATTTGCTTTGAGAGGTTTCCAAAACGGCTGATCTGTCTCTGCTTTTGGTTAATTTATATGTAAATATGTGAAATAAATGAAGAAAATCATGATCTCCTTTTAATCTGTACTTGTGGGTGAAGTCAGGGTTGTAAAGTATTTCCTACTCAAACATCTGTGGCACTCTTGGGAGCTTCAGACTTTTAGTCCCTAATTAGAATAAAGGGTCTCCAGGAGGCATAAGTGGGCTTTACATATGATGCCCATTTTTAGACCTAGGCTGTTTGAGGGTGGTACATTTTTACCAGGCTAATTGTCTAAAGCAGACTGCCTCTTTCAGTAAAGATTAGCTGCTGCTAAACTGAGATGGTTTGAAACCTCAACGCAGCTCTAACTTTCCCAAAAACCATGAATAAAGTCAAACGGCAAGTTCAATGTCAAGTACTCTGTAATCCAGTGTTAACCCTGGTCTTCGGGGTCCATAGTCATGCATGTTTCCTAGCTCCAGCACAGCAAATTCAGATAAATGGATCAGCTCTGCAGAAGGATAACATGCTTCAAATCAGGACTGCTGGAGCTGGGCTACATGGGAAAAACTGAGCATAAGTTAAAACTGCTCTAACAGAATGCTAACCTGGGACAGACACATAAGCCCCTTGGTTCAAGTCCCTGCTGTGGATGTCCAAAAACATGTATATTTGTGTCACTGGTGGCTCTGAATTCCCATTGACAGGTAGGATGGGCTACATCCTTCCATGCACTTGAGATGACAAATATGCAAACCATCCAGCTTTTCAAGGAGAAAACAGCTGTCCCAAATTAATCATCATTTTGCATTGATAATTTCCAAGCATTAAAGTATATCTTTTTACACTTTTCTTTAATGTGTTTATTGCATGTGACTTAACTAAATTAGTCTAGTGTATATATGATCCCTTAAAATTTTATCAATCCAGTTTCTCTTCTGTAAAGAGAACAAACTGTAAACAGAAAGGTCAGCCCTTTTCCTGGTCCAGGGCTAAAAAAGTTGAATCCCTATCTTGACCCAACTGTACATTGATCTTAACACCTCCTGATATACCGTCAGTGTGGATCTTCCTTTTTTTAAATGGGTATTTACCTCGTAGCTCATCATCTGATTGAAGCCACCCTTGTGACTGTTTCTGCAACACCAGGTGAAACCATTTTCCTTGATTTCCTCGTCCCGGGCCAGTGAGAATAAGACCTCGCTCTGCCAGTCAGGAGGGAAGCGTATCCAGTCATGATGGCGTGCTCTTGGCATTGTGTACTGCTGTTCTGCCTGGTGGCTGCCAGTTCAGTCAATTCAGGTAAGATGTTGACACACAAAAAAATACCTTTAACTAATCATCATTAGAAAAGCCATGGCCTTTATTTTATACTATGCAGAGATGAAGCTGGACTGCAGGCCTGACCATGTGACGCTGGTCTGGAAGGACAGCCGATCCCAGGCTGATACTTCAATGTTCCGTCTTGGAAACTGCTTTCCTACTAGTTTCACTCAAAGAGAAGTGGTCTTCAGTGTGGACCTAAATGACTGTAATTTCATGAAACTGGTGAGCTCAACACGCCTATCTGGATGTATTGTAGTATTTCTGTTGACTGACTTGTATATCTCCAAGGTGACTGGAAATGAGGTAAACTACACAAATGAGTTGATCTACACTTCCTCTCCTGAGTCTTATGTCCAACCCTTTAGTCTCCATGTTCTCTGCTCATATGAAAGGTGAGCCTTTGCCTACCGTAACTGGGTTAAAACCACACAGACTCTGAACACTTACTCTATTGAGCTGGACCTCTCATACAGGCCTAAAGACTGGTTCCCTTCCATCTACGAGCCAGTATTTTCTACATATGGATTTGAAGACCTGGTGTTCCACTTTGGCATCATGAATGGTGGGTTGCAAATTTATCATGGTGCAGAGTGACCACAACTAAAGGACTTGTTCAATTTTTATATTTTCCATTTGTGCTCCAGCTGACTTCTCAGGCCCTGCTGAATCCACAACTTTCCCCCTGGGCTCCATGATCCCCGTCATGGCCAGTGTGGAGCAGCAGGACCATCAGCCGCTCCTGCTGCTTATGGACGAATGTGTTGCTGCCACCACACCAGAGCTCCATCCGGGATCCTACTCGTATCCACTCATCACTAATAAGGGGTACTAGCCCGACCTTACATAAGCTGTACGCCATCACTGCTCGTCCAAAGTGACGCTGATGTTTCTCCTCTCAGATGTCTCGTGGACAGCAAGTCTTCACGCACAAAATTTGAACCAAGGCATAAATCCTCAGAAATCCAGCTATCCCTGCAGGCCTTTAGGTTTGCTCTTGGGCAAGGGGTAAGTGACTTAAATCTGGTGATGCTATATGTGGAGTGGAGCCCAAAGCCACAAAATAAACTGTCTTCTACCCCCTGAATATAAAACTACATCAGGTGTACCTCCACTGCAGCCTTGTGGCTTGGGACCCAAATGAACTGGACCAAACCAAGAAGGCCTGCCACTACTTGGATCACGGGTAAAGGCAACCCAAAGTGATTAATGCAGGTCTTTTGGAGGTCGAACGCGCTTCCTCTAACTTGTATACTTTGTGCAGCTGGCAACTCCTGGATGACCCCACATACAGCAACCTGTGCGACTGCTGTGACTCCGTCTGCAAGACTAGAAGGAAAAGAGGCGTCTCATCAGGTATGGCTCTGAAATGTCAAACCTAGTTTTCTTTGACTAACTTCCTTCTGTTTCCATAGGGAAGACCAGCTTGGCACAAAAAGCAGTCATTGGCCCAATTACCATCACTGATGCTTCATGAGGCTTCAAGGCAACAAGACTGGATCAACGTTTCAAGCCGTTTTTTAGACCGCTATAGCCTATACCTTGTATACAATAAAATTCCAGAATCATCTTCTGAAGTTTTGGGTTTTTTTGTGAAAGTGACGTCGAGCTCAAATACTAGCTTTCCTCTCCAGTGGCCTGTTATGTCAATGCTAAGTTGGAGGGTGTTCATTTTATTTCCAACTGGAGCATTTACTCTACTAAAACTTATAAAGACGTCTCCAAATACGGCCGGAGGAAAAAAAATGGCGCCCAGAAAAGCAACGTTCTAATGGTTGTGCATAAAGGAGGGAAGGGGCAACCCGTTTCTACACGGAGCAAAGAGGCGGATTCGAATCTAACGGTCAGCCTGAGCACGTTTCTGCCGGAAAACGGGACTCTACGAGCGGGACTGCAAAGTGTCCGAAACTACTCTGAAAACCGCCCGACTTCTGGCTAGAGAACCGGGAATAAGTACGTGCTAATCGTGTAAAACTAATGGCCTTAGTCAGTTTTTCGCACCCTGTTTACTAATGTTTTAGCAGTTATGCTAAACGGAGGCCTCCCCTTAAGCTAACTAGTTGTCTGGAGTCATGGTTGTGTATCCACCACGTATGTCTTTAATTCTGACAAAGATTCTATAAAAACCTGTTTCATAACTTTTTTTTAAGTTGTTTAAAATTTTCTCACCACTGCCTAATATGCTAATTTGTATCAGGGTTCACATTTTCCCTTGGAGCAAACTCAGAGGGTTCAGCTCAGCATTGTGTGTAATTAAAGGAAGTTTTGGCACATTTTCTCTTGTTTATTTGCAGACAAGGAAGCTCAAAAGACTCCAAATGGACTGGTTCCACTGTAACCAGTGCTTCAGGAAACAGGGCTCCAAGTTTGCCGTGTCCAGCTGTGGCCACATCTGCTGTGAGACGTGCATCAAACCAAGTAAGATGGGGATGTTGGACCTATTTAGCTTTTCTGGATCGCCACCTTCCAAGTTGTCGCTCAACAGTTAGACCCCAGTGAGGATGAGGGATGCTCGTTGCTTTTGTGATGTCTTTCTCCCCCCGTTTTCTCAGACCAGTGCAGCATATGTGGGGCCAGCTGCAGCTACTTGGCCATCTCCGATGAGGTGGGTGAGTCCCACGTGCTGACCACCAGTTCATGTGTGCATTCCACCTACAAGCAGTTGTATCTGCATCCGTGTCTGTTTCAGATGAAGCCCCAGGAAAAGGTGTTTTTTAAGGACCCCGTGAAAGTCATCGAGTCCAGGCTGGCACACATATCCCAGGTCGGTCCCCTGAGCCGCACCAACCCCAAACTACCTATTTTGTAATAAAAAAAGTGAATTCCCAATGCTTCTATTGGCATAAATACTGTGTATGAGGCAAGAATTCTCCTCACTGGTGACGTCTCCACACTCAACAGATTGCAAGTTTTCAGAGGATGCAGATGGAGAGAGTAACGGTTCACTTCAAGAACAAGTCCTGCGAGCTGGAGAGGCGTCTGAAAGAAGTGACGGAGCAGGGTTACAGGTGACTTGGGTAGCTGGCTCTATGGCTGCGTGAATAAAGCTCACTGCCGCAAACGTCTGCCGTCACCAGGCAGCTGTCGGAGCTGCGGAGGGAGAACGCCGACTTAAAAAAGCAACTGTCGGAGCTGAGAAGAGAAACCACCGAGTTAAAAAAGCCCCTTTCTCAAAGGAGGGTAAGTCTCCAAACTACACACAAGAGTCTGACAAGGACAATTTCAGCATTTCTTCTTTCTTTTTTTTTTAACCGGAACTCTTTCTGTGCCACAGGTTTCTCCAGCACAGTTTCAAACAAATGGGTAAAAGCAATTTTAAACCTTTAATTAGACCTTTGTTTTTGTGTAATTAACCCCCCCACCGCTCCACTAACAGGGCCCAGAGGGTGTCGCTGCCTGTGGCCATTACCTCCCCAGGTAACCCCCCTCATTTAAGCCGGGGTGTCTGAATGAGCTGTTTCTGGGGACCAGCTCCAAAGGGGCTAATGAGTTATTGTGATGTTTTCCTTCACCAGTGACGCCTCGCTCGAGAGCTATGAGGTATGCATACCGCGGCCTTTTCTAGAGGATTTCAGTCCCCAGCTTGGCCCTGACGCTCAGTTTCACTTGTGTGCGTCTTTTTGGGGGCGGTCTCAGTCACATCGGCTCAGCCGAGTCCCACCGGTGGCCCAGAGACAGAGGCGCCGGCGTCCTGCTCGCCGTGAGTGTTTTTACGATTATCCAGTTCGGTTTTCAGCCTTCGCTGCATCAGGGGAGGAAAACTTAGTCCCGTTTCCTTTTTTTCCCCCCCAGACTCCTGGATCAGTTTCCAGCTATAGCTCCCTTCATGAGCAAAGTGAGTCCTCAAACCATCTTTTCATTCAAAGTGCACAACATATTCCGTTACAGTTTTCCCATTTCTCCTAAAAGGAACACCCCCACCCTTCACTACTCCTACAAGGTGAGTAATACTTTTCTTGGAGTAGTTTGAATTATAAGAAACAAGTCAAATTAGACAAGATGGGTAGATTTTCCCAATATAACTGAGTCAGATCGTTTCTGTCATCCTCAGAGCTCAGACTCCAGTTTTCCAGTTTCCTTTTATGAACGGATTGTTGATACAATCCCCCAGACATTGATGAAATGTTCTTAGACCGGAGATATGTCTGTTCAGCACGGGGCTGTAAGTTCCAGGACTTCTTCAGGGCTGTCATGTTTTTAGGGGGGAAAAAGACATCTTAAATTTGATCTGTCTTTGAACCAAAAGAGGAGGAATTCCTGTCCACTGTTAAATCTACATGTTTGCTATATTTTGTGTTGATATGATTAATAAACTGCAGAAAAACCTTAACTGATCTGACACAGCAGCTGCAGTCTGTCTTAGATGAGCTTCACAGCAGCTACTTTGCAGCTTTGAGCACAAATATACACATACAGACGGAACAAATTCAATAATTCATCACTATCATCTGGACAAAAAAGAAAAAAAAAGCCACACTCAGTTAAAAAGGAAAATCTTTTACTGGTTTCCAGTGACACAGTTGTGCAAATGAGATTTTTCCAAAGGGGGGAAAATAAACTGAAAACACTGGAGGACACTACATGGACAATGGCATTAGCTTTTCATGACTAACGGGACAGAAATGACAAAGTGATGCACACTGCCCTGTCGCCTTTCTGTCAATTCAACCTTTGTCCAGACATTTCTACACAACTAGATTCTGACTCCCTTTAAAGCCTACGTCGTCCTCTGTACCTCAGCTAACGGCATTCGAGGGTGTGGAGTTTCGCATGAGCCGACAACCTGAATATGTTGGTGCCATCCTGGGTGAGATCTGACGAGTGGGAACTACTGTCTGGGTGTGACTCCATCACTACTCACGCTGTGTGTGCACAACCATGCTATGCTCCTCCGCGTGTCTAAATAATAACCCATGAAGTCACACCCTATGCCTATTTAGAGAAAAAAAATAACTCCCCTGAAACGATAACTAAAATGGAAGTTCTTACATCTGGATGCTGAATGGTTGCTGTGCCTACATTTAACCTTAATGTTACAAAGGCGCAGTTATATGCAAATGACATGCAAAGTATTCAAATAATTAACATGATAGAGAAACTAAAAAAAATAAAATCTGTAAATGTGTTTCAGAAAATAAGCCATCGGCATTAAATGTGACCATATTCTGCTCCATGGAGCTTTTTTTTTTTTTAAATAAAAAAAAGCAACAACCCCTGTGAACTTAGGAATTCAGATACTTTGAAATTATTGGTTATTTGGTGAAATGACCGGATTCAATTCACATAAAAGGACAGCAGGCTCTAAAACCAAAGTGCAAGATGTCAGTTCAAAAAAAGAAAAGTTCACGTCCAGTGTGGTTTTCAAGAAAAGGAATAACAATAACAAATCGGTTGTAACGGAATGATTACACGCAGTTATCAGTCAACAAATTTGCCAATCTGGACACTTTTCTGGAGCAGTAAATCAGGTGCTACAGCCGGGTACCAAAAAGTTCAACCATTTTAAATTATACTGCTACAAGTACTAAAAATATCTGTTGTAGTGATATCTAAACAAAAATAATACGTTCACAAAATATAACAAACCAGTGTAGAGATTACCGTCCTATTTACAGCAACGTAGGCAGCACAAATATAATTCAAGTCTAAATATATTAGAATAAGCAGGGAATGCAGCATATATATATATATCTATAAAAAAAACAAACAAACCTCACTTTGGGGTTGTTCTGGGAAGACTGGATCTTACAAACCTGCCCTAATTAAAGCAATACAAACCACAGTAACAACTATGCTGGGTAAAATGTGTGTGACGTCTCCGGTCAGTGTTCTTAGGCGTCCGCGGGCTCCGGCCCGGCTTCGGCCTCGTCCTGAGCAGCGAACCAGTCCCGCACCTGCTGGTAGCTCATCCGGGATTTCTTGCATAGCGAGTCAAGGTCTTTTTCCTGTAGTGATCCTGTGGAAATGAAATATGTCACCAGGGGCTGGATATCTGGGGAATCCGTGCTCCGGACGTTCGCTTGGCATTTCCTCTTGCGGCCGCTGCCGGGCCGGGTGGACGTCCCGCCGCCGTTGGTCAGCCCGCTGCCGCTCTGCTGCAGGGCCAGCTCGGCCAGGAACTGGTCGCGGACGCCCTTCACCCAGCGCAGCTGGCCGTTCTTCACCGCGTAGCGCGTGTCGCCGAACCACTGGATGACGTCTGCCCGGGGTAGGCCCGTGAGCTTCACCAGCTCCGTGTAGTCTTCGCTTTTGGGCCACTGGCACCGCAGGAAGTGCTGCTTCAGCACGTCCAGCTGCTCCTTGGTCTTCCGGGGCCGCCCGGCCGGGGTGAGGGGCTGCGGGGCGGAGGTGGAGGCCCCCGGGGGGCACGCCGATGTCTGGGGGGGGCTGGTTTTGGCCGGGTTCGCCGACTTCTTGGATGCCCGGAATCTGTATGAAAGGGGTTTGTTGGGGGAGGCCACGAGCTGCGGGCTGCTGGCGGGGGAGGAGTACGGGGAGGACTTGGGTTCCTGCACAGCTTCTGGCTCGGTGCTGCAGGTCTTGGTTAGCTGCAGAGGCTGCTCCTCCGCTTGCTCCTCATCTTTAAAACTGTCCCCGTCTCCCGAGAGCTCCTCCATGATTTCATGATTTTCTTGCGTGTCGAGGACCTTTTCCCCGAACGCCTCCAGGCTGTTGGACAGAAAAGTCTGGAAGAAGTGGGAGTTCCTGATCCCGTTGTTGCGCGCGGCGGCGTCCAGGCCTTTGACGCCGTTCGGCTGGCGGGGCTTTGGATTCACCAGCGGCAGCGGCTGGGTCTGCGGGTCGTGTTTGCCCCCGGCGGCGGCGGCGGTCTGGGGGGAGTAGTTCTGGGCCGCCGCCAGGCTGCCGCGGCCCACCCGCAGCTGGTAGCGGCTGTCGCTGAACCACTTGCGGATGTCGTTGCGGGTCAGCCCCGTCTCCTCCTGCAGGCGCCGGAGCTCGGCCTCCGCCGGCCAGTTCTCCCGCAGGAAGCTTTTGCGCAGGGCGGCCAGCTGGACTTTGGACTTTTTGTAGCGGCCGTGCCGGTGGTGGCGGGACGGCGACTGGGAGAGGTCGAGGGTCACGTCGGGCGCCGCGCTGGCCGGCGCCTCGGCCGGCGGGTGGTAGAAGTACGAGTCCTGGGGGGGCGGGAGGGTGGAGCTGAAGCAGGGGGGGCTGGGCTTGGCGGGTTTATAAGCATCTGGGGACTCGCACTTTAAGGTCTTAGTCTGTGGGGTGAAACCGGTCAGAGCAGTGACCTCCTCGTCGCTGTCTTTGTCCTCGACCGTCAGTTTCTGCACGCCGTTGCTCTCGCCCTTCAGCTTGCCGTCGTCTTTCGCGTCCGCCGTCTCGTCGTAAAGCTCGGGGACCGCCAGCTTCCGCCGCGTCTCCTCGATCTCCTCCGAGGACCAGCTAATGCCGTACTTAATTCTCTGGACCATGAACCACACTTTGACTTTGTCCAGCGGCAGAGCGCAGACCCGCGCCAGCGTGCTCACCTCCCGGGAGGACGGGTACGGGAACAGGTTAAAGGCGTGCACCAGTTCCGGGATGGTGTCCAGTTCTCGGGTCTGGTCCGACTGCGTCCACACTAATTTCAGCCCCTCCGAGACCAGAGGGAGGCACACGACCGAGTTGTGGTTGGTGGTGAAGCTGGCCACGCCGCTGGCGTTGCTCTCGGCCGGGCTCGCCGAGCGCCGCCGCTCCTTCGGGGAACATTTAGACTGAGCCGCTTCCTCACACTCAACCTTTGGCACTTTCCGCTCAAAAATCCCAATCATGTCCACAATCTGTCCATTCCTGCCCTCATGCTCAGAGTGTGATGCCATCTGGGCGATTAAAACTGGTTTCAGCCACCTAGAAAGATCACAGAATTAATGATACAGTTATTTTCTTTTCTCTCTGTTCGTGCTTAAAAGATAAGATCCGCGCATGTTATTTGTCCAGAGGAATAAGAACTGATTTTTTAAGAACTTTCTGTTCTTAATCATTCGGAAACTTGTCTATCTAAGAACTGTGTCCCATCCCCCTTCTTTCCGTCCCCGATTCTGAACTCCCAATAAAACTAGTCGTATACTTCGTCCAGACTCCTGCTCCCCTCCCCCAAAGTGCGGCGGCTGACTTTTGTTTTGCATGAGTGGGGGGATTGGTCGCAAAGGGTGGGAGCACGGGGAATGAAAACCAACAAGGAATCCATCACTGTCTATTTTCTCACCCGTACCCAGTTAGGCTTTGTTCCACTTCCAAGTTCTCAGTCCTGAAAGATGAGTGTGGCCTCTTGACAAAGACAGATACCACAACAGAAACCTGTAGAGAGACAGAAACGAGAGGACTTAGCTCCATAGCAAGTTGTATTGTGTTTTAAAACGGTGTTTCAGCTCCAGTGAGATGGAGTTTTCAAAAGGCCTTTTTAGCCCTTTTCTTGATCAACAGGTGTTAGGTTCAAGCACCCCCAGAGAACACGATGCTCATCAAGAGAGCCAAACAACAGAAATGAATGAATTGTTATAAACCCCTGAATGAATGTTAAAAGTATAGCCCCCCCTGTTGTGGTCAAACAATGGTAGAAATGAGGTATCTTAAACTAAATGTTATTGTTGAACCTCACACATTTGTACCATTAACTTTAGCCGTCTTTCCAGAGCAGCGTCGCGGATCCACTCAGTAAGCTAAGCCTCGTCTTTATCCGACGGGTTTCGTTTGGGCTTTTTTTTCTGGCAAATTAAACCACGAACCATGAATTTTAGAGCCAGCTACACAAACATAAGCTTACGAACCGCGGTATTAGTCACTGGTGACACACGGAACCCGGGAATGAGGTCATTTAAAAGACCCCCCCTCAGGTTGGCCGTTTTAACGACGTACACTTGAACAGCGCATCCGTACTTTTTGGGATATCGTCAAACGAGCAGCTATAAAAGTTGCTCCCTGTGCCAGTAACAAAAGCAGTCTAGTGCCCCCCCCCCCTCCCGCCTGCACACACACACTCACACACACACACACACCACCTTTATGGCGTACCAACTAAAAGGCTTCACACTGCACAGGCGCACTTCGCCGTTAGACACGCTTCAGTGAAACACAAAAATAAACTTACCCAAAATGGCTCAATACCCCCTTTATCCCCGGAATCCGTCCGAGCGATACCAAAACCGAAGAAAAGTCGGGGCTCCCCCCTCCGCCGCTCGCCTTTATACGGCCAAGTTTCCAGAGGCAGTCCGAGGAAACAATACCCTCCGCCTGTTTGTTTGACCCTTGTCTTATTAATCAAGCACCTCGACGGATTACGGTCAGGATTCAAATATAGGAAGCGGCCAAGTTTACCGCCGGTCGTCGGGAGTTCAGCGGTCGGCTAGTAGCCGTCGAGAAAAGCGAAATCTTCCAGCTCGGGACCGAACGGGCTGAGTGGCCGCTTATCCTGCCCCCTTCGCCTGCTCCGTCCGTTGTTGCTTTTGTTCCCAAACTGAGAAGTGTTTCCCCCTGTCCGGCCAGTCGACGCGAGGCGGAGCTGAGGACCAGGAAGCCCAGCAGGCCCACATGACTCCCCCGCTGACGGGGGTGGGTGTGCCCGTCTGGCCGAGCAGGCCCGGGATTGGAGGGAGCCCGGGCCTGAACCATAAATCCGTTACGGTGGAGCAGATCCCGTATCAGGGCGCAGGACTCCTTTAGCCAGACGGGGCCAGATCTGCTCCATTTTTCTTAGAAATCCAACGCAGGAAAAATTTTGGGAATTCTCTTTGCGCCTCGTGGCTACGAGCAGGCGTGCATATGCCTCCGTATCAAAACAAACAAAGAAAAATGTTTGTTTAAACGTTCACAGCGTGAAAATAAACAGGATTATTTGTAAATGACACATTTAAACCGCGTCTGGATCTCTGAATGTGGCCACACACCCCAAATCCAGGGCAATGCCAGTTTCCTTCTTAACCTTTTGTTATTCAGAAATGAATTCTGACCATTTGCAGTAATAGTAAACATCCTGAGCTATGGTTTGATTGTACTTTTGTCTTATTTTTCCTTATTTTGAGAATCACATCAGGGACATAAAGGCAAATCTCTGCCCGTTAAATCTTTTGGCTTCTTTGTTCTCTAGTAACACCGAAACGGGCTCTGACGAACACAAGTTCTTATAAAAGACACGTTAAACACTTGCTGGATTTTTATTTCATTAACATTTTTTAAAATGTAGGTTTACAATCAATACTTCTCTCTGTTGTGTCCTGGAACAAGCCCGTTTCCATTAATAGAATTAAATGTGGCACCAGAACAGGCACTTTCTTTGAGCTGAATCAGTTGGAAAAACAAAACAAAATGAAACACCACAAATTGCCAGTGAGGTATTAATAATCCTTTATTTAACTGACAGTAGCATGCCTGTCTGTTACATTTATCAGTGCTGAGTGAAGATATAAATCCCAGCTGGTATAGCCAAAAAAGTTATTGTCTGGAGGAGTCAAAACAAGCTTTGTTATGAGCAAGAAAAGGCAAAAAAAATAAGTACAAAATGCACACTTCTATGTTTAAAAAAATTATTCTCAGTATCATTATAAAAAATATTTTTTTCTAAAATTCTTCAATCAAGTTTTTCACATTCAGCCGATGTTGGCGTTTCTCTTCCTTCATTTAGAGCTTTTTATACTTCAAACTTCACAGGTTTTAGTGTTCAACAGGGAATGGATTTGTGCATGTAAATATCTGGATATATCCGCCTTCATTATGGAGTGTAAACTCTTTGTCAGTCTGTAGCCGTTAGCAACGGTTGTGACCGTAAAGCACGGAAATGGCAGCTTTGGGTTACAAATCTAAATCTGAAGAGTTGCAGATGTCTAGAAGCGGCTGTTTGCCACGGAGAGCAGGAAGCGAGGCGGGCGAATGAACGAGGGGACCACGGCCGAGAGCCAGGACAGGTACGGGACCTGGGTCAGGAGGAACTTTAGGGAAGTGTAATCAGTCACTTCGCGCCCTGGAAGTGAGCAGATAAGACGAGCGTCACTGCAGGTTCAGAGCTCTAATCCTGGATTCCTGAGGAGGGGCCAGGCTAACGTGTATTTACCGTCAATATCTTTGATCCCATAGCGCCGCGCCAGGTCACAGGTCATGAGCACCTTCCCACTTAGTGACATGAGATTAGTATCTATCAAACAAATAAAAAACACAGGCTTATTTTTCCTGTCCGGAAAACACTTGGCAGCATATTTATGGCGCTTTTCCACCAGTACCTACTCAGTGTGGCCCAGCTTTACTTTATTGTGACTTTATTAATCTTGTATATCTCTTATTTCAGATGGAACCCATTGAAAATGAGATGGTACTCAGCTTTCCTTGAAATAAACTTAAACTTTCTGCTCTAAGGCTGCAGAGCCGTGCCAAACCATGCAGGGCTGAGCAGGCACTAGGCCATTACTGTCAGGTTCCCAGAAGGTTAACCGACAGGGAATTAGCAAACCCAGATCCCACATAGGCTCGGCTGTACAACCCCTCTGGATGAGCAGAACTACATCAGCATTTTACCTTTGGCCAGGTTGACGATGCACTTCCCGCTCAGTTCGGTGGTTTCTCCGTTCGAGAAAGCTTCCTTAAACTGAGGACAACAGAAATCCAAATGAATTTAAGACGGCACAGAGGGGGCAATGGCCTTTAAGGCGAGGCTACCTTCAGCTCCACGCCCTGCGGCTGCTCCTTCTCCAGGACCAGCTGCGACACCAGCTCCGTCTGCACCGCCCCGGGCCACAGGCTGACGGAGGCCACTCCCCGGCTCCTCAGCTCCACGGCCATGTCCGCCGCCAGCCGGTCGCACTGCAAACCGGCCGCGGGCCGAACAGGTTTTTCACTCCACTGACGCAACACCACACCAGATACTGTAGAACCACCTCATGACATCATCGATGTGACATCGACAACTTACCGCAGCCTTACCGACCCCGTAGGGCACGTTGAAGAGATACTGCAGCCCCCCCATGGACGAGACGGTCACGATTAAACCCCGGCCTTGAGCCACCATCAACCGGGACCCGTAGACCGAGAAAAAGTAGTGACCTCTGCCGAGAGCGACGACAAAAAAGGAAGAAATGAATCAACGGCCATAGACAATGACTCGAAAAGCGTCATCAGACACTCAGCGTGACGCGGTTTGCTGATGCAGTCGGAGGGAATTTCCCACATTGTGACATAACTAAAGCTCCCAGTACCTGAGGCCCGCGTTGTTGATGGAGTCCCAGATGGACGGATCTATTTCCCAGAACTTTTTACCCATGTTCTCGAAGATATCCTGGAAAGAGACGGGTTTAGTCAACGACTCGTGTATAGCCCACAACACGCCGGGGGGGGGGGGGGGGGGTGCCTACGTAGACTCCCGCGTACGCGTTGTTGACCAGCAGGTCCAGCCGGCCGTCCTGCTCACGCTTGATCCGCTCGAAAAGCTCCACGATGTCTTCGTTTTTCGTCGAGTCGCAAATCACCGGCACGCAGTTCCCGCCTCTCTCGCATACCTGAGTTTACAACAAAGAAAGGTAGACTTTAAAAAAAAAAAAAAAAAAACTTACTGCAGGAGCACAAAGCTCCAGCAGGCATTTATTCGGCATTCTTTGAGATAAAGAAAGAAGAAAAGGACAAAGGGAGGCCCCGGCGTGCTGGATGGGACTGGCTGTGAAACTGGATCTGAATATGAGTGGGGGGTTTCGGGTGGGGGGTCAGTGGGCCTTAAGGCCTCACCTCTGCAGCAGTGTGTTGCAGAGTCTTCTGCTGGCGTCCGGTGATGTAGATGGTGGCTCCGGCCTCGGACAGCTGCAGGGCTATCCCCCTCCCGATGCCCCGGGACGCTCCGGTGACCACACACACCCACCCGGACAGGGCCATCCTATCTGGGGGCAGAAAAACAACACATCTATCTGGGCTCGAGAAGCAAAATATGGGTGTAAAACGTCGGTCCGATGTGTCTGCTGACTGCTGGAGTCCCTCCAAAGGGTTACGTCACGGTTACGTAAAGCAGAATGCCGTTCAGAGTTCACCGCAATGTAAAGGACCGATCTGAAGTCTTATAGAAATACTGTCCAGTCATTGTTGGTCAGCATTTCAAAATAACGACTGACGACGAGTAACATGTCACATGATTCATTAAATGTCTGCATTGTGCAGTTCGTAAAGAGGTTATAGGTCTTCTGGTCAATGTTGCCGTTACTCGGTAAAACTCGGTTAAAGTTTACTGAATTGTTTTTGTTATCGGGTTTAACTCGACCTATGGACGCAAATTCAAAAGCCGTATAAGGCATCTCTTTTTTTATATAAGTGAGGAGGATTTTCTTTGACTATATTTGTTATTACATTCCCTTTTTGTTCAGTATGCAAACTAATTTCGAACTAAATTGAACCAGTTTACGGCAGAGTCATCATTATACTGACATTCCAACTGTTACGTGACTGTAATATTCAAACCCGTATTCAAACACGTCCCAGAATAAAAAACGCTTTTTTTAAGTATCAGTTCATCTGTCATTTCTTTTAGAAGTTCCATTTATATTTCGGCTAACTTGCGTAAAATAGAAGCCTACCTTAGAAGACTTGGATCCGGTTAATAAAATCCCACTGAGAGTAACTCTGAGACAGAGCTACGCTAAACGCTATGACGGCTGTTTAATAGTCACTGGATGGAAATCGCCACGAAAATAGTTTTCAGGATATTTAATGACAAGGTTATTTAGACGCCCACCGCCGTAATATCGCGAGAACACACGCGACTAGGAGCACCACGACACAAAAGACTCAGTTCCCGCTTCGCCCCAGTCTACGTCTCTTTGTTTTTATTTCTTGCATTTTATTGACAAAAGAAGCAGTCACTCCTTTGTAAGATTGTTCTTAAAGAATAGTCATTAAAGCTTTTTCTCGTGATGATTTAAACTTAGATTTGAAGTGTATAAGGTGCATTTCTGATAACTCTGTTTGCCTCTTACTGTTGTAATCCTCACAGAGTGAGTCAAAAGTTTGTTGATTTCCAGTAAACAGAGATTTCCAGTAATACTGGCACGGTGTTTAACTTGCAAATAGAACCGGTTTGGAAAGATTCCAGCGTCCGAAATCAATATATTGAAGGTGTTGATTAGCTCACATGGGTGTGATGGGGAGTTTTGTGTGTGTGTGTCTGTGTTTTGGGGCTCTTGGAAGAAGGTGGATTTCCCAAAGAGAACACACGCATACATGCATAGTTTGCATGTTCTCCCCTGCCAGGATTTGACCTGTCTTGCAGTAAAGGGATAACAACCATTCTACCATGCAGACCAATCCAAACTGTAATATTAAGGGTAACCTGCAACAGGTGATTATCATGATCAGGCATAATAAAAGAGCACCTAAGAGAAGTAAAGATAGGCAGAGGTATGGCAGCCTGTTACCAAGGCAAATTTCAGGGGTTTACATCTTGGATGGAATAGGGGTGCATTAATGTCAGTGTCGGTGGAATAACAGTACTTTTAGAAAGGTCCAGTAGTTGGTCTAAGTTCACAGATGTTTACCGGCTGTAAACAACAAGAGTGGATGCGGCTCCACCCCCCAAAAACGTTGCAACCAACAGTGAAACGTCTCACTGTCTATCAGTTTTTTAAATGTTGTATTTTGAGAAAAATGTTGTTTCATGAGATCTGCAAGTCACTGCATTATGTCTTTATTGATATTTAGCACAAAGTCCCAAAGTGAACAAAATGTGGGCAGCTGCTTTAAGTTAAATTTGCCAAAGTACCTTGTTGAGAAATATCTCGTTAATAATTTATAAGAATCTTTGTTTTTCCTGGCAGACAAGGTGAGTATTGCAGTGAACAGATAAAGATCAATTCAAACCTAATATCCAAGGCAAATTTGTAATTTTGCAAATAGAAAAACTGTAACTTAAGCTCTCACACAAGTATGAGCAAACACTTATGTTCAGTTTTTTTAAAAACAGATGTTTTCCTTTATCAGCCTTACAGTACGGAACTGTCAGCAGAAATTAGCTCAGTAGTATTAGCTCATCGTCTGTATGTGGAAGTTAATCATATTCATTTACTGAAATATTTGGACTTAATGAACTTCAGTGTGAGCTTCACATTGCATTTTTACCTTAATTTGTGTGTATAATCTGCTTTGAAGTGACCTTTATAAACAGCCACTTACAAGTAAGGAACACATTAGGAAACGTAAGCGTCAAACCTGCGACTTTAAGATTGAAGGACCACTTTCAGTATTTCCCACCATGTGAGGAGAAGATTAACCAACCATTAGCATTGCCTTTCAAACTTCACTATTCAAAATGCATTTTTTCTGTCTCTAACCTCCTCTGGACGTTTTAATGTTGGCTCACTGGTATTTGATTGATTTTGCCTCCTGGCTTCAGCTCCATATTTGCTCAAGTAAACCACCAATGTTGACGTAAATGTAATGTTAAACTCTCTGTAGCTATACCCATTTGCACGCTCCGCCTGTTCTGGGAAGCCAGCGCTGCTGCTGGACGTTGGTCATTCTGTGCCAATATAAGGCCGGACGCTGCCGCGGACAGGAGACCAGCACTTAATCCCACAAAATGAGCGCACCAAGGCCTGGAGGTTTTGCCTTTATTTGGGTCACCATCCTTCTCAGCTGTACTTTTCATGTGTCTGACAACATGTTTGGTAAGCAGCAGAACTAATCCATGTTGTTGTCCGTTACTAAACTGCGAATAAATCATGAACTGAAATTAAAGACCTCTATGAAGATGATCTTTGTGCATTTCTTTTTTTTCAGTTGCTAAAAATGTGAGAGATTTTGTAGATTATAGAGGGAACCCCAAGTTGGAAAGCGTCCTTTCAAAGATCCCGGTAAGTTTCCTCTTACTTGACAACTGAACAGACATTATAAGGACTTTGGCACTGAAATGTTTTGTTAATTTTATCTTTTATTATCATTCGCCTCAGGTAACGTTACCGGATGGGACAGAGTATGATGAAGTTAACGTAACGGTTCGTACTCACCCTGTTCACTGATGCTGTTAATGCATACAAAAAGTCGACTGTTCAATCTAACACTTGTTTTTTTCCTTTTACAGTTAATCAAGGTCCAACTTTGCGAAGGTAAGAAGCCCTTTTAGCTCATTCCCTGACTACATATGCAGAAGTGATTCGGTTCCCATAACAGAAAGAATAACTTTATTTAAAGAGTAGCTTTTGGCTTTTACTAAGGTGATTCCCTTTCCGATTTAGACTAAAGTAGAGCCAATACAGGCTTTTTATCACCCTGCTGTCGTTGTTAATTTTACTTTGCTTGGTCAGATAAGGATAAAGAGCTGACTTCCCTGAAAACGCAGCTGGACCAGAAAAACCGCCTAAACAGCGAGTTGGGTGAGGGTTCATTCTTTAGTTCGGGAGTTGACCGGTGGGCGTTCTGTCCCCGCTACACTGTGACCTGTTCGCTCCCCAACAGACGGCGAGGCCGTCGGGCTGAGGAGGGACGTCAGGCAGCTGAAAATGAGACTGAGCACGTGCAGTTCCACGGCCTCGGCAGTCGCTGGCTGTAAGATCCGGATCCCAAAATCCTGCGCCGCCTAATTTGTGTGTAAAACAGGGTGACGAGTCCCACTGACGAATGTTGGAATGTGTCTGTGATTTCTTGGCAGCTTATCAAACCCAACTGAGGACCAAAATCCACCAGCTGCTGGATGTTTTTGACACCGAGACTTTTCAAAGTAGGGCCACCCAAAATATACCAAAAACATTTCATTTTTATGTTATTCTAATACATAAATATATCCTCCTGAGACCCGGCCCATTCATGTATGTCCATTATTGTGGACATTTTGTCCACCTGTACCCCCCCTAAGTATCTGGAGTTACCCTATCAAGCCCTATAGTGTTCTGTAGAGGACATCCTGGGCTTTCCAGTGATGTGCCATGTGATAGGTTTGCATGCTGGGAACTTTACTTTTTTCCTAAGCGTTCTTAGGTAAATATCCCTTTCAAGACATCTTCTTTTTTATTATTTAAATATCTAAAGCCTGTTTTATTTTCCCATGCAAATCGTCCTGTTGTCCTCCACAGTGGACATGCTATGAAATTAAAATTAAAAATATTTTTTTTAAAAATTAAATTGTAATGTTCTTTTTTAGGTCCAAATACATGGAAAATCACAACAAAAAAGAAATTTGAAGACACTTTTTTTTGTTGGGTCTCAGGGCTATATGTATGTTTTGGCGTTATAAAGACTATGATCTACTAATTTGTAGTTCTAAAGATCCTGGCCCTCACCTGGGAGGTGAGTGCTTTACAGAGGAAGGTTGAAGTGGCTTCCAGTTCCACTGACGCCACTGAAATCTCGGGTGAGTCTTGTGATCTTTGACATTCCCAGTGAGCGCAGCACCTGAGTTGGCCTGTGCCCCAACATGACCTCATTCCCAAACTCCCATTAAACAGTTCTGGAGAAGCAGTTGGCCGAGAAGGTCGCCGAACTAGCTGAAAAGAAACGGCAAATCGAAGGAAGCAACTCAAAGTCTGCACTCAGTAAGAAGATTTTTTATTTTATTTCTGATATGCGCAGGGGAATTTGCTCATCCTTTGGTGATTTGACCACTCAGAGGACTTGTGTGCTTTCTGTCTGGGCAGTCTTACAGATAATCTCACTGCAAAATCAGGTCTGGGATTTACAGCAGACGAGGACAGAAAGCGATGTTTATCCCAACAGCGCAGAGCTGGGTAAACCCGAGTGTCAAAGTCCATTTGATGCCGCGAGACGAGGGGATGGCGTCTAATGTTGACAAAAGCTTTGCTTTCTCTCCCGTCAGATCTACAAACGCAAATCAACAGGAAGATCAGTGAGCTGCGAGGAGAAGGAGGTGATGGAGACGCCATCTCAGCTGGTCAGTCATCGGCCTGTATTCCCTCTAATGGCCGACACGCTGGAAGCTCGCCGACCAACTCACTCTTGCTCCGACAGTTTTGGAGCTGGTGTCCGTGCGCACCAAGATCACCGTGATGGAGAAGCTGATACGGGTCCGCATTCAGAAATCCAGGACCACCTCTGCTGGCGAGTGCTGCGTTTTGAGGTTTTAGCCGTGTTTTCGTCCTGAGTGTTTAACTCCTTCTGTTTTTTGTTTTTTTTCCAGACGCAGAGAGGCAGTTTAGGCTAAAGCTTGAGCTACTCAAAGAGAAGATTATGCAGCTGAATGTCAGAGAGAACGACAAGGAACTAAGTGCGTCTGCAACTTTTTCTTTCGTGGTCATTATTTATTTTTGCACTGACCCGCTCTCCTTTTTCGTTTGTCCTCAGCCAAAGAAATTCTGAAAATCCAAAGGGAGCTGGAACATCTCACAACCCTGAAGGTGACCACCAAAGAGACCCTGGAAGCCTCCCTCAGAGGTGGATGAGCACAAAAGGCACACGTTCTCATCTGATTCCGGTGGATTTGCTAAAGCGCTTCATCACCTGTTGTTCTCCGTCTCCACCCCAGAGTTAAGAGTGAATCTGGAAGCAGAGAAGAGACGCTGGGAGCTTTTACTGAAACAGCTGGAAGCAGCAGACTACTCGGCGGCACAAATGAGTGAGTTTGAGCGGGAGAGGCAGTCGGACTCAGATCTAGAGGTCTTCACTGGAGCGGGGTGTGACTTTTCTTTCACTTTGACCAGCTATAAAGATCATCAACATAATGGAGGAGTTACGGCAGCAGCAATACACAACATCCACCAGTCCAACTCAGGGTGAGTCCACTCCAACAACCCCCTCCAAACAAGTATTCGCATAATCATTAAACACTTTATAATGAATAATAACTGTTTTAAACCGATGAATGTGTGTCTCTGTTTCATCTCAGACATTTTCGCTGTGCTCGAAAGATATAAAACCGACTACGCCAAAGCTCAGGCTGAAATAACAAGTGAGTGGTCAGCAGGAAGACCCCTTCTATGATAACCGAGCAGGATTTCAGGTGAGGGTTTGTTATAAGAAGGTTTCCTGTTTGTTCTGAAAACAGATCTCCAGCAGAACCTGCAGCTGGCGCGCAGAGAGTGCTCCGGGATCGAGGAGAGGCACAAGCGTACGAGTTCCCGCCTCCCACTCAAACTGGAAGTACGTCTGCGACCTGGGTAATTACTCTCTGTTTGCCTTTTGCTGTTCATCAGTGGTAAAGACTCTGTTGGAGCAGAAGATTGCAGAACTGAACCGAACTGATGCCGACGGAGCGCTGGGTGAGTCACATCACGACACAGCTAGGGCTTCTTATCTGTAGTTTCTTTTTTTTTTTGTAATTCAAATTTTTATTGATTTTCTGAATATTATCTAACATAAAAAACACAAATACAAAACAAAAAAGGCTGGTGCACCACCCCCCGCCCCCCAATACCCAGGGTACAGTCATATATTATATGTATGTTACAGTGTCAATTCAAAAACATTCAGTAGTTGAGAGAAAGGTAATTGTCCGGGAAAATCAGACGTCATCCAGATACATTACTCGAAGCCATAGTTCTTTTCAATGAGTCCCAGAAGCTATCCCATTCCATGTCCCTGTTCCCATCCATGTTGTTGAGCATGACTTCATAAGAAGCTGTATCCGTCATTGATTTAATCCGCTCATTTAGCTCGGGACACTTTGTGGTCTTCCAATGTCTTAAGATGATCCTGCAGGCTGTCACCAGACCGACCATCACAACTGCAAAAGCTCCTTTTGGGGTGTTTGGCATTTGAGATCGGTCTCCCAGTAAACACAGTTCTGGAGTCTGAGGGATCTCTGAGCCAAGCCATGCACTCAGAGCCTCCAAGATTTTAATCCAAAATGGTGAAACCAGAGAGCAGTCCCAAAAACAATGCGAATATGTGCCCACTTCTTTCTTACATTTCCAACACCCTTATCTGTAGTTTCTAACCTGGTGAACCACTTTGTGACACTAACTTGTGGCTGTTTGTCAGTTCTGAGTGTGATAAACCTGCAAGCGGAGCTAATGATTTTGAAGAAGCGGATCTCCTCCTCTGACAATGAAAAAGAGATCTCAAGTGAGTAACAGCTGAACTCTTTAACTGGAAATGAGAATTTAGTTGAATTTGAAATGAGAAAAAAGAGATATTTTATTTGACTTGACTTGACTCTCCTCCGTGGAGGACGGCTACATCTGGCAAAGATGTTGAGTTTTCTGTGTTTTTCTAAAGGCCTCGTGGATATTTCTCTCAACTTTCCACCCCCATTTTTTGTCCGTGTACCCCACAGAGCTTCAGAGGGAGCTGGAGCAGAAGCAACAGGAACTGAATTCCAAAACCAGAGAGGTGGAGAGAGTGATCACCAACCCGCAAACCGGTGAGCTGATTCTGTGCTGTCAGCGCTACACATCCCGGATCTTTATTTCGATGCGCGTCTGGGAATTAAATGAAGCCGTTGGTGTATTTCAGTTTTAGAAATCATTGAGCTGCAGAGGGAAATTTGGAGCCTCCAGAATCAGAACACCAGTGGGACCATTGATGCGATAAAAGGTATTTCAACGCAACTTTTCCAGTTACATTTTAGTTTTTTGTTAAATAGTTAAATCGTCTAATATCTTCCACAGTGTTGCAGAACAGAGTGGACGATCTGATCGGCCAAATAGACGACAAGACCCAAGCCGGCATGAAGCAGAGTGAGTACGAGTTGTGCTTTCCTCACTGAGTCCCTCAGATTAGGGAATATTTCCACGTTCCATTTTGAGTAAATCCGGTGTGAGTTTGGATGGTTATTTTTCTGTTGCGTGGTTCTTCAGTGATGACGATTGTTGCGCTGCAGACAGAGGTGGACTATCTGAAGACCCTGCTGTCAAACGTCAGGACGTTGGAAACCTCCAGGGTAACCGGTAAGCGCCCCCCCCCCCCCCAGGTAACATGTATAACTGTGAGGCAAAGAATGTGACAAAGGGAGGCGGTTTTTATTGTATCATAAAAACAAAGCGATAATCCATAAAGACATGTGGTCACGCTATTGTCCCGATCTCCTGGATAAGACCCGCAAATCCTCTTTTTTGTCAGAGCTCACAAACCAACTCAATTCCAAGGAGGATGTGCTGAAGCAATACGTCAGCGAGCTGAACGAGAAGAACCAGGAAAGTGTCAAACTGAGTAAGTGAGGCAACGCCTCATTGGAAAGCACATAAAGGGCCTCGGTAGAAACCATAGCAACGGTGGCAGTCCCGCACAACTCTCCCAAACTGACCGTATTACTTGCAGATGGCTGAGCATACAGGTAGAAAACCGTACTAGCGTTTGCTTGTTCTTTCTTTGTTTGCCAGCCGTGGTAATCACTCGTCTGCAAAACCAGCTCAGGAAAATCGAAAAAGACAAAGAAAGCGAGGGAAAAACTGCTTCTGCCACAATATCCAGTGAGTGTGTTCTTTTTTCCCTTGAATTTATGGAAGAGAAGGTGTAGAATTAACCTGACTTGAATTTTTCTAGAGCTGAGGGAGCAGCTGAGGATTAAAGAGGAAGAGAACGGTCGCTGTCAGGCTTTGGTCAAATGTAAGTTCAGTCCTGGAAATTTCAGGTTTTAGAATGAAAGATTAAGGTTAGAGCTGCTGTTGATAGGTGATGAACTCTCTTGTTCCTGTAGCTCTGCAGCACAATCTGAACCAGACAGAGGCCGAGTGTTCTGTGCACGAGCAGAAAATCAAAGGTGAGTGTGGTCTCTCACCTCTTGGGTGGTCTCTTCCGGGATCAATAGTAGGGATTCATGTGTTTTTCTAGGCCTGCAGACGGATCTGGACGCTAAAATTGAGGAGCTGACGTCCAAATCTGACACTGTTACTTCACTGGGTGAGTTCTGGAGCCGTGGCGCTGCATCACAACGCTGAGGAGAAGCCCAAAGGCTGATCTCCGGCCTGTTTGTGCTTTCAGCTCTTAAGATTTCTACCCTGACTGTGCATCTGGAAGAGCTGAACAAGCAGCTTGAAAACTCTGTATCCAAATCCAAGATAGAAGGTGAGTGCGCCTGTTGTTGCCGCCAGAGCACAGAACCAACCCTACAGACTAAAGAGCTTCAAGAAAGAAAGTTTGCTGTATTCTTTTTTTCTTTTTTTTTGTCAGAGCTCCAAAGAATTATAGCCGAAAAAAGTGCTGAACTGAACCAAAAGACACAAGAACTGAAAACACGGAGTGAAAAAGCCCAGAGAAGTGAGTGCACCACGATTAAAAAGCCCCTGAAACGTTCCCTACCTCAGATTTTACATGCAGCAGGAATACAGGATGGAAAGAGAAATATCCCTGTGTCTTTCAGTCCTGCAGATCGTTGCTATACAAGTGGAGATTGAAAGACAGGTGGCTGTAAACGGCACGGACTATTCAAGAATTAGCGGTGAGCTACAGAAACACATCTGGACAGCCAGTGCCAGTGACGTGACACCATCATTCCAGGAAAAAACAACTTGTCTCTTGCCCGCAGATCTCGAAAACCAAATCAAAGGCCTGATTGATGGACTCCAAGATAAAGATGATGAGACCTCAAAACTTAGTGAGTAGTAAATCAGATAAATGAATCTGCTCTATCTGCTGTAATCCAACTTCTCTTTCTGTTAGCCTTTCAGATTTTGTCTCTAAAGGATAAAATTGCCAGACTGACAAAACAAAAGGAGACTCAACTGCAAAAACAAGTCGAGAGGATAAGAGGTGAAACGCAGGATGCAATAGAGCAATTTATGTGATGTTTCTTTAGGTTTTTCAGGATATAAAACCTCCGTTTATTTGCTTTTTTCTTTAAAGAGCTGGAGAGTAAAGTGGAGGATATCACAGATCAAATAGAAGAGAAAACTAAATTGCTGGATACAAGTGGTATTATGGTTGCTAATCTGTGTAAGTTTGCGCTCTACTTTGGTTTAAAAAAGAAAAAAAGCTCATTTATTGCTCGGTGTCAGTAACAACTACTTGGGATGGTCTGTCTTTTTTAAGCCTCTCAGATTGTGGAACTTCACACGCAAAAAAAACCTCTAGAGAGGCAAATATCAGAACTACAAGCGACATACGAAGCTAACCTCGCAGGTAACGACCGTAGTTTAAACAGGATTTTCAGATTTTCATTTTGAAAACGATCTAACTGATGTCCACGTTGCCTTCAGAGCTTCAGGCACAACTCAGTTCCAGCCAGAAGCAGCTCGACGAAAGTGAGCTTCAACTCAAACAGAAAAGCGGAGAGAATTATAAACTAAGTATGAGATGTTGTTGTTTTTCTGCTTTATCTGACTGTCCGGTGTGTTTTAGCACATACTGTAATAACGTTCCACTTGTGTTTGCGCTCTCGGGCAGTTATTGAAATAGCTGAACTGAGAAATCAACTGAAAGTGGCTGAGGAGACGTCCTCCAAAGAGGCTGAAAAGGGCATCAGAGGTTTGTCGTTCAGTTACACTCAGTTGTCCGAATATCCCCACTGACATCCTCTTGAAAAGAAAAAAAAAATCTGGATTGTAATGCAGTCGCATTTGTTGTTTTATTTTTTTCCCATTGTATCTGTTAGACCTTGAAGAAAAACTAAAAGCACAACAAGCAGAGAACAGGAAGCTCGAGAACACAAATAAAGGTAAGTGTTGCACAACTGGATGTTCAGCGAGACTGTTTGCTGCTTTCTGAGGAGAAAGCAGTGAAAAGAGGTTCAAAATGAATTGTTTTGCTTGTTCATCAGCCATTTAAAAGTTCTCATTTCTCCTGGTAAGAGGAGTGATGGTGTTATTAATATGGACAGTGATCTTTTGAGCCTGTGTATATAGAAAGTTCACATCGCGAGCTTATATTTGTTTATGGCTGCAGTCAGGTATTTTTTATGGATATTTTCCATCTTGGATGGATGGATGAGCAGTCTTTAAAACTAGATTTTTTAACAACATTTATGTTTAAATAATAAATGGAAAGAGCAGAGGAAAATGCACTAATTTCAACATCAACTGCCTAAATGTATGTAACCAATATTACTATAAGAGTCACTGTTTTTACACATACATACATATGTATATATATATATATATATATATATATATATATATGTATATACTTTATCTTTTCTTTCTTAGGTAGCATATGACTTTGGTGTTGATCTGTACCATCAAACCTCTGGAAAATAACCATAAAATGTATTTCTCCACAGGTCAAAGTGGTTTCTTAACTATTTCCCTCTGTTTCGATTGCCCCCTCCTCTGTTTAATGCTGTCACAATGTCCTGAATTCATCCCTCTGCCAGGCTTAAAGCAACAAGTGGCAGAGATGAAAGCGTGCTGCGCTGTCAACAGCGAATGTGAAGGTGAGCTCCGCGCCCCCCCCGTCCTCACCGACCGGTCCCACACTCCTCCAGTTCGGTCATTTGTTTCCGTTTTGAACGGAGCATGCGTGTGTGATCTTGCAGACGTACGGAGACAGCTGCAGGAGAGCCAGGAGGATGCAGACCGTCTCCTCGGCCAGCTGCAGGAGAAGGAGGCCGCCCTCAGGAAGCTGCAGCGGGACTTTGACGAACAGGCCGACGACAAAAACAGACTCCAGGACACCTACAACAGTGAGTGTTGGAGCTATTTATTCTTTATTTCTTTATTCATTTGAATATTGTTAGTTAATTCTTAAATGTATATTTTTTGTATTATTTACAGTATTTATTTGGAGGTTAATAATTGTTGATTCTATTTAATTTCTTGTCTTATTATTTTTCTTATTCCTTCTTTGAGTTAGACAGGAAGTCATGTGGGTCAGTCCACTCTTCTATAAGTATAGGGGCCTGGTAAAGGACCAGCAAGGCATTTGGGTTTGGGGCCTATGGTTTTTACCAGAGCAAGAGAACAGAGCCAAAGAACAGAATCCAAAGAACAGAGCAAGAGAACAGAGCAAGATTGACAGAATGAGAACAAAGGAAAGTTTGAACTCTGTAATTGTTGCTGGAAAGAACAAATAAACCTTCAAGAATAATCAACAAGTTTGGATGTTAAATCTTCTTTTGCCTGCGTATAGAAACTGGACCCCAGTGCCTCTTAGTGGCTTGAGGAACTATTATTGGATGTTTGGTTTGACAAACAATCGCCACTACAGTGAGTTTAACCCCACAATAACTCTGTGTGGCCATTCAATGTATGGAGAAAACCTGGAAATCGAGTGATGTTATCTCAGTGGGGGACTAGCTTGATGAAATCACCAATTTTTGGAACAAAAGCCTCTGCAACTGTGTGCTGTTCCTCCTCTTTCCACAGATCTTCTGAAGAAAATAGGTCAAGTGGAAGAGAAGATCATCCAGCCCTGTGAGTTTGACAAAACTGAGTGTTGGAAATGAAAACCTCTACAATAAATGGCGCATTTTGCAAAATTTTATTGAGGAAAACACAACATATGAATGGATGCCACTGGTCTTTAGAAGCTTTCTCACTCAGTAGTACTTCAGACATCAAAAATCCCTGTAAAAAGTGAATTCTAAATTTGAAGATACTCATGCTATATTTCTGGGTTTCCAGACAAAATTACCATGGATCCCGACACGGCGCACCCAAGAATAGCTCTGTCCGCGGACAGGACCGAGGTGTACACCACCGAGGACATTCTGAGCGTCCCCGACCAGCCAGGCAGGTTCGACGTGGTCCTCGGCATCCTGGGGGAGACCGGTTTCTCAAGAGGGAGAACCTACTGGGAGGTGTCTGTGGCGGGGAAATCCTGTTACCACCTGGGGATGGCCAGTGAGTCGGCTCCGAGAAAGGGATCGCTGTCGTTTAAGCCGTCTAAAGGCTTCTGGACTATAGTCCTGAACAAACAGGGTGAGCTCAAAGCTGTTGACAACAGGCCTGCTCGCCTGAACGTTGAGGTTCTGCCACTCACACTGGGGATCTTGTTGGACTATGATAAGGGACAGATTTCTTTTTACGATTCCGGGGCTAGATCTCATTTGTACACTTTTTCAGGTCAGACCTTTTTTGACAAAATCTACCCATTTATCAATTATTGTGTGGAGGACGTCAAAATTCCAAGTTCAATCGTTTTGCGTAACCCTGGATCTACTGACTGGATCAAATAAAGAGTACAAGATGCTGTGATTTGTTACATTTTTAAATGTATGCATTGAAATTCTGAACCTCAATTAATAAAGAAGTTTCAACAATGCACTATTTACTTCGCTCTTTCAGAAAAAAACAAACAAATTTTCCTTCTATATTTTATTCCAGGCTGATAAGCAGAGGTAAAAAAGGAAAAAAAAAACTAAACAACTCTGTGAGATATTCCTCCCCCCATCCTTACATCCATTAAAAACATTCCTCTCAAGCTTAAGCCGATGAACCAAGTCAAACAGAACTTCAGCCCTAATTAACTTTTTAAATTAATGAATGAGGATGAAGCCCTTGGGGAAATAGTAGGAGTCTGTACTTTTAAAAAAATCTGTACATTAAATGAAGGCTATGCTACTTTTTTTTTGTTTAATGAAAACCAGGTTCAGTCAGCTCCTGCTGTTCCAGACACGCTCCTGTAAAAATGGGCAACAAACTCTGGGTTCTGCTCCTCCAGCATGTGCAGAAAATGATTCCTCTCTTCTTCCCTCCAAGACTCAAACCACTGGGTCCACAGCCGGAGCTGACACTCAAAGATGTTGGGGAGCTTGTCTTTGACCTGAAATGATGTTTAAAGAAAGAAATTAATTAAAAAAAAGGAATCACATGTGACACAGATTGAAATCGGGGGGAAAAAAACCCTCTCCACTCTCCATCCAAGTTTTTCCTTGCCTAGTGCTTGCTCATGGTGGGAATTGTTGGGTTTCTGTAATTATCTTCAGAGTAGGGTCTGACCTGCTCTGTTTGGAAAGCGCTGTGAGACAACTGTTGTTGTGATGTGGCGCTATATAAATAAAATTGAATTGAATTAATTTTAATTTTGTAATGTCATTGTCTGAACGTGTGTTTGGACTGATTTTGTATTTTGTGATTTTGTGTTGTTTGGTCTTCCTGCCTCAGGACGACAGATGTAAACTAGCAACTATGCTATAATCTGGCTCATTTACAATCTGTATGAGATTGTTCATTGATGTGCACTGTCCTGATTAAATAAATAAATAAAATATTTAACACTGAAACTGGCGTTAGTACCTGCAGAGTGCTGAGTGAATCCAGGAGGGTGCACACCTTCCCGGGGACGGCTTTTCCCAGGAGGTCGTGGAGGAAACGCTCCCTCTGGGTGGCGGTCCAGCCCTGGAACCAGCTCAGGACACACCGCTGCTCCTGGAGGGTCACGTAGGAGATGGGCTCCAGCTCTCTGCCCTGGCCGACACTGGGCGAGGCGCAGGACAGGTTCTCGAGGCTGAGGGGGCTGGCGGCGCCCCGGGGAGCCGATGGGAAGTCGGCCAGGGCCGGGGAGAATAAGCCGGGACCGCCGCCGAGGGCTGCCGGGGCCGCTGAGCCCTGGAGGTGTGCGAGTCTTTGGCTGTCGGTGGGCTGCTGGGGACCCGAGCTTTGGTTGACTTGACTGAACCATGACATTTTAGGAAACTTTGTTTTATCCCTAAGGATAAAAAAAAAAAAGTTCTACGTTTCCTCGGCCAAAAGTTTGAAATGTCAGTGATCAGGGAAATCCTCTTATCTGTGTTACCTGGTAGTTCGAGGAAGACAACCACCCGAATCGAAATTTAAAGCCAACATAATTTAATGACTAGTAGCAAGTGCTGCCTACGAAACATATTTTAAGAATGAAAACAATGACGGCATCTTTTCTTTACACTAGAAATACTGGAGGGTAGTGGTTGTAGAAGGACTAGCTAACGAGTATATACACAGGAAGCGGACGCTGTTAACTAGCTTAGTTATGTAGGAAGTCAAGCTTGCGCGGATATTGCGCATGCTTTTTTAAAATCTTATTTTATTCAGTTATTTATTTTACTGAAATAAGATTAAAGTCGTACTTTTTTTAACGGTGACTAAAACACGTTTTGACACAATTGAACAATTGTCTGTATGTTGTGGGCTTTAAATACTTACGGTTATTTAATCGTTTTATTAGGTCGGGGAGGAAGTGGTCATTGATGACGTCAGGTAGTGGAAGGCGTTGCTCTAGCTGGGAACTGACTAGAGGAACGGAAAATGGCGGACCTCGAAGACGTTACGCTGGACGGGAGACCGCTTCAGTCCCTCCGAGTAGCGGACTTAAAAGCGGCTCTTGAGGAAAGAGGACTGTCGAAAAGTGGACAGAAGAATGCTCTTATTAAAAGACTCAAGGGGGTAAGTTTTACTAATAAAAAAGGCCACCACGGTGTTGCTGTGGGTTAGCATTAACGGTGAGACGGGCTGATGCTCTCTCGAGGGCCGACAACTGAGTGTCGTTACTGCCGATCTTAGTAGAAGAGTTAGCGGGGTTGACATCCTCCTGAGAAATGCTTGGCTGTTTTGTGCCGTGGCTTAGCGCTGTTTTAGTTGCACGGCACAGTTCATCTCACAGTTGGAGCAGAAGTTGAGCTAACTTACTTGCTCGTCGTAAACTGTGTGTTTGTTTGATGTTTTCTTGTTAGCCTGTTAGCTTCTCGGGCTAACTGAGTTGAGCAGTGGCCTGAGCGACTGGCTCGCTAAAATTTACAGTGCGTTTCCCTCTACGATGTGAGCCCCGTTAGTGTTTGCGAGTTTTACTTGAACGCTAGCGGTTTACCGTGCCCGCTTTTCTTGCCTTTGCAGAAATGCCGTTCCAGCTATCACTCAACGTTAATCCACTTTAACGCATTTTATCTCAACACACACTTAAATGTGGGAATGACCGGCCGGGATCGTGAGCTAATATTTGGCGATCTCCAAGCGACTTTGTTTACATGTTTTATTATTCCGCAAATACTTAAAACACACCGCCATACATCTTAGGATCTCCTCTTTTTTCATTTTTAAGTTTGAGAATCGGAAAGTCACGTGGGATTTTGTCTGTTCCTAGGAGTTCGCTGTTCAATAAGCAAATAGTGTTTACTTTGGCATTGTCTTGGAAACGGCTTTTTCCATTTATAGTTCTTGCGCCGATGTGGACTCCAAACATGATGTTGACCAACTTGTTGCTCTGTTATTGGTCACTAATCTGTGTAGAGTTAGGCTGGTGTAGTTGTGCACAGGATATTACAGCATGAAAACATACCAGCAGGCTATAGCTACTGTGTGCTGTCTAACTATGACCAAGAAGCTTTGCTGCACAGTAAGTTTTAAGTTTGCACTCAACCGAGAGCCTTTTTGGAGGGTAAAACTACAAATCTCGGATGAGTTTTTTTTTTTAAGAGAGGCTTAGTAGACTAAAGATATTTGTCACATTGATGTTAATGGCATGCAGATACACACACACACACGGAGCACTCGGTCAAGAGAAGTGAAGTGCAGGCATATATTTAAAGTAATGAGTGAATACAGCAATGTTAGCAGCAATTGTCTGCAAACATATCCCCCTGCTGTTTAAACTGCACAAATAAAGCTTCTGGTCTCAATCACAGGCTCTCATGCTGGAGAATCTGCAGAGGACCTCCACCGCTCATGTTGGACTGCAGCCAAACTCGCAGGTAAGAGTCTCACAGATGCTTTTCCCCTCATTTCAAAAGCTGAAGCCCCTTAAGTCACATACCAGAATGTGCATGAATACAAACAGTCTGACAAATATGTGCTAACTTTGTATTTTGTTGGCTTGCGTTGAACTGTTTTGTCCTTTCTGTAAATAGATTGGTGAGGAAATGAGCCAGAACAGTTTTATAAAGCAGTATCTGGCAAAGCAACAAGAGCTCCTGAGGCAGCGCCTTGAAAGAGAGGCTCGTGAAGCATATGACACAAACGGTAAGGGCCACTGGACACTTTCAATGCTCTTATTGAAGTTTCTCTGCGCATCAGGTGTTGTCATGTCAAGGTTTTTCATTTTTAATTATTTGACTTGTGTGAACAGAACAAGAGGGCCACGCAGAGGTTAATAACAGAACACCGTGCCCCCCTCCTCCTGCACAGGTTTGGCTGTTTTTTTGTTGTTTTTTTACTCCCCTGCATATCATCCTGTCAAACGTTTGGATATTTTTTAAATTTGCGAAGTAGAATGTAGTTCTCTGAATAAGAAAGAGTTAAATGTTTCTTCTTCCTTTCCCATCAGGATGTGGCTCCTGTCGCAGCGGGGCAGCATAAGCCACCTGGCCCCTCTGACGGGGAGGGGTTGTTTGGGGCAGTGAATGCAGCACAAGGCAACACAAATCAGAGGGCTGACGTGTCCAGCCCCCCCGCTTCTGGCTCCATGGCCATGCGAGTTCCTGCTGGGGAGCAACGCCAAGAGCAGGGCTCTGCGTCCAGTGCGGTAGCAGGTGACAGCGACGACGATGATAGCGAGGGTGGTGAGGAGGACGGTGACGACGATGACTGGGCCAGCAGCGCTCGAAGGAGAAACTTCAGAGAGTCTGCCAGAGGGCCGGCTGCGAGGGAGAGGTCTGGTGCATCCCGTCAGCCCCAGCTGCAGCACATCCCTTCCCTTCTGTCTCCTCAACTCCGCCAGCCAACGCCTCCTCCCTCCCCCCCTCCAGAGTTATCATTCCCATTACCTGACACCCCTAAACAGAGCCCGCCTAGTCCTGATGTTGCCCCCGCCAGGCACTCGCCCAGCTCCTCCAGCTCTGGCTCCTCTAGCAGTGACAGCCGCAGTAGCAGCCCAGAGCACGATGAGCGGAAGCCCGGCCCACTGACCCTTCTGGCACGCAAAATGGAGTCCGAGGGTGCCTTTTCCGGAGCAGGGTGGCATGGCACAGACAAGGAAGGAAATAGGCAGGACAACAGTTCATCTTCGGCACCGCCGTTCACTGGCAGAGGGCCTCCAGAGGGTCTGGTATCTGCCATCACTCACACAGCCAACACAGCAAGCCACCTACCATTTCCCAATATTCCAGGCACCCACCAGGGCGTCACAGGAGCACATTCGATCCATATCCAAGGACCTGTGAGTGTGCTCAAGGCCACTGGAGTAGAGGAGAGGGACAGAGAGAGGGAGGCTGAGATGGAAAGAGAAAAGGCACTTGAGATGGAGAGGCAAGAGAAGTTGAGAAAACTTGAGAAAGAACGAGCAGCAGAGGAAGAGCGGGAGAGGGCCGCTGCACTGGAGCGAGAAGAAAGGGAGAAAGCTCTGGAAAGAGAAAGATTTGAGCAGCAGCAGGCGCTTGAAAGAGAAAAGACTTTACAGCGGGAGCGGGAACTTGCTCTAGAAAAAGCCAGGCAGGAGAGGGAACAAGCTTTGGCCAAAGAGAGGGAGAGGGCCATGGAGTTGGAGAGGCAGAAGGAGCTGGAAAGGCAGAGAGCCTTGGAGCAAGAACGCCTCCAGAGGGAAAGGGAGGAGAAGGAACGGCAGGAAAGAGAGGAGATGGAGAGGGCGAAGGAGCTGGAAAGAGCCAGGGCTTTGGAAAGAGAACGGGAAGAGCGAGAAAGGGCTCTAGAGCAGCAGAGGTTGGAGAGAGAGAGAGCTCTAGAAGCCGAGAGAAAGGAAAAGGAGAGGATTGAGAGAGAAAAGGCCCTGGAACTGGAAAGGCTGGAAAAGGAACGGATTGAGAGAGAGAGGGCCCTGGAGCAAGAGAGAATAGAACGCGAGAAAGCTGCAGAGCTAGACAGGATTGCAAGAGAAAAAGCCTTAGAGTTAGAAAGGTTGGAGCATGAAAGGAAGGAAAAGGAAAGACTTGAAAGAGAGCGAGTGCTGGAGCAAGAACGGATACAGAAGGAAAGAAAAGAGAGGGAGGAAAAGGAGAAGGCAGAGAGGGAGGCAGCTCTGGAAAAGGAGAGGATGGAGAGGGAAAGAGTGGAGAGAGAGAAAAAAGAAGAGCTTGAAAGACAGAAAGCTCTGGAGCAGGAGAGACTTGAGAGGGAAAGGGTGCTGGAGAAGGAAAGAAAGGAGAAGGAGAGAGCTCTGGAGCAAGAGAGGGCTCTGGAACAGGAAAAAGCAGAGCAGGAGAGGGTCTCTGAACAGGAGAAGTTTAGGGTGGCTGAAAAGGAGCGGGAGAGTGGCGTCCCTTCCTCCAAACGTGGCCGTGAGGTTGGTTTCACTCCCCTGCCCACTCCTCCCCCCCTCTCCACAGGGCCAGCTAGAACACCATCGACAGAGAGAGGAGAGCATGGAGGTGTCCAAGCTCCTGAGTCCCAGAGTGAAGGCCGTGATGCTACACCTCTGTCACCACACTCGCCACATAAGAAGTTCCGCTTCTCCAGGGACTCCCCGGCCAAGCCTCAGTCCTCGTCCACCTCGGTGGTCATTAAGCGGCCCCGTACGTTCTCTGACGGCCCCCAGCCTCGGGCCTCACCCATCACCTCACCCCCCAGCACTGGGGTGCAGCAGCCGGAGGGACCTCGGCCCTCCACTGAGCAGGAAGACCCGCAGGTCAGACAAAACCAGGAGGGTGCTGCGGCAGCAGAAGAAACTGCAGGGACCCAGTCTGAGAGGAAGAATGTGGATGGAACGGCTGTGGATCCCAAAGAAGAAAGAGTCAAAAAGCTTGTGTCAGTGGAGAAAGGACAGGCAGCCTCAGCGAAGATGGAGTCCTTCAAAAGGGCTAAAGAAGTGGATGAAGGCAAGGGCTCTACGAGCCCAAAGGAGGCTTCAGACGAGAGAGGAAGAGAGCCAAAGAAGGAAGATAAAAAAGCTAAACAAAGATCATCATCCAACGATTCATCCTCCTCAGAGTCAGACTCTGGCTCTTCGTCCTCAAGATCATCAGGCTCATCCACCTCCTCTAAAGAGGAAGACTCCTCCACCTCCAGAATTAGAGAGGTGAGCAGCCCAGCTTTAGTCCACTGCTGATGTAAGCAGCCAGATGAAGGTCATGTGACATTAAAACATTCCCCTAAAAAACTGCGATGCACTAGAGTGTGTTCAGGTCTTACTAAAATATGATCCACACGCCCAACTGTGCCAAGTTGCAGGTGAAGGAAAAGGCTGACTGAGGTTTCCACAGATGGCTTTAAACTGTGTTGGTCTTAAATTTCATGTAGAGTTGCTGAATAATTGATTCCAACCTGCCACAGCGAACACTGAAAATGAAAAGCCCCATAGCTCAGCATCACAGACCTTTTGATTGATGTGTGGTTGTTAAACGCATTCATCTCTCTGTTAGCCTCAAATGTGCTGCTCATTAAGGTCAAGAAAATGTCAAATAATTCATCACTGAGGTGTAAACGCAAATAGGTTTGATTGAAAAACGATCCCAAGCGTTTAATGGAAGAATGTTTACGAGTGCTTTTTATTTTCGTTTTGCCATTTGATTTTGCACCAGGGAGATTTTTTATTTGGAATGAATGAATATTCAATTGCAATATGTTTGTTGTTTTTAAATCTATTCTTTGATTTTGTCTTTTTAGTCTCAGAAGAAGCAGACTGAAGCAGCAGCCAGTGAAGATCTACAAAGGAAGAGAAAAGTCAGCCAGGGAGACGAGGAGAGGGACAAGAAAAGGTACGTTTGAATGACTTTTTCTCCAAAATCCAACCCAGATATTGTTTCTGTCACATATTCTGAACCAGCAGTGACAAAACCTTCTGCCGTCTGTTCACATTGCTAGCCTCAGATAAAAACTAAAATAAAGAAACCTCTAAAAACAGAACAACAATGAGATGTTTGATGGACGCCTGGATATAACGGAGCAGTCAATCAAACATCATCGCCGCAGTGTTTCCTTCTGTTCTTTCTGATGTCAGAGCATTAAAGAAAGGGAAAAAACTCAGCTGTCCTCAGGAAACCTTCTCATTGGTGATAGTTGTTTATCCTTTTGGAAGCTCTGGCAGATTTTTAGGCATCTTATCAACTTTATGCAGCCTAACAAAAACCCGAAAAATGGAAACCCAATCACAGACTTTTACGAAGAAAAGTGTTCACTGTTTTTAGTTATTTTAGTTTGGGCCGTATATGATGTGATCAACCTAGGCAATGAGAGCTTAGGAAAAGGAGTCATTCTCTGCAGTGGTTGTTACTCACATTGGGACTATCTTTCAGAAAAAGCAGCTTATTTGGGTAAAACTGGTCTGTCTTTTGCATATCTTCCCAATGAATTCTGTTTCATGTTGCCGATACGTCATTCAGTCTAAGAATAGTCCAAGAAGTTTATCTGGGAAGCAGCATTTAAGCAAGCTCACTGTCTGAGACAGCAGCACACCAAAGCCATGTTGAGTTTCAGTGATGTTGGTGAAGTCACATTTTTGTCAAGCTTCAGAGTTCTTCTTTATTCATTTAAAACGTCATCAAAAGTAAGTTCTTTTGTCAGTGTCAAGTGTAATCGGAAAAAAGACAGATAGCAAGCAGATTTGAAAGATGAACACATTCATCAAATTGCATCATCCCAGCTCGTTAGATCCCAAAGGCCTGTGGTTTGCTCTCTACTGATAACAGCAGCAAGAAGGTTGCTGGTTTGAATCCCTGGGGCCCCAGGGGCCCCTGTTCTACCTGCGTCTGGGTAGGTTTCCTTCGGTTGCTTCCTTCCATCTCCCATCATCCCAAAAAAGACCCACCAAAAAAACATGCATTTTAGTTGAAAACTGAACACTCTAAATTGCCTTTTGCATTGAATGTGAGTGTGTGTGGTTGTTGGTCTTTGTGGTGTCCTGCCATGGACTGGGACCTGTCCAGTGTGTGCCACCCCCTGCGTGCCCCACCAGGAAGAAGCATAGATAATAAATAGGCGGCTGAATGATAGCACAACATAGCCTAGTAAGAGCGTTCGTCAGATTCCTTTCAGGCGATTAATGAGGCTACCTTGAAGCGTGGTGGAGGCGATGTGGGTCCTTGTTTACATCATTTTTTCGTCGGTTGCAACATGGCTGGCCTGGGCCGGCGGATTTAACGGCCGCGGCCGGCCTGTGGCTCCCCACACAGCGGCTCAGCGGAAGGGCAGGCGACGGTTGGCGGGTCGCCGGTTCGGTGGGCCGTCGGAGCTGCCGTTAACGCTTTAGAGGAGCAGCCGCTTCTGGCGAGAGGACGGGAGGAGGCGACGCAGAGCTTTTAGCTGTATAAGAACCCGGAGCTACGTCGTCACACAAAAAACGCAGCGTCTCCTCGCCGCGAAGTCCCCCCGAATTGGTTTCGGTTGGAATGAGTTGGCATGGTTACGTGTGCGTTCGCGAGCACGGCATAACGACGTAAAGCGCGCGCGTTTGTCAGGTATTCCACAGCTGGGGCTCCGCTGTGGTTTATTACAGCTGGATCCGCAGGGCTCTGCTTTTCACTTTATTCCCCGTTGGACATTTGAATAGCGAGCTTCAGTGTGGGATAACGTGGGTTAGCTTTACAGGGACGATTATCAAACACCTGGTTGCCAAATATTGTAAAAGCTTTTAAGTTTTTAGTCTTGTCTTGCAGCTTTTGGACTCGGAAAAATACCTGATATATCATTAGTGGTTTCCCTTGTCAGCAGAGTTACCTCTGACCTTCAATTGCACTTTTAAGCTTATTCTCCAACTCAGAGGTTGACAGTAAAATTGACTCAAATAATTTATGTGGATCATTGATAACCCGTTTCCCATGGTAACCTATATATTTGATGTTTTTGCCATTTGGTTCAGCAAGCTTACATACCAGTGTCATGGCCTACTTTTACAAACCGGCGTAGTGGTGTATTCACCCATTTTCTTATTTCGTCAGGATATTTTTAACTCGTTTTCCTGTATTTTTAACACTATGCAGGCAGGGGAAGGAGAGTGCCATGGCAGATCCTGAGAAGCTTTCAGAGACCAGTGAGGAGGTAAGTCCGCCATGGAATCCTCTGGATTTATCTAAACTGTCAGCAACTGAGGACATTGAGGAATGTGCCAGATTAATCTTTCCCTTTTTTGTCTTCTTAGAAATATTTTGTGGTTTGGAGATTATTACATATGTTATAACGGGTTAAATGTGGGTTAAATCTCAAATGTAAGATCTCCAGTAGGCTGTTCAGCTAGCCTGTTTTGGTAGAATGTGTATAGGAAATGATATCTTAATGTGGCTGTTTCTAAAACCATTGACACTGCCATAGGATGTAATAGCAAGGGCATTTTCTCACTGTCGCTGATGTTTAAAACCCAAATGATTGCTTTGTCATGAAGGTGCTCATGCCTCTTCCTTTGCCCCTTTTGGTACCTGCGTACTACCTCTGCTACTACTACTGCTACAACTGTACCTGTTCCACTGTCCCCAAGAGTCCAGAGTTGGCCTCAGATATGCCCACAAGCCGCTCCACAGAGGAATCCCCATGGCAACTAAGGCTGGCGCATTGTCATCGATATGACCGGCAAGAGCTATTAATTGGACCAGAACATTCAAAGAAAGCGTTGGCTCGTTATTATGGGCCTCCGCTTGTTGCCTAATAACTATCAAAATGCTTATTTGCCTTTATAATCCAAACATTGAGCAACAGTGGGAGACTTGTGTTCTCAGTGCTTTTGGTTGCTGCAGTCCGAGACTTTTCTGTTTCTCCAACAATAACACTCAGAAAATGATGGACACTGGGAATTCTGAACTGGATCTGGCTTTTTTTGGGATCTGGCGTCCCCACACATAGCCGTCCCTCTTTTCTCTGGACCAGAGCGAGCTGGAAATGCATTTAAACTGCCAAAGGACTCTCTTCACTAACGTACCATGTGACTGTCATACAACTAAAACATTTAGATCGGAATTCTGGATTTGAGCGCACGACGACTGCTGACGGCTTGCTTCGCCTGGTCTCCATCTAATTGGACTCGCCGGCTTGTTTTTGGGCTCTGACACAAAGACTTGTACCTAACGTGAGGATTGTTGCCTTGGTCAAAACGCATTTAAAGGCCCACCCAAGAGAACAGTCGAACCCTTCCTGCCAGCTCTCACATTTCCACCCAAACACCTCAGCCACCATTGATTGGACCCCATGTTGGCTAGATACAGTACATGCAGCTGGACTGGGCCAAAACCAACCCAGTACGGATCAGGTGTCAGTGGTGCCAGGGAATAAGTAGATTTGCTCAATTTCACATTTAGTAGACATCTTTTCAAAATCTTATCTTAATTTCTAATTGTGGTGTCTGCGAGAGAAGCAGCTGTGAGGTTCTTTTGCTTCAGTTTTATGCAAATTTATCTCATGATATATTTGAACTCTGCCCACTGTTGCCTCCGTGGAAACGGTGAAAATGACTACCATTAACTCTGTAACAGATCAAAACATTTTCTCCACACAGTTGGGTGCTGTTAGCAGGTATGAATTTGAACAAGAGCTCACAGCAGTTTCTGCCGCCCATTCTCAGACTTTCACTCGTTCACTTTCCAGTTATTGCTCTACCTCTCCTTCAACCTGACCTTTTTATCAGTTGCCTTCCTCTCACCTCTCCCGTGTATTTGCGGTTGTTTTCATCTGCCTGTGTTTCAGACTCCAAAGGCCTTCTCGGCACGTAAGATCTCTCTAAGCAGTGAGTACACACCCGCCCACCCCGACCTCATCCTCACCACAGCCTGTTCCTAATCGGGATCAGTTTTTTTTTTTGTTCTTGGGGTTCTGTTAATGGAACCGCTTTTCTCGTTAATGTTTTATGCATTTTAAGACGGACGTGTCACTTGATCTTACACACAGTGTGTTATGTGTGGCCAGGCAGCAAAACGTCCCCCGGCAGCGCCGAGGGCGAGCCAGAGTCCGGGGCCACGGGCGCCCGCAAGAGGCGGTGGGGCTCCAGCACGGCTGTCACCGCCAAGAAG
This sequence comes from Menidia beryllina, assembly GCA_013363375.1. Taxonomy (NCBI): domain Eukaryota; kingdom Metazoa; phylum Chordata; class Actinopteri; order Atheriniformes; family Atherinopsidae; genus Menidia; species Menidia beryllina. The sequence continues at coordinate 152,606 of JABUIW010000086.1, forward strand.
CCCTCCATCAGCATCACCACCGACTCCCTGAAGGTATGAGCAGCACACAGCACCCACTCTGTGGGCCGTGCACGCAGGAGGATGGCCGATGAGGACTTTTTGAGCTAATTAGCGACCCAACCCGTGAGCTGGTCTCATGGTCCCTGTGTGTCTGCACTCAGCGCCCATCATGTGCTTCTCCTCATTCTTTCGCCCCCAGTCTCTGATTCCCGACATCCGGCCGAGCTTGGCCCAAGACGCCGTGGTGGACCTGCACCCGGAGGAAACCCCCCTCTCTGAGGCGGAGGATGAGGACAGAGAGCGCTCCGACCAGGACCTGCAGATCCGACGCACAGTCACTCAGGTGGCCCTGCTGTTCCGGCTCCTTCAGAAGAGATTCACCTTTAAAGGCCTTTTTCCTCTCAGTCGCTGACGGGATGTTTTCTGATATACTCCAATCCAAGGTGGTGCACGCGGAAAACCAAGAGAATGGGCAGAAAGAGGCGAAGAGGAGTCGGCATGAGGAGATGGAAGAAGAGGATTCTCGGGATGACAAAGAGAGGATGAAGGCCCCCGAGGAGGGGATGGACACCTCTGTCCCCGGAGCTGTTGAAACCCAGTCGCCAACTCTCAACCGTGACGTAGAATTCAACACTGGTAATGACCCACGCTGTAGCCTCTTTAGTCCCTGACCGGACCTTAACCTAGCTTTTTTAAAAATAATTCATTCAATCCTCATAATGACACCAAACTCTGAAACAGTTCAACAAAACCTATAGTTGAAATATTAATTTCCGATTAAACCGGGGTGGCTGAGCACTGCCAGGCGATGACAAATTGTGCTACCTGTCCCCCCCCCCCCCACAGTGACTCCGAGCGACACCCTAATCCGCCGCTCAATCAGCCAGCAGAAGACGGGGGTTTCCATCACAATCGACGATCCGGTCCGCAGCGCCCGCCAGCCGTCGCCGCCCCGGGGCAAAGTCTCCACCATCGTTCACGTCTGCAACCTGGTGAGAGGAGAGCCCCGGCTGCCCCCCCCCCCCCTTTCCCCCCAAAGGCCACAAGCAGGCTCAGGGGTTCTGATATATTGAGATATTGAGCCAAATGTTGAATACCCCCCCCTCCCATTGCTTGTCATTAGTCCTCCACCCATCTGTCTGTGTCTGTGTTCCTCAGGTGAGGCCATTCACCCTCGGGCAGCTGAAGGAGCTGCTGGGCAGGACTGGGTCCCTGGTGGAGGAGGGCTTCTGGATCGACAAAATCAAGTCCCACTGCTACGTAACGGTAGGTCCAGACCCCCGTGTGTGAGAGCCCGGGCTGCTCGTCCATTCTCTGCTGTCTGTCTGACCCTCTGTGGTTCTGCCCGCAGTACTCCAGCGCCGAGGAGGCCGTGGCCACGCGGGCGGCGCTTCACGGGGTCAAGTGGCCTCAGAGCAACCCAAAAGTCCTCAGCGTGGACTTCTGCGGGCAGGATGAGGTAAGGCCTCACCGTTTCCGTGGTTACCGCCGTCGGGCTGGGCCGTCTGAACGCGTCGGCTCTCTGTGTGCAGCTGGACTTCCACAGAGGTCTGGGGGCCGCCGGCGGGCCGGGAGGGGACGAGCAGGGCCCGGCCCCGGGCCGCGGCCGGGCCCCGGGGCCGCCCCCCCTCCTCCCCGAGCGGGAGCTGTGGGCCGAGCGCGAGCGTGAGATGGAGCGGCGGGAGCGCGCCCGCGCCGAGCGCGAGTGGGACCGCGACAAGGTCCGGGAGTTCGGTAAACCCGGCGAGGAGAAGGAGGGGGGCCCCGCCAGGTCCCGCTCTAGAGAGAGACGGAGGAAAGAGAGGGGGAAGAGCAAGGAGAAGAAGACGGAGAAGAAGGGTGAGCCGCGGGGGGGGAGCCGGGGGGGGCGGGGGGTCAGACGGCCGGGTCTGGGTGTGTAACGGTCTGCCTTCTCTGGACAAACAGCCGAGGACCCTCCGGCCAAGCTGCTGGACGACCTGTTCCACAAGACGAAAGCGGCTCCCTGCATCTACTGGCTTCCGCTCACAGAGGAGCAGGTGAGACCCGCCCCGGTCCGCGCCGGGCGCCATGCCGGGCGCCGCCCCCCCCCCCTCACTAAAGCGCCTTTCCTCTCCACAGTTCCTCCAGCGGGAGGCGGCCAGAGCAGAGCGGATGAAGGAGCGCGAGAAGCGAAGGAAAGAGCAGGAGGAGGAGGAGGAGAAAAAAAGGGAAGAGGAGCGCAAGGAGAGGATGAAGGCCGCCGCCGGCGCCCCGACCGCTGACCGGAGCGAGGGTGAGAAGGACAAGGACCGGGACAAGGATAGGGACAGAGGCCGGGACCGGGACAGGGAGAGGGACAGGGAGAGGGAGAGGGAGAACGACAAACGCAGGGACGGATACCGCCGGGCGGGCGGCGGCGCTGGCGGTGGCGGCGGGGGGGGCGGCGGCTCGGGCCGGCGCTCGCGTAGCCGCAGCGAGCCGAGGGAAAGGAGGCGCTGACCGGACTGTGCCGGAGACCATCCTCTCCTTCTGCCTTTCACTACATGTACTTTGTTACAACTAAGACCCAACAGAGGACCAACTGATGTCGTTTCCATCTCACAGATCAGATAGCCCCTGCTCTCTCTTTGTTTTCACCCACACGCCGGCTAAAGGGGACCATGGTTTTGCAGTGTTGTTTTCCAGCGTCCCATCGAGGTCACATTTCCTTTAAACATCTGCCTCCTTTTTCCCCCACATTTAGTCTTTGTGCCGACGCACAGCAGTACGGCCCACTGGGCAAATTGAATCACGTCCCCTAACTTCCCCTCAGTTCGTCCCCGTGTGGCTGCCAGCTATGATTCGCCATCAGTGGCTGCCTCTGCTGTAAACCCTGCAGCCGGGGGAGAATCCCTGTTACTGCATGTAGGAGGCAAGGCCAGGAGAGAAGCCCCGGTCCTCTGCGCAGAAGCTTTCACAAATCAGAAAATATTGAAATCGTGTGTTTGGCATTTTGTACAGACCTATAAGATTATTCAGAATCGATTCTTTAAATGAGGCAGCTTTGGGGTATTTCCACCAAGCGTGTAATTACTACTAAGGCAGTGCAGTGTTCCTCTTTCTCTTTTTGAGAGATACGATCGTTCTCTGGGAGAGAATCTGTCGCTCTTGTTGCCATTATATCCTCATCTTTTCCTCCTCCTTTCCTTCCCGTCTCCTGCTCTCTGACCCTGTAGTGTCAGTGCAGGCCTGAGAGGGGAGATTGCATTATGAGTTTCCTCACCAATGGTTCTAATATTGTTTTTTTAATCGTTATCATTTTAGTACAAAGATTTGTTTTTGTTTTTTTATTTCTTTGAGTACGCCTATCAGTGGTGAATGTACAAATAATAAAAAGAAATTGAAGTTTGAAGGCATTGTGATGTGTATTTTCCTTTCTCCATGGTGAGTTTTTGAAATGTTTTTTTTAATGCAGCCACCAGGGGGCAGCCACGCTGCGTAAAATTTGCTGGTGAAATTAGAAAAGAGCACAAACTCCACGCAAAAATAAAAGTAACACAGAATATAAAGATTCCTCGGGACACCTTCAGTGTGTGAGCAGCTGGTGACCCCCTAAATGCCCCCCCCATGATCCCCCGTTCTCCCGTCTCATCTCCTGTGAATCCTGTTCTTTGGGAGTCGGTTATATTTAGTCCTCATGACTGCTCGGTTTCCTTCAAATCACCTCTTTGCTCTGCTCGGTCCTGCTGCTCTATCTGCCGGCTCTTGCACAGCTCAGCAGAACTCGTATGTAATTACGGCCCTCTGGTCGCTGAGCTGAACATTTTTCTGCCCTGATGCAACTGGCTGTCTGGCCTCTGCTCGCCTGGCCTCCGCAGCCTGACTTTGAAGACAAAAGTCTATACCTTGAGAGAAACGGCTTCCCGGTCAAAGAAACAGAAGAGTTCAGAGCCCAGATGGGACATGACAAGGCTTTTCTAAGAGTGAGAAGTCCATCCCCGTGCTTTTTTGTATAAATAAAGGACTAAAACATGTATAAACATAGGTTGCATTTCTTGCATATACCACACTTTTTTTTTTTAAATTGCCTTTTATACCCACATTACCCAAAAATCCCAACATTAGCTTCTCCAGATGGACAACTAGCATCATCAGATCAGAAAAGGAGGGATGAGCTCCTCTGTCAGATGAAGGCGTGGATGCAAAAATGTAAAGGTTATTTCTGTCTGTCTCAGAGGCTGCGACCTTTAACCTTAAGTCAGACCTGGCTCTAACATCTGGAATGTGTTGCCATCTGAAGCTAAAACCGCCTCCTCCAGCTCCAACCTGTGATTAGCTCCCCGTTAGCGCCGGCCTGCTCCAGTCACAGCAGACTGATCGGGTCAGTGTTTCCATTTGTGTGTGTGTGTGTGTGTGTGTGTGTGTTGCCCCCCCCCACACCCGGAACCAGAATTTGATCCTAAGTTACGGCCGCCGACCACCTGTGTGAGCTGAGCTGCTCCCGTGGAGGTGAGTGGGCAGTAAAGACAATAAGTTTTTGCTCTGTAAGCGCTACCCCACCACCCCACACCCCCTTGCCCCCCCCCTCCATGTCTAACCACATAGGATTTTGTGTTGGGAGGCCCTCCGAGCTCCACTTTCAAAGGCCACCTCTGATGTGGCCGCTCTGATCTCTGCACGCCGCTCTGACTTCAACTCCTCTGACGGGCCGCTTTTCTTGCCCTCTCGGTTTCCGTAGCGACCGCCCGCTTTCACGCGAGACCCCCTTTCTCTCACAGATAGCTGACAGGGAGCGTGAAATGCACAAGGGGAACCAACGGCGGCAAGGTCCCCGACGTCCGTCTGGTGGCTCCTGGAGAGTCTGAAAATGAAGCGCTCCCTCTTCCATTTCCCCCTCCCCGTCCTTTTGTGATGACATGCATGTGCTTATGGATCCCAGATGTGGCGGCAGAGGCGGTGGGAGAGGCCAAAGCCGAGCACGACGCCGTGTGCTAGTTCATTAACAAGCAGCAGGAGAAGCCGGGGCTTTGAGGGTCTGGTTGTGGCCTCGGGCTCATCCAGTGATTCAGTACATATCAGGATGCTGGGAAACGAGCTGTGTGTGAGTTTTGGGTGGGGGTTGGGGTTGGGGGTGGGCATCCTGACGGATATGGCTGGGTCGGAGCGAGGGTAGCCTCAGCATGTGCAGCCTGAATCAGCAGCTTCTACATGAGAGGCCTTTTCCTGCAGGGCTTTGGGAGCCGTGCCATATGACACCCACATCTGGAAACGGGACCTGGAACCATGTGAAAATGTCGATTGCGCAACTACTTTGCACCTGTAGTTTTTTTTTTTTTTTTTTTTTAACTTGTTATGTTTTGTTTTGCAAGGTAATACCTCCCCTCTGGCATTTTCAAACCCCGGCCCCCGCTGCACCACACCCAGCCCACAGAGCAGACATTGTGATAAGCAACAAAAGCAGGAGGCGCTAAGCAAGCGGAGACAGAGACACAAAAACAGCCGGGAAAGGAGCAAACGGAGGTTGGGACATCTGGGGATCACAGAAATATGTTTGAATAATGGGGAGAAGTTATTTTCCATGCATAGCTACGCGTGTTGCCGAATGGAAAAATGATATGCCGAAAAGAAAATGAAAAAAAAAATCAGTTATTAACCGTCCTCCCTCTGGCTGTGTGCACCACAAATAAATCACACACGCCTGCTGGTGACTGGAGGAAGAAAGTGGAGCAAAGTGAACACACTGTGTAGGGCAAAGCTGGGGATAAGATGGTACTGGGGGGGCGGTTAGGCCTGAACCCTAACAGCCGAGCACACACACAAACCTCCACAGCATTTTAGTATGTCGTCACAGGGTTATTTATATTTTTTGCCAAGTAATGCAGTTGGCTGTAACTTTAATTTTTGATAATTTCCATTCCATTAGTTGAAAAACGTACGTGTGAGGAGCATCGTCCTGCTGGAGGTGCAGGATGTGGCAGCGCTTTAGCTCCAAACCACACGGAGCTAGCACAGCCACAGACTGGTTTCCACCTTTTCTGTTATCCCACATCCTTGTTACCAGGCAGAACGATGCAACAATAGCCATCCTTTGTTCTTCACTCTGTCGTTCGGGAGGAAATCTGCAATTACAGCACAATGGCTATTAGGAGACACAAAGGGCAGGAGCAGGACTTCCCGTGTTGGGAAGCTTCTATTCATCAGCCAGCAGACCACGCACAGCTGGAACGGGCACAGGAAATGGGCAGTTTAAGACAGCCAGACACATAAAAGGAGCAAGTGGAGGGTTTTTTAAGTAGAATTCAGACGGATTTCTAGAAGAAATCTCATCTCAGATTAGATTATTTGATATGAGGAAAGGAGGAATGCATGGGGACATTTGTTAAGTTTTTTTCACATCATTGATCCTGATGTTAGATAGAGAATTTACATTGTTCTGAGCTTCCTGTGACTTGTGACAAAAATCTGTTGATAGGTTCAGGAATAGAAAAAAAAGTAGTTTGTAAGTTATTTGTTGCTGGATGAAACACAAACACAGGTGACAACCCCACAAACACAACATGAATTAACAATAATTCCATTTTACAACCTCAAGATCAGCCATTTTTTCAGATCCATTTTTTAAAAGAAGAAATCTTAGTTTTTATCTGATGGATAGAATGTCTATATATTTTTTCCACTATTCAGGGGAAGGTTTTGATTATTTTTTTCCAGCAAAGCCAAACCCAGTTGTCTGAAAATCAATCAACAATTGTCTTTCAAAACTTAAAGACTTTCAAATCGAGCACTTTTGTGTTATATCCAATTAATTTTACAATCCAAAATCTTTGGGAAAACCAACCTTTTATATTTTCATCTGGCTGTGCTGCCCAGCATTGGGGAAAACATGGCTGGATTTGGGTGAAACGTGAGAAGTGGGAATGGCCGGACGGGGCATTGTGGTGTGTGCTCTTTCGTTGGAGCTTTGTGAAAAACAAGTGACTCATTTCGCAGACGGTGGAGAAAAGCTCTCCGGTTACACAGAGCCGAGCGGAGAGAGAGAGAGAGAGAGAGGACGGACTGCGGAGGAGAAATATGCTGAAGCAATCCTTTTCTCCACTCTGCAGAGTCAGCTGGGAAAGACAGAAAACATGAAACGGTGACCCACAGCTGAATGGTCAGACGTGAGAGAGGGGAGCGGATACAGCAAACAAACAAACAACAAACAAACAAACCAAAAGATCCTGCACCTAAAAGACAGAAAACAGAATAAGCATCAGCTTTTATTTAGTCTTTTGTGTTGGGAAAAAGCCCATCCCCCACCTCTCCCTTGCTGAGTCCTGCTCACATGATGCAGTTGGAATTCCAGATGTTGCTCATGGAATTCTTCTCCATCTCTGGACTCCGAAATGTGACTTAACCCCTCGCCGCTCCTCCCTCCTCCCCCCGAAAAGCCTCGTGACTTCTCTCCCCTGCCCCAGATCCTCAAAACACTGCGGCGGAGGGGGTGCTGGCCCAAAAGCGGGATAGGAAAAATACCTCAGCCGCTCGGTTCCATAAAGCCCCGTCCTCGTAATCATCGTATATCATAGAGGCGTTGACCCGGGCCTCTTTAGAGTCAGCCTCGTGTCTTTATGGCGGCTGTTCATAAGTGGGATCATTAAGGAGAGGGGAGACGCCTAGCTTTGCTGTTTGAGCTTTTATTGTGCACGTGCACAGTGCATAATGCACTAATTAAAGCATTTATTGCTCTGCAGAACATACACAGGGATGTGTTGTAACGCCGGGCCTGTGCAGGCTTCCATTTAACACGCCCCCCCACTGAGCTGGTGCCGGAACAGAAAAAAGGGTTTTCAGTGTTTCCCAAAGGTCTAAAAGTTAACAGTTAAGAAAGCATATCCTCCATTTTGAACGTCTTCGTCCCTTCTGTGCAGGCTCTGAGGTCCAACGGAGTACAGCAGCACCAGAAAACGCACAAATCTTTCTTTCTTTTTTTTTTCTGATCTCTACAGCTGAGATGTTTTCCTGCTGTGCAGCAACGGATTTATACAGTCGTCCTCATCCCTGTTTCTACTTAAGCTCTGGATCCAGCCCGCATTTTCCGACCCAGCTGGGGCCTGCCAGTTCCTGAGCCCCGCTAACGCGGAGTGGTGCGGTCGGGGAACAAGAAATCTGGAGGTCCAGGGAGGACCGAACAGAGACACCATCCGTGCAAACAGTAAAGCCAGATAAGAACCGGAACACGTGGAGTTTTTCCATAAGGGGAAAGGTCATAACTGAGTGAAAATGAAAGCACGGAAAGCCTTTTGAAGTGACTTTATTCTTGAAAGAAAAAAAAAAGGAAAGTACACACAATCTCCTTGTGAAAATTAGACGGTTATCATTACTATTATCATCACTAATATTATTGTCGTTGTTGAAGCCTCTGGCTGGTTACGCAGCACCGTGATTTGAAAACTTCTTACACAAAGAGGAAGTACAATGACAAAAAGGAGTCATTTTCAGATCTTAAATTTATTTTCATTTGAGATTGATTCAAGGTATAAAAGGAAAAAAAACAAAAAAACAATCAAGTTTCAAGAATACATAACCCTTTTTCCCCATTCACTCTCCCCACAAATATAAAATTAAGGCCACTTTCAAAAGTGTATGTCTCTGTCCAGCAGGACCTTTTAATGGTAATGTACAAAAAAAAAACATTCTTTACACGGAGCACAACAACAATAATAGTAACAGTCATAATACTAATGACAGCATCATTTATCATAATAATCAACATTAAAAACAGGTATAAAAAAGAAAAGGCACAGCGGTATTTTTTTAATCTCTTTTGTTGCTTTACTCTGATGAGTGTATCTCATGCTTTTTAGGGATATAAGCGCAGGGTTTTTCCCCTTTTTTTTCCCCTTTTATGGTCCAAACTGGCTCTGACGTGGCTTTACTGGAAGATCAAGAAACACAGTGACCTAGTCACTGCGGTTTTCAAGTGTTGGAGTTTATATGAGTGTGCAAGTTAACAAAGAGAAAAAGGGGGGGGGGTGATGATACACCATTTGCTTAAGAAAAGAAACATGCTGGACTCTGTGCTGTAAAGACACAGGTAAGAACACACTGACCGTTGACAAAAGACATTGAAAAAGGCTAAAACAAACAGCAAAGAGCTGGCGTCAGTTACCACAGGATGGGGGGGGGGGGGGGGGGGGGGGGGACAAAGGGAGGAGAAAGGAAAGGGCTGAGTGGTTGAGAGATAGCTGCAGGTTTGTCTTGCAGTGGCGAGGATGTTTTTCAAAATACAAGTCTTTCTAGTCTCCCTCTCCTCTTGAATCGTCTTCTCTTTTTCTCTTCTATCTGGGATCTGACTACATTCTTTCCCTCTATCTTTTCTCTCTATCCTCCTTCCCTTCCCTCTTCCTGGTTTCGGCCTACACCTTGTCCAGTAGGGACCTCTTGCAGTACAGGAGTCGGCGCGGGGTGCCGTACTGCCGGAAGAAGACCAGCGTGGCCAGCGTGGCGATCACGCACACCAGCAGGAAGAGCGGGATGACCACGGCCGCCGCCCCCCCGCCGCCCGCGCTCGTCTCGATGATGGTCACCTCCCCGCCGTCGTCGTAGTGCGTCTCACTCTCTCTCTCCCTCTCCCTGTCTCTGGTTCTGTCCTTGTCCTCCCTGTCCGGCTCCCTCTCCCTCTCCCTTTCCCGTTCCCGTTCCCTCTCTCTCTCCCTTTCCCGTTCCCTCTCTCTCTCCCTCTCCTTGTCCCTGTCGTGGCCTCCTTTCCGGTCGTCCGTCCTGGGCTCTTCGTTGGGACAGCTCATCCAGTCACGGAGGACCGACTTGGGGTATCCGGGCTCCACCCGCATCATCTGGTTGTTGAACTTCCAGTACTTGTTGGCTTTGTAGAAGTAGGTATGCACTAAGGGGGAGGGGCGAGAGAAAGAGAAGTCAGATAGAGACCGAAACACTGCCATCCTGGGTCCCAGTGAGACGCCTTACCTTGGTCTTTGCTCATGAAGGCGGCCTTGATGTTGTCGGGCACGCCCTGCCACAGACTGATCGATTTGGGATAGCCGTCATCCACCGTTTGTCTGTCCTCAATGAATCGATAATACCTGGATGAAAGAGGGAACGGACAAAGGTTAGGGGCAGCCACGGTGAGCTAGAGCTGGGGGAGAGCTAACCTTTGGGGGTGGGAGATGAATATATAAAATAATGAGTATGGATACAGTGAAGACTTTTGTATTTTATGAAGAGATTGGAAGGGCGTGATGATACGTAGGTGTTTACCAGACGATGCTCTATAAGATGGAAATGGGAATTTCGATATAAGTTCGGAATGGAAGTTTGGGTTCAGGAAGGAAACACCTTAATACCCGACTCTGGTGCGTCTGTCTGTGACTTTCCTTTCTGCTCAACCCCCCAACAGCTCAGGGCAGATGGCCACCCTTCCTGAGTCTGGATTTTTCTGGACATTTTACTTCCAGTTAACAGGGAGTTTCTCCTCTTTACTGCTCTGCCACACTCCGCACGCTCAGGACTGGAGATGGAAATGAACTGAAACTAAATAAGAAACTAAATTCGTATGCATAATATATCCTTCATTAGGTAGATTTCTATCAATTTACATTAAATTAATGTAGCCAATATGAAATATGACTAAAAAAGGAAAATAGATTTGAAAATCTCATACGTGACTTGTGTAAAAGCCACAATAAGTTTTTTTCACTCTGAATAGTTGGGATATAAGCTTTGGAAATGATGTGGCTTATTTTGAATGAGGGGTTCAGACCTGCTCTTGGTTGGCTTTTCTTTCATTTACAGATGGGTACCTTCACTTTGGACGGACATCCAAACCGACTTTGACCATTCTTTCAAGATTATCCAGGAAAAAATACCCCAAAGAAGACAAAAGTTGGACTTCAGACTCAACCTCTCCTGTTCAGACAGAATGCAGCCGACTGCCACACCTTTTCTACCGAGTGCCGTCACAGGTTGAGCTGGCATTAAAGTTGCCCCACGGTTTATTTTCGTGTTTAAAGTAGCTTCGTAATTCACGGTTATTCCTTTAGCCCGCGTGGCTGCACCTCATGAGATCACCATGCAAACATCTCCTTTGGCGGTGCTGACACAGAGGGACTCTTTTTTCTCTATTTGCCTCACAATAGCTGGGTCATAAACTGTGGTGCAGTTTTGTTTTGGATACGCGCACAGGACCACACACAAACACTAACAAAGACGATGACTAACTTGTTAGCTCGGAAGAAAAAGGTCTGTCCGGTGGGGGTGTAGAAGAGGGCGGCGTCTATCCGGTCTTTGGGGAGCCCAGTGCCCATTTCTTTAAGACTCTTAGGGTAGCCGGGCTCCAGGATGGACTCGGTGAAGAGCCAATACCTGTCCCCTGTGAGCAGACACGGCATGAGAGAGGGATGGATGATGTTATGTGTAGTCAGAGCAGAGTTTTAAGAGGTTTTTGTGAAGATTTTAACAATGCTGACCTTTAAAAAAGGCAAATTTCCCATCTTCCCTTTCAAAAGCAGAATTTATATGAGTGGGTAGTCCCCTCCAAAAGTGTCCAATCGGCATCGGGTATCCGTCCAGGACACGGTTGTTTCGAACTCGCCAGAACCACTTATCCTGAAAGGGTCAAAGGAAAAAAAAAATCAGGGGCACAAGCTGCCAGTGTGAGCTGGTGTGTGAGGTCAGAGTTTCAGGTGGGGGCTCACCTTAAACACAAACATTTCTCCTCTGAGGATGGCGATGGTGTCAAAGTGGCCGTCGCAGATGTCGGGGCCGTAGCGGGGCTGGTCCGGGGAGTGGGTCGGCTCTGGGTAGGGGTCAGGGTTGACAGGGGGGAGCGGAGGGCCCGATCCAGAACCTGTGCAATGATCCAATATTTAGAATTGTGCTTTGTGCAAGGTTATGGAGCAAAGATCACTTTAATCTGTGACTCTGAGGATGTTTTTCGGAGATGGAAAAAGCCGGAACGCACCGTAAAGCTTCTGTATGCCTCTGGTGTCGTCATCGGGAAGTATGAAGTTGTCGGTGTCCATCCACTGGTAGAAGGGCGCCATGATGGCCGACGGGTCGTTGGAGTGCTCCAGACCCAAAGCGTGGCCCAGCTCGTGCACCGCCACGAGGAAAACGTCATTCCCTAAAATAACACCAAACACTATTCTCAGTAAGTAGCTTCTGCTAAAAAAAAAAAGACAAAAGAGGTGGACTGCAGAATAAGGAAATTAGGCTCTTTCCTCATTTTAAAGTGACTCAGACGCACGTTACCTTACATGTCAGTGTGAAAAATAATAAATATGCTCTGAAAGTCATGTGAGGTTGCGTTGGACTGGAAAGGCAGACGCTGGGAATTCCTGTGGCTGCTGAACTTCAGAAATAAACACGTTCACGCGGGCCCTGAAATGCGCTGACACTAGACCGGACCTGTCCCAGGATTTGCTTGTGAAAGCAAAAAATAATGATCGCTGCCTCCAGGCGCTCAGAGCAACTCCCTGTTTTTAATGTGTCGGTGTGTCATCGGGTATCGGGGAATCTACCCCCCCCCCCGGGATTGGGGTGCTGGACCGGGCCTCACCGTACAGGTCCTTGTTCCCGATGGTCCACGGTTCGGCGGCGTCAAAGTGGGTGTCCCCGCCGATGCCGTTTCCGGGAAAGTAGGCGTGCGCCAGGAACCCCCCCTCGCCGTCGAACGGGCTGCTGTCGCCGTGGAAACCCTCGGCGAAGAAGAGCATGATGTCGGCGAACTCCTCCACCTTGTCCCGGATGTAGCTGTAGGGAATCTCCCGGAAGCGGAGCGGGGTCACGCTCTCCCACACCTTGAAGGCCCTCCTGATGGCCTCGTGGGTCTCGTACTCGCCCACCTTGGGAGTGTAGTTCTGTATGCTGAGCGGTGTGTGTCCGGGGAGGGGGGGTAAAAGATAGGACGTGGGGTTAATACCTCTATACAGGACTGTCTCAGAAAATTAGAATATTGTGATAAAGTTCTTTATTTTCTGTAACGCAATTAAAAAACATGAAATGTCATACATTCTGGATTCATTTCAAATCAACTGAAATATTGCAAGCCTTTTATTGTTTTAATATTGCTGATTATGGCTTACAGCTTAAGAAACCCAAATATCCTATCTCAAAATATTAGAATATCGGATTTTTGAGTTTTCTTCAGCTGTACGCCATAATCAGCTATATCAAAACAATAAAAGGCTTGCGATATTTCAGTTGATTTGTAATGAATCCAGAATGTATGAAGTTTCATGATTTTTAATTGCATTACAGAAAATAAAGAACTTTATCACAATATTTTAATTTTCTGAGACAGTCCTGTACAGAAAGTCTGAGTGTGTAAAAGAAGCCAGTTTGGTAAAACCAAACAATGATAGGGCCCGGAGTATCGACAGCTTTGCTGACTTACGAGAAAGTGATCTCCCTTTTCTCCCACTTCAGGGTCTGGATGGCGTAGCGCTTCTTCCTCAGGTTGCTCTTCAGCTCAGATCCGAACTTGTCCGGGACCCCGCAGCGTGGCCGACCCATGGCCCTGCCACGCAAAAAGACGCGCTCATCCCACAACCGGAGTGGAAACTCCGATTTTTATCATTTTTTTTAATTGAGAAAGCATCTTTTCGGGGCCGTTGGGTGGCACTCACTCTAAGGTTTGGCTGTCCAGGCTGCCGGTGACCGTGAGGCCGTAGAACTTCTGCATGGCGGCGATGGCCGAGGACACGGACTGGGGGGAGCGCTGGGCGTGGGTCCTCAGGTCCCCGGGGGGCAGGTAGCCATACTGCTGCAGCCACGACTGCAAGAACAGGAGACGAAATGCACAAATGAAACTGTGGCAATTCCTAAGTTAGGGGGAGAAAAAAAACAGAACAAAAAAAAAACACAGTTGACATATTCTGATGTTTTTGTCGAGGAACCAGGAGAAGGAACGGTGCCAAACAAACAGCCGCTAGTTCAGGATGGCTGTCGTGAAGAAAACACATAAAACAGCACTGAAATAACTTTGGTGTTTTGGTATCTTGCAGCCCGAAGGAACAACATAGCACCTGGCATGACTCCATTTAATGAGTAAACCCAAATGCTATTCAACCATTAGACAGGAGGGGAAGAATGCTCTGGTAGTTTCAAAAATGTGGGACAGAAACTCAGTGTGAAACCTAATGATTACTTGTGTAATCATTAAGCTCAAACTGTCTTTTTTCTCCTACACAAAGGCCTTTATTCAACCCGGTCAGAGCTCCCTTTTCGATGGTCACCGAGTTTCCGCGTCCTGCGGATACTTCGGCCTCAGCTAAAGCTTGACCCCACTTTCCCCTGGAAACCCGTTTCGCCGCGGTTCTGGTTTGACGTCTGGGCGGGTGCCAGCGGCTTTGCTCTCTGCCTCCCCCGCACAGCTCCTCCTCAGCTTGTTCCCCGTCGAAAGTGGCACTGGAAAAATAACACTGGGGCTATTGTGAGCGCGGCGAAACCCGAGGCCCGTTTGATATTCTGCTGCGCTCAGTGGCTTTGGGAGCTCAGGATGTGCTGGTGGGTTTAATGAAAAAACACCACGGAGAGAGGGGGGGCTCTGGGCCATAGTTTGTATTTTTAAAAAACACAAACGGTGTGTAAATGTGCAGAGCAGGGGATTGAATGTTGGAGGAGAAAAGGATAGGGAGTGTCCCAGGGTGAGACTCAGGCCTTGGGCAACCTCAGCCGATGTCTCCAGTCGAGCAGCGTCAGTAATTTCACCGGGAATTTCTTCCAAGTTGCATCCAAACCTCAGAGTCAAACTCTTCCCTCCACGTCTCTCTCTGTCTTTGCCTCATCACTCCACCCCTCCTCCTCCTCCTCCTCTCCGTTCTTCCTCTCGCATGGAAAACCCAGAGACTTCGGGGTGAACGCTCATGAACAACCACACCCCGAGCGGCTCCATTATTACTTTGTACCATATCTACTGCAGAATCCAAAGCCTCCCTTTAGGGTTTCTCCTGCTTTTTGTAAAAGCATCAAATGATGAATGGCAGCTTTGAGGGACCTTAAGGGTCCGGTCTCTTCCCCTCTGTCTGTCCTCAGGAGACATGGAGGTCTCAGTCTTTGGACCTCACCTCTGAATGAGCCCTTTCTGACACATAAAGAGTCACTGTTTTCCACCGTTTCAGCCGCCTGCCGGGGGAAAGAGAGGTGCGGGAGATGGGAAGGGGATTTTAGCTGGATGGAGATAAAGCCGTGAATAATGAGGCCTGCTGTATGCCTTCCTTGATGAACCTGGGTTTCCCCACTTTTGAAGGCCCGGCTTTGTCTGAACACGAAGTCTCAGTCTCGTCCCCCACACGTCCACCCTTTTTCTTTTCTCCCAGTTTTGCCCTACGCTCCGTCAAAAGGCTGCTGTTGGGTGACACTGCATGCTTGTTTTAAGCTCTGCGGCCTCCACGGCTCATTCACGAGGCTTTCAGGTGAACTGACAAAAAGGTCTTAGTCAGCGTCACACGCTTCTATTTTTGTCCACATGGCTGGAACTAAAGCGGCGGCAGGAAGAGGAAGTGGCCCCTATTTACAGTGGCATAAGAAATGACAACCTGAGCTAATACAGTCTTGTGATGTATGTGGAGCAATGTTTTTTTTTGTTGCTTTTTTTGGTTAATAATGAAACCCTGGAATGAGTGACAGATAACTATTTTCTTTCCTCATTTCAACCATGTGCCACACAACTTTTTTTAAAAAATTTCTTTGCATTTAAATCAAGTTCATCTGTATTTTCTGATACTTGGTTGCTGCGGCCGTTACTAGGCAGGGGGACTGGTTTTGCATAGGGTGAGAAAAGGAGCAGAAAGGATCACGACTCAGTTGTTCCATGTGGTGAGGGCCAACGGAAAGAAACAGGTCAACAGCAGTGGGAGTCCAACTGAGGCATTCTGGGTACACAATGCACACACACACATACACACAGCTGCACATTACACATCCCCAAACTGCACACAGTTCTGCACTTAATCCAAGATGGCTCCTTACTGACCGAGTTCCATTACGGCCGGTGATCGTGTGCGTGTCAGGGGGTTTTTATGGGCCAATGTGGTCACCACAACACCTTCAAACCTGCTCTGGCTTCACGAGGGTTAAACCTGCCTGGCAATACACTCTTTCTTTAGGTGAGATTTTATGACCTCTCCCTCCAGCGAGGTCCTCCACATGTCAAAACCTCTCAAAAGTGTGTAATCCCCCAGCTGCTCTCTATTAAAACAGCCCCTCTTCGGCCAACACCAATAACACCCTGTGACAGAAGAGTGGAAAAACACACATCTCCGCCAGTGTCATATGAGCAAGAAAGTAAGTCCTGGGCTAATATCGATGGCAGACGTTTGCCAGGGGAGAAAAAAAAGGCTCCATCTTCGGAGAGGAAATGAGGTAATGAATGAGTGGTACCTTATTTCCTGAAACACCTCCTGTCTTTCTCCAGGGAAGCTGCCCTCATGCCACCCACAAAACTCCCCCCTCTCTTCCTTCCCCCCTCTCAGTGACTAATGACACTTCCCCAGGATGTTGCTAAAGTTAAGTTACCAGTTAACTAGTCTGAGGGATGGCAGAGGGGGTGAGTACGGAGGCTGAGAAGTGCAAAACACATTTACAATTTAAAAAACACCCAATGATTTAAAAAAGCTTAATAAAATTTTAGGATACACATTTCAAGTTCAGAAAACGCATTTACGAATGAAAAAAACATAACATTTTAAGAAACAAATGTATTTTTAAAAAAAAAGTTTTTCAAAAATGTTTGTTTCCTAAAATATTACTTTGTTTCTTAAAACGCTACTTTGTTTTTTCATTTGTTAATGTCACCCATATGGGAATAAGCAGTTCACAAAATGGATGGATGTGTTTCTTTAATTGTGAGTGTATATCTTAAAATGTTATTTTGTTTTTTAATTTTTCAACGTACTTTTTTTTTTATTGTAAATGTGTTTTGCACTTCTCAGCCACCGTAGGTGAGACACAGAGTGGATTCCCACCGGACGGATGCGTAATGCCCATCCTTCATTTCCTGTCCCATTCTGTAGAAGGCCCAAATTTTCCCCCTGACGGCATCCCATAATGCACCACAATGCCCCTCTTTCTGCTCTGCACAGCCTCCCCGCTGTCCTCTATGCGTCTCGCTTCCATCATCTCATTTCACCACAATCCATCTTCCTTTGTACTGAGTGACCCCGGCCAGCGGCCGTCTGTATGGACGAGCATGTGCATGTGTGTGTTCGTCTGTGTGAAGTTAGACGCTAACACGCAAGTTTTTCGGTTATACTGAGCCACTTCCTGCCTGTGCCACAGACCACAGGATTTGGCTTGTGTGTCCACGCGATCTGCAGGTGTTTATCTCACGGGATCGGACCCACTGACCGACACACGCCCACTGGCCTGTTCGGAAAAACACACACTACCTATCAAAAAAAGAACTGGACACTGTGGACTTGCGGGTTTGTGGGGGCAACATTTGTGATTAGAGCTCTCAGCAAACTTAAATAAAAACCACGACAAAAAGTTTTTCTCCATAAAAGGCAGCTGGAATCCCCCCCCACACACACACACGCACACACACACACACACACTATTTCGTGTTTACTTATGTGGCAGTTAAATGTTCCACCTCCTCTGAAGTTGTTTTTTTGTGTGCTGTTACCACTTTTGTTGATGCTTACACTGTGAAAGTCCAATCCAAAAAGAACAGACTTAATGTGCACAAATCAGCAACTACAGCAAAAAACAAAAAGGAAAGAAAATCAAAGTCCTGAGAGAAACTCACAGACTGCAGAATGCTTGTAAAAAATGAGCCGCTCTTCTTAATGGAGATGCTGCTTTGTTTTATCGTTTTGGGATGGAAATAACAATGAAACGTAATTCAGAAGAGAAAAAAAGTACTTTGAGTTGGGGTTTGCCACATCTCTGTCATGGTGGTGGTTATTCTTGCTGTGGTTATTCAGGAAAACCCTGAAACCGAACAGCTATATTTCCTCATGTGGCTCGTTAAAATGTGATGAACTTTTCCTGATTTTCGGAATTCTTACACTCTTATTTCTTCTCTTCTATCTTTTTTCGCCAATAGCCTCTTTTTACAAGCCTTTCCCATAAAAACAGCACAGGAAAAATTGTAAGTACCTTAGATTTCCGCTTCATGTATAGTCAGTTTAAAGTGTTCTTGAAATACGGTGGTAAGCGACTCTTAGTTTACATCTACAGCTTTGTGCTGTAACGCCGCCAGCCTAATGTAGGTCACTGGAGTAACTCAACTCCCCTTTTTTCCACTGGCACAGCTGCACTCGTGATTCCACGAAGGCCGCGGGCAGGATACGGCCATTAGGCAGACGTTCGGCGCCATTGTGTGATCAAACGCAAATCTGAATGGTCAGATCTCCTGTGTCACACACGGCCCTCACTAATGATGCAGAGGGGAGCAGGTGTGTGTGTCTGGGGGGGGGGGGGGGTAGCGGGACTTAATCACTTCCCTGGACCAACACAAGCTTCCTAGAGCTGAGAGGAAGCGCGTGGTGATGAAGGAAAAGGTCAGACCTGAGAAAATGGGATCTGGCTTCAAACAGAACTTCATAGTTTGGATTAAGAAACAAAAACGGTTTGTAAATGTGCAGAGAAGGGGATTGAATGTTGGAGGAGAAAAGGATAGGGAGTCTATCTATAATCTTGTGTGTTTTTGTCCCAGATGGGCCAGCCGAAATGCCTCAGACCTGCTGGGATTATAAAACCCTCCTCTACCCCCGTAGCCCACATCTGGGACAGATGTCAGCAATTAGCCTGCGTCTCCTCATCCCTCTGAGTGTGTCTGTGCCACATTTCTAAACGCCTCCGGCCATAAAGAAAAATGGCCTCAGTTTCTGCCTTAAACGCAGAACCAGCCTGCTGCACGTCTATGCGCTTTTTGCCCCCTCTTTGGGTGCTCTTCAGCTTTTGCCCTCTCAGCATTTCATTGTGTTTTCATGACCGGCTGCTTCCTCTGACCCAGTGATGAAAGCCCCTCCCATCTTCCTGCTCCTGCAGGAGTTGTCATCATTAACAAAGCCCCCCT
>JABUIW010000086.1:181569-221569 GCA_013363375.1 Menidia beryllina
ATATCTTAATTTCAGCTTTTCATGTTAACTATTTCTGCTTTCCTCCAGCTCTAAAGGATAAAAAGTTTGCTTTCTTTTGACATTCAAAAGCTGACTTTTTTTAAGCTAGATAATATTCCAATAATATAAGTGATGTGGATGAGTGATGTGTATGAGATTTTTCTTGCTGATGTTTTTCCCTGCATTGTTCCGGTGTTAAAGTTCACATTTGAGATGTAACAGAAATGTTTCCAGGACAAAACCCCTTAGATTCGGCCTTGCTTCCTTGACGGTGCAGCTGCACAACCTTGAGGCTTTGAGCTCCTGTTTCCACCTGCTGAAGTCCACTTCATTTTAAGTTCAAGGGCTTGTAGTTTCTTGTTTCTGAAAGAAAAAGATGAACAATCCATTGCATCTGCAGCATTTCCATTGGAAAAAAACACAAAAACACTTGCAGCTATAGACACTAGCTACGGCCTTAATGCTCCTACACACACCATGAAATGGAATACACAACAAATGTACTTCTGAACCCAAAGAAAAGCTCTGAGAAAAGCCTTGTAACCCTGCAAAGAACACGAGGAGTCCTTCGGGTAAACTCTGTTGGTTGTTATTTCATTTGAAAGCTGCAAAATCATAAATGTTACTTTGGTAACGTGTCTTGTGCGTTTTTTTTTTTAAGCTGTTCGTTGTCTTTTCACTGTCAAACACATGTACGGTGGGTTGTGTTGACTTTGAATTGACAGTGAGTGGGACAGTTGTTTCCAGCAGGTCCTATTAGAAGATGGAGTTTTCGCTACTATAAACACAAGAGATCTGATCAGGAGTCAAAGGATGATTTTGGCGCCTTCGGGGCTAATGGCATGCCCCTCGCTGCCCCTCCCCTCCCAGGACGGTGACCTGTCAGGGTGCGGTGAATCCTTTGGGATTAGCCGGCACACTGACCTCACGCTGCCCACGCACCCACCGATGGCAGCAGCCCGCAGGCACCAGATCACCAGCAGGTAAGGAAGGGCACTGCCTCGCTTCTCTTATCAAACAGACAACGGGATTCAGACTGAGGTGAAATACATAAAACCAGAGCACATGTTGGGTAATAAAGGCCAGCAAGGCGTCAGGGATGATCTCCTGATCCCTCCACTGTGACAGCTTGTGTCCGAGAGGCTAATGCTCATCTGGGGTCAGTGTTACAGTCTCTTTACACTTCCATTTGCAGACAGAAATCGCAGTTTTCTTTAACTACTCGTCATTTGTTTTCTTCTCTGTTATGTAGGAGAGGTTTGGCAGCCACTTAAACTGCAAGGCACTCGTCATCAGTCAAGCAGTGAAGGGGGATTTTTATCAAACGTGCTCTAAAGTTTTGGCAGTTTTTTTAAGGGTTGATGTGTTTCCTGAATTCATATCACAAAATGTGGTGTTTCCCCCTGTTTTCCAAGTAAGATTGGTTATGCTGTTAAGTATTCTATTCTTAGTGCACAGTGGGCAAAAGCCCAGTAGACAGGATTAATGGCCTCAGGCAACAGTTGGAGTGAAATAAGGGCTTTCCTCTTGTCCCGAGCTCAGTCCTGGCTTAGGCATTAGCATTTTGCAGAAGCCGCCTTTCGTTTGGTGCTGCAGAGATCTCCAAATGGGTAGGATATGTTCACTGGGCTACGGGTCCTTTTTACTCGGTTCTCTGTGTATTTGAAATGCCATTTCTCTGTCTCACACGAACCCACCGGTCACTCAGCAGTTCTGATTGAGGAGCGTCCGGTGAGCGTCATGGCGTCGGTGGAAGAGGAGCTGACCTGCTCCGTGTGCCGGGACAGCTTCAGCCAGGCCCACCCGCTGCCCTGCGGCCACAGCTTCTGCCCCGCCTGCGTGCGCGAGGCCTGGAGCGGCCAGGAGGAAGCCAAGGGCCGCTTTAACTGCCCCCAGTGTCTGGAGGAGCACGGCGAGGTCGTGTGCGACTGCTGCCCCTCGGAGGCCGGCGATGGCCAGCCGCCGCCGGCGGTCAAGACCTGCCTCCGGTGCGAGGTGTCTCTGTGCGCCGGCCACCTGCAGCCCCACCTGGAGAGGCCAGCCTTCAGCAGCCACCTGCTGGTGGACCCGCTGGGGGACATATCCAAGCGGCGGTGTCAGAGGCACTCGGAGGTTTTCCGCTACTACTGCGTGGACGAGAGGGCCTACCTGTGCGGGGACTGCCTGCTGGAGGGAAGCCACGCTCAGCACAAAGTGAAAGCGCTCAGACAGGTGGAGGAGGACCTGAAGGTGAGTCCGACGGGTGGGGAAGAAACATCTGTCTTTCTGTCTTCACTGCCTAGTGATTAGGGTTTTTTTTTTTTTCACAGGTCATTCTCAAGACGCTACTCACCAAAGCAGAGAAGAAACTAATAGATGGAGAACGGATTCTCAAAGAGCATGAGAACATTGATTCCACCATGTCTGTGAGTAAAAAAAAACAATATCTGTGCAAAAAAGGTTACGTTGAGTTGATTTTTATACCTTTACATCACTCTAACCACTAAAAAAACAAAGAAAGGATGCATTTAAGACAAAAAATAATGTAAATGACCTGTGATTGAGACTCAGTCGTAACTCGTAACCGAACTCCGGGTTCCAGGGCTCTCTGAAGCAGGACGACGGCCAGGTGGAGCGGCTGGATTCAGACCTGCAGCTCCAGGTGAAGAAGCTGGTGGTGGCCTTGAGAGAGATCACCAAGAGGGAGCGGCAGCAGCTCATACAGCGCGTGCACCAGGACTGCGCCAAAGTGAGGGAGGACCTGAGCCAGACGGTGCACATCCAGCACTACCTCACCTTCCTGCTGGCGGAGACAGACCCCTTCCTGCTCATCTGGGTAACTCCGTGGGGCCGGTTGTGTAGCAAACTCTCGACACAAAACAGAACACGGCAGATATTCAGTTATAAGATGGATTAGGTTGCAGCATTTTGTGATAATAGAACAATACTCTCAGATTTTGATTCAAAATGGCTGCTTAAGATGTTCGGGGTTCATTCCCTGCTGGTTTGTTGATCCTGCCCAGGAAAAATTAGGCAGGTCATGTGTGATGCCCTAATGATGTATGAGAAGTAGCTTTAGAATTATAGAGTTTGAGAGTTCATGTGTCCAATGGTTCCATGGGGGTCTATCTTAAGAGTAAATATATTTCCAAAAATCCTGTTAAAAATGTGTTGCCCTCTCCCTTATTTGGCCATTTAAAGAGGGATTATCCATTAAAACCTCTTCCCAAAGGTTGGCATGGGAGATGTAATTATACCAAGATGTGGTCATTCCCACTTTGCATGGTTTCCTTTTCAACTTTACGCCTTGGGAGCCAAAGCCCTGCATGTTTTAGATGCTTCTCTCTGAATTTGGATGTATTAGCACTCAGCCGGACCTACTCAGCCCCGATAGAGCCCCCGAATGAGTAGGTGGTAAAGTTTAGTGGGGCCAGCGTGGAATGATGACAACAATTTAATGTTCCCCTATACAAACGTTTTAACAATGTTGCATGGAATTAATCTAATCTTGTAGCATCAATGTGATAAGAAATTACTATTTGCCAAGCGTTATTTTTTTGTCATTGATTCTAAACCTTGCTTTTTAACTTGTGTAAAGTATTGAAGTATCGTTAAGCTGCACAGGGACAAATGCTAATCTTTTTGTGACTATTTTATGACATGTTTCTCTCTGCTGTCCTTCACCGTTCTCTCCGTAGGCCTTTCAGTCAGATGACACAAAGTAAGTCTGGAAAATGCTGAGAGATTGAATTCAGTCATGGTCGAAGCTATAATTTGTATCTTCAGTTGTTCAGACAAAGAAGAGTAGTCATGTAAAAGCCAGACACACAGACAGATCCCACTAGAGCAGACATTTCCTTGAAAAAAAAAGTTCTCATTTCAGTAAGTTATTGTAATGCCACACTATATATATATATATTTTTTTGTGTTTCAGATTGTTAGCTGACTTGAACTGCCCGCTTTTCACCCCTGATCCCATCAGTATGGACAGGAAACACATCCTGGAAGATATAGAGAGCAAATACCGAGAGTTCATCACTGCCACTCTTCGCTGCCTCACCGATCTCAAGAGGGAGCTCTGTGAGTTCCCCGTTTCACCTGTCGGTGACACTAACACCCACTTGATTGAGGGAAATATCTTCCTTCTTGTGAAATAAAAACTTGTTGGCTAAATGTGGGATGCATAGCATAACCCCCTCCACCCACTGCCTTTCTCCCCTCTGGCCCTGCAGTGACCAGTCCTCTGACTCTGGACACGAACACGGCCCACCCTCTGCTGAGCATCTCCGATGACCTGCGCTCCGTCACGCGGGTTAAGGGCCGCCTGCCCTGCGCCGCCCACCCGGAGCGTTTTGACCACTGGCCACAGGTTCTCACCGTCCAGACCCTGAGCGCAGGGACTCACTACTGGGAGCTGGAGGCTGTGGGCTTCTGGGATATCGCAGTGTGCTACAGAAGCATCGGACGAAAGGGGAAGGAGGCAAACGCTTTCGGGAACAACAAGGTAAAGCCCTCTGACTCATTAACACCTTCTGTCACAAGTCTTGTTGCCTTATGCCTGAATACCGAGAGGCTGTGAGGGAGTCTAGTTTCCTCTTAGGCCTCACACACTGAAATATGTTTGGTTTAAGATTTTACACTTTCTGCTTAAAGATTACAAAAAGATTTACTTTCTATTCCAATGTCAAGCGAGTTGGATTTGTGAATTATGGGAGGAATTCTCTTTTTATTTTTATTCTCTTTAAAGCTATGGCAGCACTCGGGAGGCCGTTTGTTTTGGTCCAGTCTGAGGGAAATAAAAAGGTTGCCTCAATTGGTTTTCCATTTGAACTCTCAATTGGAAATCTGTCAAAGGAGAAAGAGTTCATTTAGATTCTTTGTGTGTCCCTGCCCTTCCCTGTAACACTTTGCAATTTTCAGTGAAATTCTTCTGTGACACAGATGTACACAACCATCTCAGAAATGACAGCACTGATTTCTGGGTTAAACAACAGCCGTGTAGCGTAAAATTCTAAATACACGTAACAGTCTACATGTCCTTGTTAAGCACTAGGTTTTTACAATGCGGGTCTCAGGTGGAGGTTATTGTTGTGAGTGATTCACCCAAGTTTGGTTTTACCATCAGGTGTCGTGGAGTTTGACGCAGCAACACGACAAAAAGCTGGCAGCCTGGCACAACCGCAGGAAGACCCGCCTCACATATCAAATGACGGGCAACAGGGTCGCGGTCGCCGTGGACTACAGGGCGGGGACCATCACCTTCTCAGAAGTGGGGTCGTCCAACAGCCTGATCCACCTCCACACCTTCTCCACCCACTTCACCCAGCCGGTGTGCCTGGGCTTTGGACTCTACAAAGCTGAGCTCAACAGTCGCATCTCCATTGTCAAAGTCTGAGGCGGGGGACCGAAAGACAATTGGAGCAAATGTGCTCCGTCTCTGGGATGCGCTTGTCCAGGGTTCATGGCTGTGAGCTCTCCTTCTCTTTCATCTCAGCAAAGAGCAATTCTGTGTCTCGGACTGATATTGAACTTCAAATTAATTTAAAAAATAGAGCACTGGGAATTTGACGCATATGCATGAAATGCTTTGGTCGATTTTAAAAATGTAAAGAAATCTGTTTTGTTATGTCCTTCCACCCATGCCAGTTACAGAAACAGTCTTTCTGTAATCTTTTTAATCTAAATCTCATCCCACCTTTCATGTCCACCTGGGTTGCATTTTTGGGTACATCCCTGTTTCTCAGAGTAGACATGCATGTAGAAAATTTACATGAGGCTTTTTATGTGTTCCCAAAGGCACGATGTGAAATGTCAGTAGGCCAAAAATTCTTAGACCCTTCTTAATTACCTGTGAATTTGTTGTAAAAATCATGTACAAACAGAAATACCCGGTTCCATTAAGCACAGAAAAACACACACACAAATAAAGGAGTACAAGCAACAAGCTGGAGCTTTTGATCCTTTCTAACTGACTTTGAGTACACATGAGAAGGTTGCTGTTTTCACTGGAAATTACAGAAGAAAGGGAAACAACTGCCACTCACTTGCTGACTTTGCTCTTTGAAGCCGCTCGGATACCCAATTATTTTTCTTGGTTTCACTCTAAAGGTGAGTGGGTGGATGCGGTGTGGCTGGTGAGAAAGAAGCAGACGGAGAAGGGGGTGGCTGGGAGAGAGGATACACAGGGAGAGAGACAGGAGGATCAGAGCTCACTCTGGATTGGTTGTGATCGGCTTGACTGCCGTGGTGTAAAACAAGACGACAAGAAGAGCAGAGGAACAGGGATTTCGCGACTTCGGCTGCTGAGGGAGCGCAATTGTTTTCATCTGATTTCACACACACGATTGCTCAAGAGGAAACAGGTGATAAACCACTTATTGTTTACTTTATAGCAAATAGTTACATCATTTTGGAGCGCTAATTTGATATGGAATGACAGTTGTTGTTGTTTTGTTTTGTTTTTGTCCAGCTGAGACGATCTTGCCTTGGTTTTGTGGTTTTATGTTTGTTTTTTTAAAGCTGGAAACTAGAATTAGGGGTTGGATCCCAAAATATCTCGTCTTAGGGAGTTAAAAAAGAGGAGAGGCTGCTATGGCTGCAAAGAAAAACCAAGTCAAAAGGAAAAAAATTGCTCTTTTTATTGTGTGCTTGTTGCAAAGGTCTGTGAAAATGTGTTACCAAAACCCAACTGTGCGTTTGGGAGTGTGTGTTGAAGTTGGGGGAGGGATGGAGGAGGAGGAGGGGGGGTTCTTGTAAAAGACAGATGGTAACTCAGTGGAATTGTTCCCCTACTCCATCTCTCCTCCTTGCTCCCTTCTGAGTCCTGCATCCTTCCCCCTGTCATCTTTCCAGAATCCTACCTTATCTGTTTTTTCCCTCTCCCTTTACATCCTTCTCTCCTTTGCTCAGATTTGCTCTCTTTCTTCCCCTCCGAGCTTCAACTCTGCAACCTTGTCTTCAATTTTTTTCCGAGAAAATCCACTTGCAAAGACCAAGAGACTTTTTTTCCCTTTCTTTCTTTCTGCTGTGCTTTTGGTTGTCATTCAGGACCCTGCTGAGTCTGCACATTCAGGCTGCGTTTGGGGATTTGTAAGAGCAAACAAGAAAACTGGAGAGACAAACAAAAAGCTTGATTGGCAGCTATGAGCCCTAAACTCTGACCTCTGATACAGACTGAGGCAATCCAAAAGAGCAGTGTACTTTACTGTAGCATGGTCATTTACACGAGCAACCGCCTGAAGTGACGCGTCCATTCAGCATCATTTAGCAGAAACACAGCTCACCGAACATCCCAGGTCCAGTCATGCACCACGGCCCAGTCTATTTAGACCTCCTGATCCTGCTGAGCGTGCTGTTATTGTGGGGACCTTCGGGGTCCAGGGGCCAGAATGACACAGAGCCCATCATCCTGGAAGGGAAATGTTTAGTGGTATGTGACTCCACGCCCTCATCTGAGCCCGCTGGCAACGCTTTGGGCATGTCGGTCCGCTCTGGCTCCGGCCGAGTGGCCTTCTCCGCCAGCCGCCAGACCAACCATGAGCCCACCGACATGAGCAACCGCACCATGATCATCTACTTTGATAATGTGAGTATTACACGGCAACATTTGCCTTTAAATGGCACCACTCTTGTTTATAATGCCTCACTTTTTTTACATATTGGGATCGTTATTTGGTGTTGGCAACAGAACGAAAGGCAAACCGAGGCTGGAACGTCCATTGAACATCCTCCTCATTCTTGTATGCCTTTCATAATAATAATTAAAAAGAAAAAATCAAATGACACTCGTTTCTACCTGAAAGAAACAGAGTTTTCCCTGTAAGACTGAAAATTTATATGCCTGTCAATGTCCTGCAACAGATGTTTATTTCCCAAAACATTTATATTAACGACAAAAAGCCTAAATAAAGTTGACAAAATTTCTCTGCGTAACATCATTGATTAAATGTGCATAATACATTAAGTTAATGCACACACCTCATTTCATTCTGCCTTCCTTTTCCTCACCATCTTGATCAGATTTTAGTGAATGTGGGGACTCATTTTGACCAAGAGAGTAGCGTCTTCCTAGCACCAAGGCGAGGTGTTTACAGCTTCAACTTCCACGTCGTGAAGGCGTACAACAGGCAAACCATCCAGGTACGATGGCCCCTCTGCTACGACAGTTATGGTTGATGCTCTAGTGGATCCGGAATCTCTCTCTGATCCCGTTTTTTCCTGTAACAGGTCAGCCTGATGGTGAATGGCTGGCCAATGATTTCTGCCTTCGCTGGGGACCAAGATGTGACCAGAGAGGCTGCGACCAACGCCGGTCTGGTGATTATGGAGAAGGGGGACAAGGCCTACCTCAGACTGGAGAGAGGCAATCTGATGGGAGGGTGGAAGTACTCCACCTTCTCTGGATTTCTGGTCTTCCCCTTGTGAGGAAAATGGAGAGTTAAGGTGGTACGAAACC
Organism: Menidia beryllina; assembly: GCA_013363375.1. Taxonomy (NCBI): domain Eukaryota; kingdom Metazoa; phylum Chordata; class Actinopteri; order Atheriniformes; family Atherinopsidae; genus Menidia; species Menidia beryllina. The sequence continues at coordinate 190,004 of JABUIW010000086.1, forward strand.
GTTAGAGAAGCGTTTTTGTACTGAATGAGAGAGAAGGGGGTTGGTGACGGGAGGAAAGAAAGGAGTCGACCTGCTACTGCGTGGGAGATAAAGTGGAGAGGTTTACGGAGAACTGAACCGAAGGCTATCCAAATGAAGAGAACACTCAGCGACAGAAAGGAAGGATAAAAAGTGCCAAAAGCACTTAGTACATTATTTGTTTCTGGAATTGATGTGCTCAGTCTCTGTGTGTAAATAATTATCCCACGGAAAAAATAATTATGATAACAATATATATTAGAAATGTACAATGTAAGCTTCTGAGCTAAGAGTATGTGAAAGCCTTAATTATTTTTCAATTCAAAACATTTAAATCACTGCTGTGCTTCAAATGACACTCTTTTCTGCCTGAAAAAAACTGTTTTCCCTCATTTGAGTGCACTGTATGACTGAAAATCTATATGCCTGTCAATGTCCTGCAACAGATGTTTATTTCCCAAGATATTTCTATTAACTACAAAAAGCCTAAATAAAGTTGACAAAATTTCTCTGCGTAACATCATTGGGTAAATGTGCAACAATACATGCAGTTATTATTTTAGGAGTCCTTGCAAACGTGATTGTTTAATCTGCTAATCTGCTTTAAATTGGCAAATTCAAAGCACTTGTGCCTCATCCACATTTGTGACACGCTACCCAATGCCACTGCAGCGGTTTGTAAATATAGCTCCCACCAGCAGAGCTGGCGTTGGCGTGGACCGGGCCGACCAGCATGGGACGGTGTATAAGTGTGGTGGATGGCGGATACTCCTTGCAGGGATGGAGACAGATGGACGCTTTGGCGAGCAGGCAGGCGCATCCCTGCAGGACTGCCGTTGGTAAAGTGTGGTGTCCTGTCACATGTTGTCACTTACGCTTCCCTGATTCAGGACCACCTATCTCTCTCTCTCTCCTTTCTTATTTACTGTGGTCCCTTGCGCACAGTGAGATCGTGATATGATGATTTAAAGGGGCAACAGTTCTTGGAACTGGAAAATTGTGTTACCTGCTGCAAGTGTAGTAAAGTCAGTAAAGTAAATACTGCTGTGTTAGAATAAATGCTTCATTAACCGACCGAACTATGCTGGCAACTTCCTCTGAGGCCCCTGTAGCTCATGTGAGACACCTGCAAAAGCTCCATCTGTATTTTTCTTTACTGAGATCCATTATAATCTCACGTAAATTGGTATATGTGTGGCCTAATTTGTGTATAAAAGATCACCTGGTAAAATATATATATACATATATATATAAAATGGAATATTGGAACCACCAATATCAATATCGTCCTCTAGAGGGCACTAAAATCTAAATCCTAAACGCCTGGTCCAACCATGATCGCCCACAAACCCTCACATCGCTACACAGAGAAAGCTAATGTCTGTATTTAAGGGTTATTAATAGTAACCATTGGAAATCCTGCGATGAATAATTTGGTATGGATCCATATATATTTGAACAGAATAGAGAAAGAACACAATAAGGCGCCATTCATTTAATGATGTGGACTTAATTCTGAGCTGTGGCCAATTTAATAAAAACGCTGGAGGAGAAAAAATGATGGAATCATTCTCAAGCCGATATGAAGGCAGTGCAGTGTTTTAGACATTAACCAAACAACTATTTTTCTATACTGATCTACAAGTCACATGTGTTTTTTACTGTGAGAATATACGGTTGTAAAAAAAAAAAAAAAAACAATCCTGAAGATCACCGAGTCAAATGATCCCTGCTAGGCCGCATTTATTGCTTCCTCTACCTAACTACGGATAATATCCCGCCCAGAATCGGCGGCAGAATTGATTGACACCCAGTTAAACCAATGGGCGGTCCGTAAGCACCCGGCTCAGGGGAGCACCAGCCAATCATCGCTTGGAAGCGTCCGAGGGGCAAGCTTTCTACGCTTTCTGTCTGGCAAGAAGTTAGTTCCTGCTCTTCCCTGGCCGTTTCCTGTAATCGTACAGTGTTGTGAGACGGAGAAAGCCATGTGTGTCGATGCAAAGGTAAATTTAGCACCCCGAAATTATTACTGTGAGAGTTGGGGCAGTGGTTATGATGGTTATTTTCAGGTATTTTTGCCGAAAATTAGACGCAGATCAACCGAAACAGTATTGCGGCCTAACCTGTGTCTGAACGTTGACGGGCAATGGTTATTGTGGCACGTTGCTTTGGTTTGGTCCGGTTTGTTGATGAGATTGAAGGAGTCCGGTAGACTGAGTGGTTTGTAGTAGATGGTAGAGAGTGGAACCGACGACCTTAAACACACAACGCGCCTTGTTTATGAGCCTGGATATGTTTTGGGTGCTTCGCAGGCTTTGGTAATGGGCACATTTTGGTCGCGGTAGAAGCTAATGCTAGCCGACGGTTTTGTAAGAAAGACTGCAATACGACCGGAGAGGAGAGCATCGTACCTGTCCAGCATCCCTGCCCTCCTCCTTTTACTTCTCCAACTACTCTCTTTCAAATAAATTCTTCCGAGTCGGCGCGTTAATATAATTAAAGTAGTTTATTTAAAAACTGCTTTTCAAACCATTTAATGTAACTTTGTAAGCATTCTGGACCGGGCCATCCTAAGTTAGTTCATACTTTTAAAAAGGATATTGGTGTAAAGTTTTAAGTCAGCTAAGATACAGTCAAAGATTTTATTTTGGAATCATATTGCCTGGATATTAGTTAATAAAACACTTAGCTTTCAAAGCGAGTTCAGTTTCATTCATCAGGTTCAGAGGTAAAAAGTGTAGTGATTGAAATATGTATGTTTTTGTGAACTATGTTCTTTCTGAACTTTAAATTCAGACCTTTTAGAATTATACTACAGCTAACAGGGTTACACTTGCCTTTTTTTAACCAGGTTTAGTAAACTTTTAACGTGAGTGTTCCCTTAAATAAGGAGGTTGTGAGACAGGCCGCTGATTGACATTTGATTCTTCTTTCCTCAGCTGTTTACTTGAAAGAAGAGAAGAATTGGAAACCAAATATATAGCTTCCATCTCGGAGTCTTTTTAACACTGTGCCCATCTCCCTGCGTGGAGGGGGCAAGATGGCAGATCCCATTATGGACCTCTTTGAGGACACGCCCCTGTTTAACCTGGATGCCCTACCGGATGACTCCTTCTCTCAGGGCTCCTCGGACCCCGTGGAGGAAGCTCTCAAGCTGGCTTTGGGCCAGGTTGACCCACCATGTGAACCAGAGTCCACCCCTGACCTCGCCGTCAGCTCGAGCCTCGGTGTTCCTGTAGCAGCTCCTGCCATCCCAGACCCCGCCCCTCTCCAAGTTGCCTCGCAGCAGCCCGTGACCGTGGCGACTGCTCAGACTGTTTCCGTAGCTGCCGCCCCTGCCGCCACCCTCCCCGCCGCTGTCGACGCCATACCTCAAATACAAGCTCAGACCACCATACCCATGGCCAGCAACGCCAGTGTGGCGACCAGTAGCACTGTCCTGCTGAGCTCCCCTTTGACTGTTTCTAGCCCTCCGGCTACAACCACCACCGCCACCACGCAGCAGCTTGCACAGATCACTCACCAGCTCACTCCCCAGCAGCTAGCCGCCATCACGCAGCAGGCCGGTGGCAAAATCGTCATTCTGAAAGGACCCCAGGGTCAGGCCCAGGTGCTGCAGACTGTGTCGGGAGCCACGGCACAGACCACCGGAAAGGTCATCCGCGTGCTGTCGGGCACCCCGCTCAAACCCGGAATGTCCATATTACAGGGGGGGGCCGTCCTGAACCAGGCTAACCCAGGACAAACCCAGGTCAAGGTGGGCACCGCGGGAGTGCAGAGGCTGCTGCAGTCTCCCAACGGCCCGGTGAAACAGGTGTTGCTCACATCCATGCCCCAGCAGGTCCAGCAAACGCAGGGCCAGTCCGTACAGGTGCAGATTCCAGCCCAGGCGGCGATGGCTCAGGGTCAGACCACAGTCCACGTCCAGCCCCAGGCTGCCCAGATACAGCCCCAGAACCAAACTCAGATCCAGGTCCAGACACAGGGCCAAGTGCAGCTGCAGCCGGCCATGCAGACGCAGTCACAGGTAAGCGCAGCCACCAGTCTGTGGCTGTCTGTGCTCCCAACAGTGGCACCAGAGCAGGTGATGACTACAACAGATCTGTTATGTTAAAAAAATTCAACTTTCACCAGCTGTGTATTAGTCAGGTTTTTCCCCGACTGCTGCTAAGAGTCTCATCCTGCGTGTCTCTCTAGGGTGGAGAAGCAAAGCGCATCACCTTGGTCCTGCAGCAGCCTTCCCAGACGGGCTCCGCCGCACAGTCGGGTCAAACGGTCACAGCACAGACGCAGGTGGCCCAGGTCCAGCAGGTCCAGGCGGGCCAGCAGGCCCCCGCCAGGCTGGTGCTGGGGCAGCTCCCCGGTGGCAAACTGGTGCTCCAAGGAAGCCAGATAGCAGCCCTGACCCAGGCTCGGGCCGCGGGCCAGGCCGGAGGGCAGCCCAAAGTCCTCACCATCCAGCTGCAAGTGCAACAGCAGCCCAACCAGCAGGGGGGAGTGAAGGTGGGAAAAAACCGATGGACCTTCTGCATTTATCACACTGACAAGAACACGATTATACGATTAAGAAACAGAGTGTTCTAGCCACTGGCATCCGTTTGCAGATCAGAGCTGTTTTTAAATGTGTGAAATTAATTACACACACTCTTCTGGATTGCAAAACGTAAAACAATAAAACAGGTATTGTTGGATGTACAGTGCACCTCTCTACTGTACTACAACAAAAACTATGTAGAGTTCTATAGTGGACCATCTAATAAGCATCGGCTAGGAGTCCTACCCAATTTCTTTCTTCAGCAACAGGCCACATTCAACAATGTGGCGTTTGCTAACCTCATGTCAGACCTGGGACACACTCCGGCCTTATTTGGAGGGCTGCTAAGCTTGTTGTGCCTTTTTGATATATTTAGTTTTTGTTATTGTTTTTTTTCATTTTTTTATAGGATTCTGAATTGCAAATCCTGACCATAGACCTGTAATGTAACTCATCTCTGTGAGTGCTGTTGGATAATAATTGATGATGCCTGACTTTGTCATAGAGCGAGCAATGCATAATTAATAATGTTAGTGTTTTTATTCCATGGATCATTTGGGCTTTTTGAAGCCGTGCATCTCCAGGCCTGCCATAAAAAGGATCAGGTTCCGATTTAAAATCAGGAACATTTCCAAATTCATATTTAATTTCTGTAGCTAAACAGACAACTGATTTTTACTTTGGTTTGTTTAATGCCAGATCAGTTTAAGGTAAGGCTGGCAACCACATTGTTTTCCTGAATTGATTAATATCTGTTTCAGGTCCTATTTCAGTTTGGTATTGATTAGGTTAGAGATGTACAGTTACACAAACTGTTGGAGGAAAAAGGAGGAAAAAACAAGCTCTTACATTAACATATAAGACTAATGAGCTGAGGCACCACACCTCTAGTGTGATGGAGTTGTTTTGTAGGAATTCTCTGAGCAGATATGTGAATATTCAAATGATAATCAAATGGGGTGACATTTAGGTGTGACATTTGACCAAGTTTTTTTTAATGTATGGATATAAAACTGTTTTTGAATTATTCATTTTTTGGTTTATTATTTTTCTCTTTTTATATTACCATTTTAATTCTGTGCATTTGCAGCACATGTTTGCTTAGCTCTGGGTCTTTTTGTTCCCACCCTTATTCTGTCATTGTACTTGTAGCGTACTGTTGACTTACCCTGTCTCTTTGATGCTTCTAGTATCAGCTGGTGTCTGGAGCTGGAAACGCCGGCAGCCCTCAGGTGCTGCAGATCTCCCAGGGCCAAGGAGGACAGAGAGTTGCGGTTCCTCTCAAAATGCTCCTGCAGCCACAGGTCAGACCATCTCTTTTGCAGGCATCAGCGCGAGATATTTCACGCAAATCAAGGAAAAACTGTTGAGAATAAATTTGACTGTCCTATAGACGAGCTCAGCCTCCTCCACTGGCGGCGCCGTCTCGGTGGTGAAGGTGATCAACTCCTCTACGGCGGGCCCCTCCACCACCACCACCACCCCCACCCAGGCCATCCGCATCAGCAAGGCTCCCGGGGAGTCGGCCGCCGTGCGCCGCGTGGAGATCCTCTGCAAGCAGGAGAAGGCCAACCGCATCGTGGCCGAGGCCATCGCCCGGGCCAAGGCCCGCGGCGAGAAGAACCTGCCCCGAGTGCTGAACCAGGACGAGCTCCCCGCCACGCAGAGCTCCCCGGAAGCGGGGGGCGCCGTGTCCGTCGTGTCCACCGGCAAGAAAAAGAGCGGCGGGAGCAAAAAGAAGAGCCCCGTGGCCGGAGGGCACCTGCCCAAAATGGTAGTCGGAACCGACAAAAAGGGCAAAGTCAAGACTCCAGGAGGAACGGTTTCGATAGCCGGAGGCGGAGTGATGCCTGTGACCGGGAACAAGAGCAAAAGCAAGAATAAACCAAAGTAAGTCCTCTGTTTGGACAGAGTACATAAAGGAGAGCCGCTGCTTTTCTGGAAATGCAACTTTTTTATCTTTTTTTATTTTTATCCGTCAATAATTCTCTCTCTGTTTTTCTTTGTCTCTCTCAACCCGCCCGGCAGCACTATTACACTAGTGGGAGCAAAGAAACGAAAGAGAAACGCCTCCTCCGACCACTCGGATGGGGAGCAGAGCCCCGCCTCCCCCGCCGCGCTGGAGGACGACATGATCATGGTACGAACACGCAGTCGCCCGATTGTGGGCAGAGCGCTGCAAAATGCAGTGTTTACATTATGGATGACCCGATCCAGCTTTTTGTACTTCCAATCCGATCCCGGCCTATCAGAGCATGTATTAAAGTTTTAATTTATTTAGCCTACTTACTTAGTTGTCGGACTCATGTTGAACAGGGATTTACTCTGATAACAACTTCATGGTTAGGACACAGACCTGTGGGTTAGGAGATGCTGATGCTCGTGTGGGATCGGACTTAAAAAAAATAACTGGATCGGGAGTCTGGATCTGCATTTTCTCATGCTGGCCAATACACATTTTTTTGCATTTATGGGCGGCCAATACGGTCAGACTATCGGATTGGGACAAGCCTAGTTTACGTTTCAGCTTGGTTTGTGTTGTTAGTCTGGCAAGACTCACCAAGTGACATCAGATCACACTGTAGCTGGAAAAAGAAGGATTTCTGAAGAACATGTTGTGGTTGAAGTGGTCTGGTTGACTACTAGCGCTGTTAAGGCATCCACTACTGGGTTAGTGTGTCCCGCTTCTTAGAAACGAAGCAGATAATAATGTAAAGTCTGGACAAAACCAAGGTCCACAAAACATTTCCCCGACACTCTGAAACTAAAACCCCCCTCCCCTGACCAGAAGAGACGCTCCAATCGCGTGGTGAAAAGGAAGAAGTACACGGAGGACCTGGACATCAAGATAACAGACGACGAGGATGAGCAGGAGGACGTCGACGTCACCACGACGGCAGCCGCCGTGGCCTCCATCAGCGGGGGGGCGGCGGCGCAGCTCAAGCAGGAGGTGGAGCTGGATGCCGATGGACTGCAGAGTATGCAGTTCTTTGTGGTGAGTGTCCAGTTTTTATTGCTCTCCTCTCGTCTCTTTGCGGAACAAACGGATATTGCAGCGCAGGTTGTTGTTGTGAGTACTTTCACAACATGCCGTGCCTCACTGTCATGCATCACTGGTGCGTTTTACAGGAAAATCCAAGCGAGGAGGATGCTGCCATTGTGGACAAAGTGCTGTCTATGAGAATAACCAAGAAAGAGGTGCCTCTATCTACATTCAGACTTAACACTTAATGTGCTCATTTTGTTTGGTTGTCATGAATCTTTTTCTTTCCTTCTAGGTTTCTTCCAGCCAGTATATGAATGTTGAGGAATTCTTTGTAAAATACAAGAACTAGTAAGTCTCCCCATCCCACTCTGATGCCAGTACTCTGATGCACTTTTGTTGCCCGCGGAAATGAATGAGCAAACACTCCTCTGTTCTCAGTTCATACCTGCACTGTGAATGGGCCAGTTTGCAGCAGCTGGAGAGGGACAAGAGGATCCATCAAAAGATCAAGAGGTTCAAGACTAAGCACGCACAGATGAGGCACTTATTCCAGGAGGTGAGCGGGAGGCAGATGGAGAAGCTGTCTTTCTGTTTTTTGGGAAACAGAGCAATGTCACTCTTTCAACTTTTCTGTAAATGGTTGTTTTTAGGATGAGGAGCCTTTTAACCCAGACTACGTGGAGGTGGACAGGATCCTGGACGTGTCCCACAGTGTGGATAAGGACAATGGCGAGGTCTGAGTCCTTGACCTCCCCACATCCCATCTGTTCTCATGCTCTCTTTCATTGCTTTCTCTTTTGAATTGGTACGATTTGGAAATTGAGATTCTCCCCTTGTGCTCCCTCCAGCCCGTTATCTACTACCTGGTGAAGTGGTGCTCCCTGCCGTATGAGGATGCCACGTGGGAGCTTAAGGAGGACGTGGACGAGGGCAAAGTCGAAGAGTTCGGCAAAATCCAGAACCGGCAACCTCGTTTGAAGAGAACGGTGAGCAATCGAACCCATTGCTTCTTTTGCAACAAGCTACTTTTAAACGCTTTCCATTCTGGGAAACTTCACCTCTTTGTCAGGACATCGAAGTTTTGTCAGAAAAATGCCAATGAGTTGTGTCACCGCATAAAAAAACACCTGTACATGAAGTGTGATTCTTTAGAAGAGGGCCAAAGCCTGTAATGGATAGGCTTTTTTAAGGGATCAAAGTGTATTGTGAATTTTTCAATCGATCTTTATGAAGGACAAATGAGGTGATACACTTTGCTTAAGAGTCGAAGCACTGCATCACATTTGTAAATAAGATGTCCTCATCTACTGTTGATGATGAGTCTATAAGGGAAACCGGTACCACCTGCTCAACAGCAGAAAGTAGAAAAAGTGAGTCGCTGTCAGCTGCTTTTCTCATCCTGAAGTGAGTCTGTGTAACAAAACTAACCATTTCAGTTCACATGATGCCATGTCAGTGTGACTTTATACCCCCCCCCCCCCCCAGTCGCAATAACCTGGAAAATGTTTGGAAACATTGATCATTTTTTAAGCAGATTGAACAAATTAGATTTGAAGTCAGAAATCACATGACAAGTACTTTTTCTGTTTTCCTCATTTTTTCCCCCCCCATTTCTCTTTCCTCAGACACGACCTCAAGCCAGTTCATGGAAGAAGTTAGAGGAGACCAGAGAGTATAAGAACGGCAACACATTGCGAGAGTATCAGCTGGAAGGAGTCAACTGGCTCCTCTTCAACTGGTACAACAGGTATTCATCCAGCCTGCTCATGGGTTCATTACCAGCTGTGAGATTTGGTGGTAAAGCTCAAGCCAGTTATCATCAGTGTTGATTTTAAACATTGGAATTCTATTAACTATGGATGGATGTGCCTCTCAAAGCCAGACTACAAGTGGCAGTATGGAAATGGGGTTCCTGGGCTTCTTCCAGAGCTTCAGGGTTCACACTTGGGTTTTCCCGTCTTGCAGGCAGAACTGTATCCTGGCAGACGAGATGGGTCTGGGGAAGACCATCCAGTCCATCGTGCTGCTGTCAGAGGTCTATGCTGCCGGGGTCCAGGGCCCCTTCCTCGTCATAGCGCCCCTCTCCACCATCACCAACTGGGAGAGGGAATTCACCACATGGACCCCCATGAATGCCATCGTGTACCACGGCAGCCTGGCCAGCCGACAGATGATCCAGCAGTATGAGATGTACTGCAAAGACGACAAGGTTCGCTCACTCATCTCAACCGAGGCCGATTCTCCCAAGTGATATTTTTTTTTTTTAATCCAAAGCATCTAATAGTAATCATTATTCTTCTTGCAGGGACATTTAATTCCAGGTGCATACAAGTTTGATGCCCTCATCACAACCTTTGAGATGGTGCTGTCCGACTGCCCGGAACTGAGGGAGATCTCCTGGCGCTGCGTGATCATCGACGAGGCTCATCGCCTTAAAAACCGCAACTGCAAGCTGTTGGACAGCTTAAAGATGCTCGACCTGGTGGGTAGACTGTTGCTGATGGTGCGTTGCACGTGCAAGACGTTTTAGTTTTTTTGTACGCAAACGATGTCCTGCGGTTCATCACAGGAACACAAAGTGCTGTTGACCGGCACTCCTCTTCAGAACACGGTGGAGGAACTCTTTAGTCTGCTTCATTTCCTGGAACCTGCTCAGTTCCCTTCAGAAATAGAGTTTCTGAGGGACTTTGGAGACCTTAAAACAGAAGAACAGGTAAGGTTTTTTTGGGTCAGACTCCCACACAGGCCTTTTCTTTGACTGTTGTTCTGGCTGCTGAGCAAGTTCTGTTTTTGATTGGACCCATTAGGTTCAGAAACTGCAGGCGATCTTAAAGCCGATGATGCTGCGAAGGCTCAAGGAGGACGTGGAAAAGAACCTGGCACCCAAACAGGAGACCATCATCGAGGTCAGTTTTTTCTGGTTTTCTCTGTTTGAGCATTAAACCAATTGGTTGAATGCATTTAGGAAAAGTTAGGAAATTTCTCTGATGGGGTCATCATTAGTTTTAATTTGTTTTTGTTTTTCTATAGGTTGAGTTGACTGATGTTCAGAAGAAGTACTACCGGGCCATCCTGGAGAGGAACTTCAGCTTCCTCAGTTTAGGCGCAAACAGCAACAGCAACGTCCCCAACCTGCTTAACACAATGATGGAGCTCCGCAAGTGCTGCAACCACCCCTACCTCATCAACGGTAGCGCACTGCTGCTCTTTGTCCCCACAATCATTAGAAAAGTGCTACAAAAGAATGACCCGAATTCTGTGGTTCTGTTTAACAGTGAAAATCCTTGAAAACCTGTAGGTGATGCCAGACGTTACTGTAGAATTCCTGCTATTTGTTCGGTTTTGACGTTGCTGTGCTCCTCTTTCCCTTCAGGTGCAGAGGAGAAGATCGTTGCGGAGCTGCGGGAGGTGTATGACCCCATGGCCCCCGACTTTCATCTGCAGGCCCTCATTCGTTCAGCCGGAAAACTGGTGCTACTGGACAAGCTGCTGCCTCGTCTTAAGGCTGGTGGCCACAAAGTGCTCATCTTCTCTCAGATGGTGCGCTGCCTAGACATTCTGGAGGACTACCTCATCAATAAAAGGTATTCTGGGTCATAATGCTGTAAAAGGGAGCTCTCTGAGGCCACTGTTGAATGCTTTGGTGAAACAGGAGACATTCCAACGTGCCCTGCCTCTCACAGATACCTTTATGAGCGGATTGACGGCAGAGTGCGTGGAAACCTGCGACAGGCTGCCATCGACCGCTTCAGCAAACCTGACTCGGACCGCTTCGTCTTCCTGCTGTGCACCCGCGCCGGCGGCCTGGGGATCAACCTGACTGCTGCAGACACCTGCATCATATTCGACTCTGACTGGAACCCTCAAAACGACCTGCAGGTACGACTTTTTTCCAGCACTTTTTCAAGATTTTTCTGTTCATAAATCGGAGGTAATTCAACTGCCGCTCGTTCTGCTCTGACCGTTTTACACTGTTGTTCCAGGCCCAGGCGCGATGTCACCGTATCGGCCAGTCCAAGGCGGTCAAGGTCTACCGTCTCATCACCAGGAACTCGTATGAGAGGGAAATGCTGGACAAAGCCAGCCTGAAACTGGGGCTGGACCGCGCCGTGCTGCAGAGTATGAGCGGTAACAAAGAAAGCAACGTCAACGGGGTGAGGAGAGAAAAGCCAGACTCAAGAAAGACGAGTTCTAATTCAGATTGAACCTCTTGAGTAAATGGTTCTGTTTCACTTTTAGCAAATCCAGCAGTTCTCCAAAAAGGAGATCGAAGACCTGTTGAGGAAGGGAGCCTATGCCGCCATCATGGATGAGAACGACGAGGGCAGCCGATTCTGCGAGGAGGACATCGATCAGATCCTCCAGAGAAGAGCCACCACCATCACCATCGAGAGCGAGGGCAAGGGTTCCACCTTCTCCAAGGCCAGCTTCGTGGCCTCTGAGAACCGCAGCGACATAGCCCTCGACGACCCTGAATTCTGGGAGAAGTGGGCAAAGAAGGCAGACATAGACGTGGACACCATCAATCGGAAGGTAACGCTGTGGTGTTTAACCATGCTGGCTTAGGGGTCTAGATTCACCATTTTTAACACCCAGGTGAGTAAAAGTGTGTCTCCTTTCCTCCACAGAACACTCTGGTTATTGACACTCCCAGAATTCGGAAGCAGACCCGACAGTATTCCACTTTACGTGGGGAAGGGGGAGACCTGTCCGATATGGACAGCGATGAAGAGTATCCGCCCGCCAATTCTAGACATTCCCGCTCTTCGCGCCGCTCCGATCGCCACAGCGGAAATGGCTACGGCCGCACCGACTGCTTCCGGGTGGAGAAACACCTGCTTGTCTACGGGTACAACGATGGCATTTTCTGTGCATAAATATGTGTTTACATTCATTTTTTGCCATTTTCATTGCATATATATGCATTTCTATTTAGATGTTTTTCTTTTTTTGGCAATGTCAAAGCATATATATCTGTTCACGTTTAGTTGTTTTTCTTTTTTAAACTCCTTACTGGTTTATTTGTGTAGGTGGGGTCGCTGGAGGGACATCTTATCACATGCCAGGTGTAAGAGGCGTCTGAGCGAGCGCGACGTGGAAACCATCTGCCGAGTCATCCTGGTCTTTTGTCTGCTCCACTACCGCGGAGATGAGAACATCAAGAGCTTCATCTGGGAGCTCATAACTCCACCGGAGAACGGCCGCGAACCCCAAACACTACTCAACCACTCCGGTGAGGAGCCCCACACCAACGGGGTCTCAGTGGGAAATAAGAATCCTCTGAGTGAAGAAGAGCAGGAACGAGTGGAAGTCTCCTTTCAACTGTAACTTTTTTCCTCTGTGCAGGCCTTTCTATTCCTGTCCCGAGGGGCCGGAAGGGTAAGAGGGTAAAAGCCCAAAGTACATTTGATGTCCAGAAGGTGGAGTGGATCCGCAAATACAACCCCGACACCCTGCTGCTGGATGACAGCTACCGCAAGCATCTCAAGCACCAGTGCAACAAGTAGGTGACCGCCCGCATGCTCATGCCGCCTGCCTGCGGCGTCCTGTGCGCTCCGGTGCTGACACGCCTGCCTCCTCTCAGGGTTCTGCTGCGGGTGCGTATGCTCTACTACCTGAAACAGGAGGTGATCGGGGAGCACGCCGACTCTGTCCTGAAGGGGGTCGATATCAGGTATCCGCCTCCCTCCGTTGTGTTTTGGAGCCTCTGGGGCTCGCTCCCCGCAGGCGGACTGTCCTGCGTGCGTTTTATTTATGCCTTTATTCTCTCCTCAGGGATGTGGACATCTGGATGCCAGAGATGGAGCAGCAGGAGGTGCCTGCAGGGTGGTGGGACTCGGAGGCGGACCGCTCTCTGCTCGCCGGCGTGTTCAAACACGGTGGGTCCGGTTTTGTCTGTATGCTTCCATTTTTGTTTTGAAGTGAAATGAGTTACTGCTTCACGTGTGGAACGTTTTTTTGTGTGTCTTTTTTCCAGGTTACGAGATGTACACCACCATGCGGGCCGATCCCTGCCTGTGCTTCCTAGAAAGAGTTGGTCGACCCGACGACAAGGCCATCGATGCTGAGCAGCACACCGGCGACGCCGAGCTGGGAGATGAGTACGTTCTGTTCTATTGATTTTGTTTACCTAAACGGAGCGTTGCAAACTTGAGCAGAATGATGCCTGAACCTTTTGTCTAGAGTTTAACCAGTGTTATATTGTGGGCACCAGATTCAAAGACCCACTCATTCCTACTGTTCTGGGTTTTGTTTTTTTGTTTTTTTTTACCTGGTACCCAACTTTTGGGAAATTTTCTGAAGTTATTCTGGACATTTTACGTAATCAACACGTGGCGAGAGTTGTGAGATGTGTTGTTTATATGTCATGAAACAGACACAGGTTGTGGTGTCTGCTCACTCTGCTGGTTTGAGGCATCAGCTTAAGGAAATCCCTTCAGCTGGCAAACGAACACCCTGGCCTCCCTACCATCCTGTAAAAAGCAGTAAAGCTCAGGTTTTTTAGGTCAAGCTGACTAGACAAAGCAGTGGCAGCAAAAATAGCTAAATGTGATGGTTTAAAGGAGCGTCTCAACCTCTGAGCTGCTTTTTCCTGCAGCAGAAACAAACTACAGAGTTCGTTTTGCACCTCGTATGAGGAACAAACTGCTGGTATAGATGGTTGTCATTCTTTGCCGCCTGAGACGTTCGAATAAAAGAAACCTGTCTCTGTTTTCCTTAAGTTGGTGACAGCTATGGTGATACTTTAATCCTGTTTAACAATCTGGAGGATAAAGTGGACAAAATGTGTAGGAAGCTGTTGTTTTCCATTCAACGCCATGTTATCATCGAAAAGAAAGTTGTTCCTATTGGTTAGGTTTACAGGATGCCACTTTTCCTGCTTGATTGTGTTTGGTTTGTTTTCCATAGTGCTGACTATGATAAATACTCTGAGGATCCAGAGTTCAAGCCGGCATCGAGGCACACCAAAGATCTTTTCGAGGAGGTACGTGTCCACCGGTGACCTCCGCTCTGTGGTGTCGCAGCTCACTGTGCGTGCGTGGAGTGGTGCCAGAATGACACGGTAGGCCAAAAGTAAAGATTTGACTCGTGTGCCACAGCCTGATTCCATGAACGTGGACGATGAGATCTCGGTGGAGGACAAAGCGGGACCCGTGGCCGCAGAGAGCGCCCCCAGCCAGAGCGGCGCCTGCGATTGGCCCTCCAGCTCGTCCCTGACGGCGCGGCTGCGGCGGCTGATCACGGCGTACCAGCGCAGCTACCGGCAGGAGCAGCTGAAGATCGAGGCGGAGGCGAAGGGCGACCGCCGGCGCCGGCGCTGCGAGCAGGCCAGCAAGCTGAAGGAGATCGCACGGCAGCAGCGACAGCAGAGGTGCCACATCCCCCGCCCTACACCCGCAGCCTTGTTGTGTTTCCCATTTCTGAAAGTCCCATCTGCATCGTTTAACTCTACAATGCCCCCGTTTTTCCAGCTGGATCTGGAACCCGGTCGCACAAAAAAGCCTGTCCTCACTCCAGCAGCCTATTTGGCTTTTTTCCAGGTGGACGCGCAGGGAAGAGTGCGACTTCTACCGCGTGGTGTCGACCTTTGGAGTGGAGAAGATGAAAAAGGAGCCGGGGCTCCCGGAGGGCGGCGAGGCCGACTTCGACTGGAACCGCTTCCGGACCTTTGCTCGCCTGGATAAAAAAACGGACGAGAGCCTGAGCCGGTACTTCCGCTGCTTTGTGGCCATGTGCCGGAGGGTGTGCCACCTCCGCCCGGGCCGCGACGAAGGTACGGGCTGCTCTGCTCCTGCCTCCCGACGGACGCAGAGACAGACGCGTGCTCAGTCCTTTGCTTTGATCTCACCCAGATCCGGCAGAGCTCTCCCAGACGGTGGCCCCCATCACCGAGGAGCGGGCGTCGCGCACCCTTTACCGCATCAGCCTCCTGCGCCGCCTCCGCGAGCGGGTGCTCCCCCACCCGTCCCTGGAGGAGCGGCTGCCCCTGGCCCCGTCCAGCTCGGAGCTGCCCGCCTGGTGGCTGCTGCCGGAGCACGACCGGCAGCTGATGCTGGGCGCCGCGCTGCACGGCGTCAGCCGCACCGAGCTCTCCATCTTCGCAGACCCCCAGTTCTCGTTCACCGCCGCCCGAGACGACTTCGTCCAGAACCAGCAGGCCCCGCCTCCCCCCCCACCGCCACCGCCGCCCCAGGTCCCGCCCGTCATGGCGCTCAGCCAGCCCAAGCCCGAGCTGCTGGGGGCGGAGGGGAAGGAGGAGGAGGCGGACGGGGGCGGGCGGCTGCTCGGCGCCGCGCTGCAGACCCCCCCGCTGGCTCACCACGCCGGCAAAGCGCGAGATCAGGGCTGGAGCTTCAAGAGGAGCCGGGAGAGGGGGGAGAGGTCGGGCGGACGGAAGGGCGAGGGGGGGTCCGACTCGGACTCGGACTCTGACTCGGGCTCCTCGTCCTCGGAGCGGTCCGGAGGCAGCGACGACAGCGGAGACAGCGAGGAGGAGCCGGAGGGAGGCGAGTTTCAGACGGCCAGAGCAGACGAACGCCGGACGGGGAAAAGCCAAAGCATCTGTTCACTTTTCTCTCTCTCTTCTCTCAGGAGTCATGAAAGTTGGAGACGTGGACGAAGAGAACAGCTTGCTCTCCACGACTCTGTCTCAGGACGGCATGCCTCCCCCCGATCCGCTCCGAGTCGACTGGCCAAAGGTAACCAGGCAACCGCCGGCGCGTCCGGTCGGACGGCCATCTTGGTTTTTGTTTCTCCTCCTTCTTTTCTTCTCCCGGGACTTAACCCTGGTTTTCCCTCTCTGCCTCAGGACCGGGTGCTGATCAACCGCCTGGACAACCTGTGCACCCTGGTGCTGAGCGGCCAGTGGCCCTCAGGGCGCCGCTACCTGCCCGAGGCCCAGCTCAACCCCAGCTCGGAGCTGCTGGGAGACGAGGCGGCGTACACGCGGGTGGTCCGGAAGCCCAGCGGCACGCCCACCGGCCTCGGCGGCGAGGGCGAGGATGGCGAGTTCACCGTGAAACTGCTCAAGGTGAGGGTCACTGAGAGAGCGCCACCGGCGCTCAGAACGGGAATGTGACTAGGGATGGGGATCGAAACCCGGTTCTATCAAGGACCTGGTTCCACTTTTTTCAAAACCCGAAAACGTTTGGGCTTATCGATACCACTATCGAGTCTGGTCGGTTTTTTTTTTCTCCCGGAGGTCCTGTAACATAATTGTGTGTCATCATCCACTCAGAGTACCACTGGTAAGCGCACACACAGACTTTGTAGCTTGTCCGGTCAGTTAAAAATAGTAATTTTGAAATCCGTGTTGTAATCAGCAGCATACAAGCTAGTTAGCTTGAAAAGTAAATAAAGTTTCAGACTGCTGCGTGATGATGTGTTCAGATTAGCTCAGTAAAACGACAATTAGGTTATCATGATGCGTTCAAGTGTAACGTAAAGAAAAGGGAAATTGACTTTTTGGCGAGAAACATGAGTAATACAGTTGTATATTGCTCTAATTATTTTAAACTACTGATGCCAACATTTGTTAAAAATTGCAATGCAATGCAATTATTTATTTGCTAAATATTGTCGCATCATCTTTCCACCTAATAACAGAAAAGTATCGATAGTGGTATCGATAAAGACTCGGATCGATAAGGAGTATCGATAAAGGTATCGATATCAATAAATATTAACGATCCCCATCCCTAAATGTGACGGACATCTAACCGCTGTCTGTGTTGCCCCGCCAGGAGGAGGGCCTGAAGCTGACCTTCTCCAAGCAGGCGCTGATGCCCAACGGGTCGGGGGGGGAGAGCAGCAGCCGCAAGAAGCGCAAAGATCCAGAGGTGTGTCTAGTTTTAGTTTGCGTGGAGTTTCGTCTGAATCCGATTGTTGTTGGGTTTTTTTGTGTGTTGTTGTTTTTTTACCCTTCTCATTGTCTTTCCCCTCCAAGCTGTCAGACCTGGATGGACTCCACGACGCTTTGGAGCGCGCCCCTCGACGAAGAGACCCTCCCACGTGGCTGAAGGAGAACCCCGACTATGAGGTGGAAGGAGACATGCTGGAGGTGAACAACTCCCCCAGTTCCGCCTGCAGCCTTTCAGGCTGATGGTGTCGCCGCTATAATGCCTTTCTCCCCTCAGTTACTGGTCAACAGGAGCAAGAGGAAGAGGAGGAGGAGGACGGACAAACCTCTGACAGGCACTGAGAAAGTCAAGCTCATCAACATGAGGACAGGGAAGAAGGTGAGCCCCGCTCACATATCTCCAGTGTGGAGCCACCAGCCACCGGCCGCCTCCCACTAACGGTCAGCCATCGTTTTCAGGTCGGAGCCGCTTTCTGTCCGATGCTGCAGGACCTGAGGGAGTACATGGAGGAGAACCCCGACAGCGCCGTGGCACCCGAGTGGTCCGAAACCGTCAGGAACTCTGTAAGGAGCCCACCTCCCTCCCGCACCGCTCAGATTTGTCTCACAGTTTCTGGCATTAAAACTGATTCTTCTTCTTTCAGGGCTTCCTGCCCGAGTCCCTCTTCCACCGACTTCTGAACGAGCACTCGGAGATCCCGAAGAAAAGCCGGCGCCGTCACCACCACCATCACCACCACCACCACTACCACACCCCCGACCCCGCCCCCGAGGACCCCAACTTAGACGGAGTGGAAGAGGAGACCCTGGTGTCCGACGGAGCCTACATGATGGACGAGGAGGACCTGGACACGTCCCACCACTTCCTCACAAGTCCTGAGTTTCACATTAAAATGGAAGGGGGCGACAGCCTTTCGCAAGGCGACAGCTCAGACGACAGCTCAGATCAAGAAGCCCTATTGGACGATGTTATTATAGCACAGAAGGACTCCGACTCCTCATCAAGCTCAGAGGACTGACCAAACTCCGCTCTCCAAATGAACTAATTTAGTCCCCTTCCACCAACAAATCATGTTATTCCTCAATCATTTATTTTTTTCATTATGTAACAGATTATGAATTGCTTTTTTTTTTGTTTTGTTTTGTTGGTTGGTTGTGGGTTTTTTTGCTACTTTTATTCGTTTATCTTGTTTAGGATTTTCCATGTAAGGAGCGGGTTTGCACCATCAGTTGGTTCCATCACCATTATGTTTGCATCTTCTCCCGTTTGGTCTTCGTATAACATGATGGCAAAAAAAAAAAAAAAGCTGAGCTTTGTTTCTTTTCAACTCATCATTCTCCACCTCTTCCATCCAAACCTTTGACTTCCCATCGCATTCCCAAATGTGACCAAAAGGGGACCCTCGCTGTACAGATACTTTTCATATCTCTACAAAAAAAGGAGACCCCCCCCCTCGAAGCTGGTCCTCTTGCGCTACATGAAACTGGACACATCTATCCAGACGAGTCTGTGAACTAAAGGGGATCCAGGTTGTGGATGTACTGTTAGTGTTTTCACTTAATGGGAGGGGTGGGGGGGGATCGGTGTATTAGTTACTGAAGCAGGGCTTGGAGGATGGGGTGTACTGTACAATGTAGAGCTGGTCAGTTGTGTACTATGGTGCAAAGATGACAGCCGTGAGTTACTATTCTTGTTTTATGATCTGACTGTATCTGTGATATGAATAACAGCAATCTACAGTGAAAGAAGGTTTGTGTGCGTTATTGTGGTTTTTGGAGAGCAGAAATAAGGAGGCTGTTTGTCCTCATCACCGCAGCTTTCAGTGCTAAACAGCTTAAACTATTAAACCCCTTCATTCCTGTGTTCCCGCTACACATCCTGCTAGTTTAAAAAGCTCCAGCTGAGGCAGGCCACTTTTGAAGGACACCTGAGAGAGCTGTGAAAAACCGCCTGATAATGAGAGGATTTATGTCCTGGCCATGGAGGCACAGCTGCTGATTTAGTCTGTCCCTAACATACTTACTGCTATGGTAAATTACACAAAAGAAGGAAAAGAAACAGACAAATGTAAGGAATTATACTTTTTAATATCCATCCTTAGTAAATGGTCTCTGGAGTTCAAACGTTTAAAAAAAAACTGACATTGACAAATGTGTTTTCCCATTTCCTTAAATGCAAAAAAGACAGTTTAAACACAGTTGAACTAACATGGCGAGGAACGTTTATTGTTTTATTGTTTATTTATTTGGATCCCCATTAGCTGTCAGTAATTTGACAGCTACTCTTCCTGGGGTCCTTTTAAAATTATATAGATACACAAAACATATTAAATGATAACATCATAAGAACAATTATACATTACAAATAATTTCACTTTACATTACAATCTGTACACAAATATTCATGAATTACGGCTTTCAACAAAATATTTTTTTAGAAGTGTTTTAAATGCACCTTTCGTATTAGAGGTCAATATGTTATGAGGCAGTTTGTTCCACAGGGTCTCAGCTCTGAACAGCACAGACCTGCACACTGCTTCTGTTCTCGGAATGGGTCGAGTCAAATGACCAGAAGCTGCCTGCCTGGTTGAATAATTGTGCTCATTTCTCACATAATGTAAAAAGCTAAACAAAAGAGAAGGTTTTCCACAAACAATAATATTCCTCAGGAAACACAAAATATTACATTTCAGCCTCTCCTCTACTCTGAGCCACGACAGACGCACATGCAGCTCAACAGAACTTTGAGTCCACACACAGGGCAGTCCCAGTGCCAGCCTGGCCGCTCTGTTCTGTGCAGTTTGTAGTTTAGCCAGATGTTTCTGAGCTGCACCTGACCACACCACAGAGCAGTAGTCCAGGTGAGACAGCACTAATGATTTAATTACCAAAATTCTAGAGGCTGAGGTCATGAAAGATCTAAATCTTTTAATACAAGACATATTTCTTCCCATATTCTTCACCACCGTATCTACATGTTTTTCCCAGGATAGCTGCTCATCAAATGTTACTCCAAGGAGTTTCACCTCTTGAACCTGTTCTATATCCATATCCTTTAGCACAATATCAAGTTTATCGTCACATTTTTTATGCCTACCTTTAAATAACATACACTTTGTCTTTGAAACATTCAAGGTTAGTCTGTTCTCATTAATCCAGGCAAGAAGCACCTGCAAATCCAACTGCAGTGTTTCTTTTAACTCTGATATATTTGTTGCTGCAAAATAAAGTGTAGAATCATCTGCGTAAAGAGTTATGTTGCACCTTTTTAAGACAAATGGCATGTCATTAATAAAAATTGAGAATAGCAATGGTCCTAGGCAACTGCCTTGTGGTACACCACACTGCATTTGTTGAGGTGATGCTTCCATTAAAAAACACACATTGTGATTTAGATGTTAAATAGTTTTGTATCCATTTCAGAGGAGTGGCACCAAATCTGTATGCCGATAACTTTTCAAGTAACATTTGATGATGTACTAAATCAAATGCAGCACTAAAATCCAAAAACACTGCACCAACTATCAGTTTTTTGTCTATGCTAGTCAACCAATTCTCTGTCATTTCTGTAAGGGCTGCACATGTTGAGTGATTTTCCTTATATGCATGCTGTGATTCAAAAATCAATTTATTACAGTTTAAATATGTTGAAATCTGTCCAAAAACAACCCTTTCCAGCAATTTACTAAGTATAGGCAGAATACAAATGGGCCTACTATTGACTGCAGAGAGACTAACATTGGTAGTTTTTGAAAGAGGAAGTATTTTAGCAGATTTCCACATTTGACGGAAGACCCCTTCTGTCAAGCTTAGATTAAACAAATGGCAGACTGGTGAAGCTATCACACTTGCAGCCACTTCACGGCCAATTCAGAAATAATTGATCGGTTATCAGATGTTTGCTGTTTTGTGCTTTTTTACGTGCAGATCCTGAGTTGTCTGTCAGGACCCAACGCCCCCAACACAGCTTCGGCTTTTGCTCAACCCGAAATTTGGAATTCCATTCATACTTTATTCATTTAAAAAAAAGGGGGAATTTAGACGAGATTACCACCGACAGTCAAACGAATAACATCTTTTGGATTTTTAGCGAAATAGGTGAACGGGCTGCGGTACTATTGATAGTTTGAATTTTTGTTTGTATTTTTTCGGCTCACCGAAAACGAACGATGTTGCGTCTACGTACAGATAAGTATTCCGCCGAGAGATTTCCGACGACACGTGAATCCACCACCGCTACCCAGAGCCGTACGCTAGCTGCGCCGTCTGAATGGGCTTGTTTGGGGTTTCCTGTGAAAGCGTTAGCTTTCAGTAGCGATGATAAGAGGAACTCTGAACTAACGCTGGCATTATTTGGAGCCTTGAACATTCACATTGCCCCCAATTTAGCCCCCTTTTTGCTTCGTATTCGGGACAGTTGACCCTGATGTCTTCCGCCGTTAAGTCAGGCTAACCGGCGTGTTCGACCAGCTAGCTGCTAGCGGCTAAAGTAGCATCAAATTGTCAGTTAACTGGACAACCCCCCCACTCCGATAAAGTATGAGAGTTCGACCGTACAGCTGAAATCTTCTCCCACTTGAAAATGGACCTAAATTTCTACTCGGATTTGTCGGATGGCTGCGCTCAAAATGTCGACTCGGAGTTTCTGGACCCTCAGGCGTACGGCGAATACCCCGTGGAGAATAAGGTAACACCGCGTCCGTTAGCGCTCAGAGAGGGGATGGAGAGTGTCTGTGGCCCGGGACGTTAACGCCGTGCTTCCAGTTTGCAGGAGGCGGAGACGGTTACCTGTCCATCGGCGGGGCGGCTCACCCCTTCCTGTCGGCGGAGGTGAGTCTGGCATCCGGACAGCTGCTGGCTGTCTTCTGCTATCCATCCGTGTCCCTGAACTCATCACACCTTCCCCCGCACGCATACAGCAGACATTCCACACGCCGAGTCTCGGGGACGAGGTGTTCGAGATCCCGCCCATCTCCCTGGACCCGGACCCGGCCCTGAGCATCGGCGAGGCGGTGTCCCACTACGACTCCGGCGGGCCCAGCCTGGTGGTGGGGGCCGGTGACCCGTCCTTTGCGGCGGCCTTTGTGAACTCCGGCCCCCAGGGGCTGGAGCAGCTGAGCCTGGGGGCCATGCCCCAGGCGGGAGGGGGGGCCCTCCTCAGCTCCTCTGCCCTGGTGAGCCCCCAGCTGGTCCACAGCACCCTGATGCTGAAAATGGCTGGGTTGTAGAACTTGAGGGGGGGTCTTTTGGGTCCGTTGGTTTGACTGTGGACCGGTCTCTGCAGGAGCTGGGGAGCGCCGGCGCCTCGCACTTCAGCACCTCCTCCCCCATGACCATCGACGTCCAGCTGGGCGACATGGCCCACGGCCTCCTGGGGAGCGCCCAGCTCAGCACCATCAACCCGGCGGAGCTGGCTCTGGGGCTGGGCGGCGGGGGCCTGGCGCCCCGCCCGGAGGCGCCCGAGCAGCCGCTGTCGGCCACGCCGTCGCCCGCCGGGTCGCTGCAGGACGAGGACGTGGACGACTTCAAGGTGTGGCCAGAGACACTGTCTGCCCCTGTCGGATAACATGGAACCTAATCTGGATTTAAAAAAGAAAAGTTTTATGATCACAAGACACTTACCTGGATGCAGCAAGTTAGTGGAGTTGACTTCTTTTCTGTCTCCCCCCACAGAGAAGTGTGCTGGTAGACAGCCCCCTGTCTCTCTCCTCCCCTTCCTCGGCCGTCCTCTCCCACATATCCTCCCACGCTGCACCTCGAACCGTCTCCCTGGCTACGGCCAGGAAGGGCGGGGGAAAGCCTGCTACATTAGTGACTCTCACCGAGGCGGCGGGGGCAAAGAAAGGAAGAAAGAAGAAGGATCCCAATGAGCCCCAGAAGCCAGTGTCGGCCTACGCGCTGTTCTTCAGAGACACCCAGGCGGCCATTAAGGGCCAGAACCCCAACGCCTCCTTCGGGGAGGTGTCCAAGATCGTGGCGTCCATGTGGGACAGCCTGGCCGAGGATCAGAAGCAGGTAAAAGAGCCTTTTCACATCCACGCCGACCACACGGGAGACATGTTGAAAACGAAAACAAACGGACGTGGCCGTTGGTCTGCTTTCTGTAGGTGTACAAGAGGAAAACGGAGGCAGCCAAACGGGAGTATCTGAAAGCGCTTGCAGCCTACAAAGCCAACCAGCTGTCCCAGGTGGGCCCCGGGGAGCTCCAAGTGGAAGTTTTTGTGGCTTCTTTCCGCTCGACTCACTTTTCCGTCCAATTCTTCACCTTCCAGCCCGTCTGTGAGGAGATGGACGCCGCCCCCTCGCCGCCTCCGGCTGTGCCGACCCCAGCCCCCGCCGCCGGTCACCTGCCCCCCCGCCCGGCGCCGGCCAGCAGCCGGCCGGAGGAGAACACCATCACCAACATCTGCGCCTCCAACATCATCCTGGACGTCCCGGAGATGATCACGCGCTCCCACACGGGCGCCGGCCGGGCGCCCCCCCCCGGCGCCGCCCCGGCCCAGACCATCACCAAGATCATCATCCCCAAGCACATGCTGCAGGCGGGGGGGCAGGTGGTGACGGTGCTGCCCGGGGGGGGTCCACGCCCTGCAGTCGGCCCTGCTGGTGTCGTCCCGCCAGCCGCCCCCCCTGCAGCAGATGCAGGGCGCCCCGCCCCCCCCGCCGCGGCTCCAGCAGATGGCGCCGGCCCCGCCGCCCCTGCAGGCCAAACCCCGCGAGGGGGGCGGGGCGCCGGGCCACCCGCCGCCGCAGGCCGCCGCCGCCACGCCCCCGCCCCCCCTCCAGATAAAGATAGTCCCCGCCCCCATTCAGGACAAAAAGGCGGCGACCATCATGGTGGCCGCCCAGCCGGCGGCGGCCTATCAGGAGGAGGACGAGGTCACCGAGGTGCTGCATTCAGAGGAGGTGGACATCTCTCTTTGAGCTTCACACCTCCACAAATATCTCGTTCAGATGAAACCCTGAGGAGCGTCTGCGTCTGGTGGCTGTGTTCAAACCTGCTTGTGTCCACAGGAGGAGATGGAGGTGAACGGGCTGGGCAGCGCCGGGGGGAGGAGCGTGTGCGTGAGGGCGGGCTGCAACAACCCGGCGGTGGACAGCCAAGACTGGGACAAGGAGTACTGCAGCAACGAGTGCGTGGCCACTCACTGCCGGTGGGTAAAGATCTGTACTTTTTCCCCTCGAAAAGGGAAAGAAAAAACCAAAAAAAAGTTCTCTTTTTACGACCGGTGTGCTTTTGGCTTTTCAGGGACGTGTTCCAGGCCTGGTGCTCCATCAGGAATCAGAGCCTGGGAACGGTCAAGTGAGGAGCCGCTGATCCTAAGCAGGTTTTGGTTCAGTTTTTTTGTTTTTCTACTTTTTATTTTTTACAGGAGTTAGAACGTGTTCAGTGTTCAGAGGAGAAACGCATCAAATGCATTTCACAGCCGATGAGTGTTAGTCAGGTCTCTCACTGTTTGTTCATGGAATATTGTTTGTTTTTTTCCACAATTGTAGGTAAAAAAAATTTCTAAAAAGGTAGAAAACTAAGGAGAATAATTTGGTATTCGTATCGTTGAGCTGATAAAAATCTTTTGTGTGGACGATGACCAGTGTCCAGTGGACGGTCAGCCATCAGAGAGGTAAAGGCAGCTAGAGGGTTTAATGGAGGATCCAAGACAAATATGAATAGTCTCTTTTTCCTCTTTCCAAAAACACAACACAGTACATTTACTCTTGGATTTAAAACACACTTTGTAGTCTCGCTCTTAAAACAGAGAAAAATAACCTACAATAGTTCCAAATGAACTGGAAATGCCTTAGAGTGTTAGTTTATATATAAGTGTGTATATATTTGGTACTAATGGTGGCCTTCCAGGTGTTTAACATTGCCTCAATTTATTTTTTTTTTGTAAAAGATTTGTTCACAACTACATTTTCCTTGTTGAAAAATGTTCAATCTCTTGTGTTTTATCAATAAAAGAGCCATCTTGCTCCAGGAACTTGTTGGTGGATTTTCTTCATGATACCATACATATTATTATTGAACAACCAAAACTAAAAGTAACCCTAAAAACACAGAAAATGGCAGCTTTGAATCATCTTTTGGTACGATTCCACAAGCTTCGCACTATTTTCTTTGAGCAACCTCCACCATCTTTCTCATCAGGCCATTATATAATGCAAACCTTTTTTTAGGTTTGTTTTTTTTTCTCTTTAAATAACCTGGCGGAAACTCTACGGTTGGGATTTTTTCTCGCGAAGATAGCCAAAGCTGATACAGCAAATCTGATGTAAAAGTGGACAAACTGGCCTTTAGTGGAAGAGCTGTGCGTTGGACAAGTCTGTATGACAAACTCAACCTTCACATTTCAGTCCCTGCTTTATTTCTCTTTCTTTATTTTTGAACAATTATTATTATTAGCAAATACCATCATGAATATACAACCCAGATATATTAAAATACATTCCTGAGGTCTGAACCAATCACAGCTTGTTCAACTCCACCTGCTGATTGGAGGACTGGGTTAGTGATACAGGAGTTTACTTCCAACTATTCTCATAAATATCTACTAGAAAGACCGAGGACTTTGCGGCGCTGGTCAGTATGATGACCAGCTCTGGGTTTGGCTCAACTCCCCCATCCGTCCATCACTATAGCAAACTTACTATTATGATGGAAAAATAAAAAGTCTGGCAACAAAGAAGGTTTATTAGGGGCTTCTGGTAGGATTTTGGGGGTTGAAAACAAGCGGTGGTAAGTGCAGAGTGGTGCAGGAAACCAGAGAAAGAGTCCCGACGGCGTAGAGGGGGGCGGGGGGGGGCAAAGCTGCACCTTTCACGGGCTCTCTGGGTTCTCGGGGCTCTCTGGGTTTTCAGGGTTCTCGGGGCTCTCTGGGCTCTCGGGTACGTCTGTCCCTTGAAGGTTGATTGTGTCTACGGAAACCAGAAGAGGGGGTCAGCTGAGTGGAGCTGGTCTCCGACACAGCAGACCACATCTGACGTACCCTCACCTTCAAAATCTGGAGGTATTAGACTCTCCAGGGGATGATCACCCAGTAACTCTACGCAGGGGTTTAAAAAGAAAAAAAGAAGAAAAAAAAAAAAGGTGAGGTTAGTTGAAATTATCCAAATGTTTACGGGCAATTTAGTGTCCATCTAACTAACTGCAGCTTTGTTCTACTTTCGTCTTCTCAGGAGCTTTCAGTGATAAAATATTGAATCAGAATCGGAAATACTGAGGTTAATCAAAGGTTTGTGGGTGTGTTTTACATAGCTTGGCAGTCCAGCTGTTACATGAAGAAGTTTCCTTTAAGTGTGACTTCTTCCATCATTTTTACGGGGTGTTGATTGACTTTTTTCATCACTCTTTGAAAATGGTGCTGCAGCTAAAAAAGCCAACGCTTTTCTCCGTCCCCACCTTTGACCGTCTTGATGTGAGCGGAAGTGAGCGCGATCCTGCTAGCGATGGTGGAGTAGATGTGGCGCACGTGGCTCTCCTGCTGCTCCAGCGCCTCCGACAGCATTTGGTTCTTCACAGAGTAGTTGTACGCTGGGCGGAAAGACAAAAAAAAAGTACAAAAAAACCCCAACAACCCGTTTTAAAGCGGATAAAGGCAGGCTTTTGGCACGCTCCTCCTTACCATAACACAGATTTATAATCCAAAGAAAGAGCAGGATCACAGTGACACAGTTGAAGTGGGAGTCAGGGGGGTTGACCTTCGGCTTCTGGACGCAGGGAGTTAGTGGTCAGACCTGAGGAGCCTCAGACTCCAATAGCCAAACAGTCTATGCGTAGCTCAGGACTTACTTCAGGTTTGGCAGCACTGAGGGACGTTGTGATTTGGTTCTGAAGCATTTTGAAATGCTCGTCCATGTACTCCTGTTGAATGCGAACACACGTCAGTTGCTTTCATCGACAATTACAACTTACAATTACAACCACTGTTCAAAGTTTTACTTCTATATTAATGCTATCATTATCATTAGTATCAATATAGTTTGCCATTTTTCATCCAGTCTATGTGTTACTGTGTAGGCTGCCTCCCTCTGTCCTTCTCTCTCTCTCTTGCCCTCTTTGTCTCTCACCCCCAACTGGCTGAGGCAGATGCCTCCCCCCACCCTGAGCCATGGTTCTGCTCCAGGTTTCTGCCTCTTAAAAGGAAGTTTTTCCCTCCCTGTGTCTCCTAGTGCTGCTCTTGGTGAGAATCGTTGGGCTTGTGTAAATAACTTCAGAGTCCGGTCTGACCTGCTCTGTTTGGAAAGCTGGGAAATAACTGTTGTTGGGATGTGGCACTATAGAAATCAAATTGAAATGAATTGAAATTCCTCTCCATGTCTGTGGCGTTTCTACTCACAGTGAGCTGCCTCTGCAGCAGGCTGGAGGCGTCGGCGGCCACGCTCTGCCGCTTGCTCTCCAGGGCGCACATGTTGCAGATGTAGCGCCTGGAGGCGTTGCAGTAGAACTTGAGCACCTCGTCCCTGTGCTGCTGGCATTTCCTCTCCCGGAGGTCGCTGAGGGGGGAGACCAGGGGGTGTCCCGTGAAGGCCGGTAGCTTGAGGTGGTCCTTAACGTGCACTTTGCACAGCGACACCTCGCACTTCAGACACGTTTTGCAGGCCAGGCTGGCCCTTTCTGGGCAGCAGTCGCAGTACACACACTTTGTCTGCTTTTCCTACAATAAAAAATAAAATAAAATCAGACATGAAGACGCACAGAGCTGGTTTTAAAGTGAAAACACTGCCGGTTAACAGGAGAGATGGAAGCCAGTACCGTCATCATCTTCCGCAACCTGAAGTCGTCTGCAATGTTGCTTAGTGCGTAGCTCTTCTGCACCCCGATGTCCGGCCCAAAGGCTGCCCTGCAGTCCGGGCAGCGGAAGGGGGTGTCGGGGGAGTGGGCCAACATGTTCTCCAAACAGTCCAAACACAGGCTGTGCCCACAGGGCAGCTGCCGGGGATCCTTAAAGATCTCCTGGCACACCGGGCACATCAGCATTTCCTCAAGGCGGGTGTCCTCTGGGTCCTCCATTCTTAGTCCCTGTCCAGCAGAGAGATCAGAGCAGAGGTGAACTGGAGAGTCCCCCCGGCCCACCCGGTACCTTTACTTTCTATCCTGAGTTGGCAAAATGTGCAGGAATTGCTTCACTTACCTTAAAAAAGAACTTTTGCCCCGCCGGGTTTCCTGGTCTTCCTCTTACACTAAAAGTGAAAGCAATACTGAGCTTAAAGGTATACTTCCCAGTGGGGCGGGGCTTATGTGAAACATTCAAAGGAAATACATAGTAAAAAGTGTCATTTGTCGGCTTCCGTAGTAACTGAGTTAACCAAACACATCAACAAAGCACGTTGTAATTTGAGGAAAAACAACTAGGTTAAGTCGAGAAAAAAGAAAAACAGACGTTCCTCATGTATGGAATAATATAAAAAATGCTTCTTACCTAGTACTGTGTGCCATCGTAATTGTTAAACGTCCCGTGAAGTTTGTCGGAAAGTCTAGCTGACGTCCACAGATAGCGGAGACAAGTCCATACGGCTTCTCATGGACGGTAAACCAGACAAACCGATATAGAACAGGGGGTCTGATAAGTTAAAAGCGGGTTGTATTTCATCATTAACCCCGTTTACACCCGCCGTTACCACCGCAACGTTCTTTTTCCTGTTTACGTTCAGACAGCCAATCAGAGAAGAGCGTGCCTTCCACCGGGCCCCTCGCCGATCCAATCCAGCGCGGGGCCCAGCAGGACCCCCGTCTCTGGTCCTCTAAAGTGGATCGGCTGAGGGTTTCCGTCTGTGTTCCATCAGACAGACATTTTGACAGTTGTGTG
Organism: Menidia beryllina; assembly: GCA_013363375.1. Classification (NCBI taxonomy): domain Eukaryota; kingdom Metazoa; phylum Chordata; class Actinopteri; order Atheriniformes; family Atherinopsidae; genus Menidia; species Menidia beryllina. The sequence goes on from JABUIW010000086.1 coordinate 219,208, forward strand.
CCGAGATAACACGAAACAAATCGGCCTCTTAAGAAAAACTCTTTAATGATACAACACGTTTTTTGAACGGTTTAAAAAAGAAGAAATAGCAAACACAAAAAACTTCGGTATAAAGACTATCAAGCCAATATATGCAGAATATAATAAGAAGTATAAAAATCTAAAAACGTTCTTTCAAATAGGAATGTATAAATCTCCTTTTTTTAAAACAGATTTCTTATAGTATTGTGAGGTACTCTTAGTTACAGTAAGAAAAAAAGCTTTTTTTAAAAACATGGGAAGACATATATATACACACAGACATATTCAGTAGTCTTCTAGTTAGCATAAATCTTTGTACCCAAGACAGATAGGACATCACATCAGGTTACAATCTAGAGAAGCATGAACGTCCTGGACACGGCTTCAAGAAGGAGGAGGGGGGACTGATCATGCGTCCTCAGGCCATCGATTTTTGGAGGAAAGGCAGAGGTCTGTCTTAGCTGCCTGTTAACATACAGTCTACAAAGTCCAATCGTGAGGACAGAGCAAGTAGCAGGTAGTGCAGGAACTACTAACAGTTTATTGGGCAAAAACGCGTCTAGTATTAAAAATGAATGGAAAAGCAGAACCTGAGAGGGAGTCCGACGCGGACCACCTGAATCTCTACGATGCCTCATTCGTATTCGCGTTTACGTCTCAGAGCACCCGCGATTCTCGTCTCCATCAGTAGCCTTTATCATACAAATGAATTCAAATGAGCTTCTTTCTCGAGCATCAAGGTTTTTTTTCTTCTTTTTGTTCATAGGCATCCTTTTTTTATAGGAGCAACTCTGCTGCCGTAACAACCGTTTAGAAATCCAAAACAGGTAGATTCATCCCAGAATAAGGACAATTCTGGAGCTGAACGTGTATACATGCGTAGTCGTATCCATGTAATAGATACTTATAACCATAAAGGGCTCGTTCCATTAGTGTTTCATCCAAAGATGAAACACTAATGAAGCCTATTTGTGAGTTTTAAAGTAATTCGTAAGTAATCAGAACTTCCCAGAGAAACGTTTGCTGTTCTACAACAGCTTCAGTGTCACAAATCCCACCATAGCTTTTCCCCTTATTAACTAATAATAAGATGTAACGTTTGGCAAGGAATAAAGATAGAAAAAAAAATGTCATTGTCTAAATGTCCTCACGTAGCTTGTCAGCTGGGCTTTAGTATCAAACAGGGTTTCTGGAATGACTAAAGGTGGCGTGGGTCAGGGTCTCTGTCCCCGTTCCGCGTCTCTGGTCCTCCGCCTGACCTTTGACCCCCCCGGCGCGCTCACAGGCCGGCGATGGTTCTGAAGGAGGGGACGAAGAAGCCGCACTGGCTCAGGCTGTGCTTCTCCATGTTCCTCAGGATGCGGAAGGTCTTGCCGCAGGTGGGGCAGCGGAAGGGCTTCTCCCCCGTGTGGAACCTCAGGTGCGCCTTCAGGTTGTCGCGCAGCCGGAAGCTCTTGCCGCACTGCGTGCAGGCGTGCGGCCGCTCCCCGGTGTGGAACCGCTGGTGGCGGCGGAGGCTCTTCCTCAGGGCGAAGGTCTTGGAGCAGGTGGCGCAGGCGTAGGGCTTCTCCCCCGTGTGGAAGCGCTCGTGGCGCCGCAGCACCTTCCGGCGCCTGAAGCCCTTCCCGCACACGCCGCAGGCGTAGCCGCCGCCGCCGGCGCGGGGGGTTGCGCCGACGCCCGCCGGCGTCGTCTGGAGCCGCCACACCCCGTCGCCGCCCGGCGTGAAGCAGCACAGGCGCCGGCCCGTGTGCGGGCCCTGGTGGCGCCGGAGGTCTTTGGGGAGGGGCCGCGCCGACCTCTGACCCGGCCGGGCGGCGAGCACGTCGACCAGCCGCACGGCGCACGGCCGCAGCAGCTTCAGGTCCAGCGAGGCCAGCTTCAGCTTGGCCTGGAGGAGGTCGGCGGCGGCCACCCGCCCCCAGGCGGCGCCCCGCATGGGCGTGGCGGCGCCGTCGGAGGGGGAGGGGCTGTAGGCCGTGCCCTCGGCCGTGCCCGCGCAGGCCGGCCGCGGCTCGGCCTCAACCGGCTTCTCGGGGGACTCCGACTTCAGGATGAGCGGGCAGACGAACTTCACATCCTCCCCAAAGGCGGCGTCGCCGGGGACGATGACCAGAGGCCTCTCGGAGGCGTTCGGGCTCGGCGCGGAATCTCCGGACTTCGTCTCTGCGGAGATCGCAAAACACAGAGGTGAAGTCTAAACTCATTTTTGGTTAAAAATCCAAAAACTTTGTTTCTGAAAACACACCTGACATATCATCATTGACTTTACAGGTGAAAAAAAACACTTTTTCGTTCTATGCATTAATGAGCACCGTTTGGCTAGAAGGGATTCAGGGTG
>JABUIW010000086.1:224225-276543 GCA_013363375.1 Menidia beryllina
TCATCGTCGTCATCGTCGTCATCATCGTCGTCATCGTCGTCATCATCATCATCATCATCGTCATCATCGTCATCGTCGTCGTCGTCATCGTCGTCGTCGTCGTCATCATCATCGTCATCATCATCATCGTCATCATCATCATCGTCATCATCGTCATCATCATCGTCGTCGTCATCGTCATCATCATCGTCATCATCGTCATCGTCATCTGGATCGATGTCACCGTCGAGAACATCTTCAATCCAGTCCTCCAGCTCATCGGCAGATGGCAGGTCATCGCCATCATCCATGTCCAACCACACACTGTCCCCCTGCACAGGAACCACAGCAGACCAAAGCATCTCAGTGACCTGTTCTCTGCAGAACGTCTGGAGTCACGCACACAGTGTGGCCCAAAAGAATTCGCTCACTTGCCTTGACTCGCATATCAATTGCCAACCCATTCTTAATCCACAGGGTTCAATAAGATGTTGGTCCACTCTCTGTAGCTTCAATAGCTTTCAACTCCTCTCGGAAGGTTTAGGAGTGTGGTTGTGTGTGTATTTTGTTTCAGAGTGCGTTTTTGCTATTCGTCCTGAAGCACATTTGTGAGGTCTTACACTGTTAGATGAGAGGACCTGGCTCTCAGCCTGCGCTCTAAGTTGTCCCCAAAGTGTTCTTGGGATCAGGACTTGGTCAAGTCATCCACATCAAACTCTCTCATCCATGTCTTTATGGATCTAGGATGCCGCTATTTCCAAACATTTCCACAAAGTTGGAAGCATGGAGTTGTCCAAACCTTCACTGGAACTAAACCGCTTGAAAAACAACCCCTAACCATAATACCCCGAACCCAGAGTTGTCCATCAGATTGCCAGATGGAGAAGGATGATTGCACCGATGCTGCTCTGGAGTCCAGTGGAGTCTAGTCACTGCATCCGGCGCATTGCGGTGCACTCAGTGATGTTTGTTTTGGATGCTGCTGGACAGACTTGAAAACCCTTCTCTGGCAGCGCTCCAGAGCTAACCTGAAGGCCACATGAAGTTTGAAGGTCTGTAGCAAATGACTCCACGGAAAATTTGCAACCTCTGCACACTATGGGCCTCAGCATCCGCTGAGTTACTGGGGTTCCCAATCTCTCCCGCTTTGTTAAAACATATTTAGGAGCCAGGTAATTTCAGGATGGGACTTGTTACACAGGAGGCATCTGATCACAGTAACACGTTGGGAGTCACTGAGCTCCTGAGAGCGACCCATTCATTCAAGAATGTTTGTAGAAAAAGTCCACAAACCTTGATTTTATACACCTGTGACCATGGAAATGATTGGAAGACCTTAATATTTAGATGGGTGAGCAACTAATTTTGGCAATGAAGGGTATGTCTGACCTCCATGATGTGGATTTACATGTTCTTTTTTGTCTTCATTTATATGAAAATTTCGAAATTTGACTAAGCTTAAATGTAGCTCTAGTTATTTATACAGCACAGCAACACTAATCACAATGTTCTACAGAAGACACATAAAGATGCATCCAGTTACTGACATTTCACTCAAAGTACTCACATCGTCGGCCTCTATGACTCCAATTTGTGGATGGGACAGGTCGACTCCAAAAGTCTTTTCCCAGTGAGGCACAAGCTACAGGAAAAATGAAGTGATTCATTAAGACATCAAGTCAGTTAGTTATGAAGTATTTTTCTCCTTTGTCGCTAAATCCTAGTTTTTCCGTTGTACTCCAGTTTGTGTTTTTTAACATGCGTATTGCTTTGCCTCATGTTCATACCAGAGGGAAGTCATCAGGGTCAATCCAGACAATACTGAGGTCAGGGTTGTCTGTGTTATCCTCAGCAACTTCCTTCAGGATCTCCAGAAACTCGAAGCCATCTGAGAAGTGGAGAAGGAGGTCACAGTTCAAGATATGCAGCATGTCTGTGTGGAGTTTTAACTTCTATGCCCCACGCTATGGGTGTAGATATTTATTTGATCAGCTATAATTTTCATTGTGAGTCAGAAAATAATCTTTGGTTCCCTTTTAATTTCCTGTACCTATATCATCCTCTTCTGCGAAAGCAACAATGTGTTCACCATCAACATCGTCTTCCTGAGGAACAAAAACAGGCCATATGAGGCCTTGATGTTGCAGTGAAACGTCAGGAAATCTAATAACAGCTACCTTCTTATTAAAGCTTTCTCATTCAAACATAGTTCAACTCATCCAAATTGTTAGTGACAGGAGCTGAAAAGTTCTTACCCAGATTTCGTACATGTTGTGTGGCTGCATCTTTCTCAGGGTTGGTCTTGAAAAGGACAAATCCATTGGGTATTAACGCAGTCGGAGGAGAAGATTTGAACTCATGAGATTCTGGTCACAAAGCTACAAATTGGCTCACCTGTCGTGATCCTCAATGAAGTCCACCAGTTCATCCTCAGTGTAAGGTTTTCCAGGGATGACCACTGGGTCATCAAGGAAGGGTTCATAGAAGTCCACCTCATTGAGTTTCAGCTCCAGAGCCTTGGCGACCTGTAAAACAAAGCCAAAGCATGACATCCATCATCTGGGCTTGAAAGGCCAGGCTCAGTTTTAAGTTCTAAGAGGAGAGAAACAAATTATTTTTTTAAGTAAAACTACATAGTTGGGAATGTGTACATTCACCACCATGCAGCCCCACCTTGTACAACCCTGTTGGCTTACATAGAAATCAAAATAACACTGTTCGGGATCCTTTCCTTGAGCTCACCCTGGCATTGAATGTAGCAAAGAATTTGATGTGAGGATGGAACTCTTCAGCTGCGTCGGCATAGGCCTCGAAATCTGAAAAGTTACAGGCATCCGTCAAGTCCTTTCAGTAGATCAGCACCTGTGTAAAGTATCTCAGAATGCAGTCATGTTACTTTATTTTAATCATTTCTGCTGTTTATTGTGTGTTTGTCCGAATAAAAGCATAAAGTTCAGAGTAAAGTGCAGCGGTTTGATGCAGATCTGAAGTTGTGGCTCTCTACAGGTTATCATGCAAGCACAGCACAGATCCTTACGTTCTGACTTGTGACTCTTAAAGTAGCCCACCAGTTTGATGTCTTCTTCAATGTTTTCAAAGCCTCTCAGTTCTTTACTATTATCAATAATTTCTACAGGGTCCTCAAGAACCTGTGGGAAAAAATAGGGGAAAAAGAGAAAATAGAGAATCCACGTAAGAATTTTTGTAGAAAGCAAAGGGCTATTTAGATTTTTTGCTTAAGTAAGGCAGGCTATTAACTGGGATATTATATCCTCACGAACATCATAGATGAAGTCCACTAGAGTGTCTGCCTCAAGCTCGCCATCATACTCTATGACTTCATCGTCCGTGATGATAAAGATGCTGTCGGACTCATCGAGGTCTAGAGAAAATAGACAGGTTTATTTAGTTTGTGACCTCTGGCTAGCTATTTTTTTTTTTGTTCTCTGTGAACAGGGTTAAAGCATCCTGTCGTATTTACCCAGTTTCTTTGCAACAGCTTTGTCTTTCTTTGCATCGATGAGGCCGACTCCGATATCTTCATCATCAAACTCGTCCAGGACCTGGGCTGCACGCTGAAAAACACAAACACTGTCGCGTGAAAAAAAGACACAACCCTGGACTCTGAGCTCAGAGGGAAAAGACACATGTGCTTTTATGACTGTGTGAGTGATTCCCGTGCACATCTGAAGCGCGTTTCACAGGGATGTGGCTGATGATGACAAAGCTGCCACGCTTAGTGATGGCATTACCATAAAAGCCTGCTTTTCATAGAGCTGCCTGCGCACTTTCTAAATCTGTATGAAACTCGAGCCTCATAACTGACAGTTGATTCTACCAATAGCAGTGACATGCTCGCAGCCGAATTGCTTTGAGGAAGTGGTTTGAGGAACGTCCCTGCGCAGTTGAAGGGTAAGAAGTCCACACACACACACACACGCGCGTGCACACACGTGTGTGCTCACACCTTGTCATGGACCTGGAGCAGCTGCTTTCCTGGCACAAACAGTCACCCTATCCAGGCTCTCCTGCAGATTGTTGTGCAGATCAACAACAATTCTGGTGCACAAAGACGCCCTCTCTTTTTCAAGAGAATAACTTTGCGTTAGTACTAATGATGTGTAACTAGTTTCACTGGACTGCCTTGTCTTTAGGTAAAGTTAAACCGGTCTTACATTGGTCTTACAGCTTCGTCCCTGCATGTTTTCTAGACATGAACTTAGTCAACTGTGTTACGGCTGCTTGTTATTAATGCTCACGGGTATTTAAAGGTAAATAAAAGTTATTCAACTCATTTTGTGCAGAGGATGTAGGTGTACACATCAAAATGGGTGTACTGGTCAACCACTAGATCCTGAGCAGAAAGGCGGTGGAGACTCAGGGAGGTCACGGTCACAGATCTATTTTCTTAAGGCCCAACAGAAGTGGCAGTAACTTTGGACATCCTTCCTTTCACCAGCTGTGAGTTGTTTGCCTTTCATCAACCCCCACAGACTTCTTTAACCTCAGCAATGTAACACCTTTTTTACTTCTGCCTGTGACTAATAATAAAAGCTATTAAATGTAAATCATGATACATTCATGAGGAGAAACACAAGCCTTCAGTAGACTGGACCCATCACAAATGCGGCCCGGAATAAATATAGCACCAGGAGCCACACCAGCTCAGGGACTATTTTGGCGTGGCAGCAGTGATGCTTTGAGCTCAAGGATCCGCTGACAAGTACAGTAATGCAAGTGCCGATCAGTGCGGGGTGCTGAGCTGGCAGTACTGGAGTCGGTGCACCCAGTGCTGGCCTGCAGCCCCAAGTCTGAGCCCCACTGCCCCTTCCAGCGACACCAGAGCCTGCTGAGATTACGTGATATGCCAAGGACAGACTCTCCTGCTGCTCTAGCCTGTCCCATTTATGTTCCATTACACTGCTTTTACACCATTTCAGCTCTTTCATTTCTATTGACAGTTCATCACTTAAGTTCCCAGCTTTAGTGCTATTCTAACCATTTACTTAATTATTTGCTCATTTGCTTCTGGATGGACCAGGGGATGACGCAATAACAACTGTTGAAAGTTAGTCCAAGAGAACATATCCATGCTGTGATGTATTATGTCATCCACAGATGAACAGATGTTTTTTAGGTTTTGTGAAGCTTTTTCCTCCAGCTGCCTTTAATGTGTCTTCAAGGTAAAATCATGCAGTCAAAAAAATGTCAAATACCATCAAAAACTATCAGTAAAAGATCATTTATTTGATCTGAATTAGTCATAGCCTCACTTTTTGAGTATTTTTATTCAAATCTGTGATAGTCATCACAAAAACGTGTTCAATATATATTGAAGTAATATCAAGAGTAACTAAAGTGCTGTTTAAAATTCTGCCAGAGGTTAGTTTTGTTCTGGGCTTTAAAATAAAACGTGTCTGCATCGGACATTTGCGTTCACGTATCCTCTGACTGAATAACAAGCCGAACTGTTGCAGGGAAATGTGACATGTGATATACAGTAAATTCATGTGTAATCTAAGAACCGGCCCTGGTAAGCTGTTGTTTGACACTTTGAGAGCTGACACCCAAACTTTGCGCTGAACGGTGATGTAATGTCTCTCCCGGCGATTAACGGGACGAAACTGCTGAGCATCCAGGCTGACAGGAGGCCTGAGGTGTGACTGCTATTCCCATGAAAGTGTGATAAAGTGCATCATCTTGCTCACAAACACACTCTGATACGCATACTGTGTGCACGGGCTCAGCAGAGGAGGGTTTGTCCATTTGTGGGCACTCAGTTCTAAGTGTAATCTTGCGAAGATATTTTTACCGTTCAATTAAATGCAGCCCTGTTTTTCAAAATAAGATATATGAAGTCCCTTTAAGTTTTCAGAAAAATAACAGTGCCCTACTTTACTTCACGATGGGGTTCCAAACTGAATTACACAATCAAGCTAAACCCCCTTCTATTCTATAGAGACGTTGACCAAAGTGTTGGAAGCAGCCTCGCACAGCTTTTTAATTACTAAGCTATCAAACTTGTTCCACCCCAGTTTCCAATCTCAACCCACCTCAAGGGCCAACTCCTCAGTCTCAAACTGTCTCTGGGCGGCGCGGCTGGATCCCGGATGGTCGTGGTAGTACACCACCATCACGTCGTACTTTCTCATCACAGACTTATAGTTCTTGGCGTTGAGGTCGTGCACACGGTCCTTGCCATCATATTCAGGGAAGTCCAGGGTTTCCTTGCCCAAGGATAGCGCCCCAAAGGACAGCAAGACCCCCACAAGCACCCAGGTCCACTTCATGGCTCCTCTCCGGGGCAATTTAGATCGATTTAGTTTTGTACAGTTAACTAAGTGGGGTTAAGAAAACAAGCTTGGACTAAGTATGCAGAACCCCTTCCAACCCGCGTCACCCAGAAGAGAGCAAGACCAACTCCTGGGTCCACCTTATTAAAAAACCCACAGCAGAAGCTGGCAGGGGGGCACGGGGGGCAGGAGGGGCAGGGCTAAGTTTGACATAGGTGAGAGCGTGTGCCTATGTGGGGTGTAACCCAGCACGAGAAAGATGAGGCAAGGCAGAGGCGGTTGCTGGGGTGACAGCGTTGTGTGCGGGGGCTTTCGTGCGTGTGCACGTCTCAGACTGGTAAAACTGGGGTGGAGTGTGACGATGAGGGCAAAGCGGGTGTCTTTTCTCTTCCTGACTGGGCACACAGCCTGTAAGGACGGTAAAGGAAGTGAAGGGAAAAGGTCTGTGCGTTGTTTTTATTTTTTTCCAAATGAATAAGGATGTGATGGATTGGGAGGTGGCTGTGAATATTTGGCACTCTTTTCCCATATTAAGTGAAGATAGAGGCCTGGATCCCAGCTAAAAATAATGGATGTAGGACAGAGAAGTGCATATCAGGAGGGGCTCCTACTGGTGTCTGATTTGCTTCTGCTGGCATCGTTGCAGCGCTAGAATGTGGAGCTGGGTCACTCCAGGACGTGGGGCAAGAGGAGAGGAAAGGAGAGGAGAGGAGGGCCTGGTGCACCTGCTGAGGCTTCATGCGTAGGTGTCACTTAGCCCTGACTCAAGAAGAAAGTGAAACATAGTTTTTACAGGAGGAGCGTCCGTTGTTTTTGAAGATGTATTAGAAATACAACACATGAATCCTGTGCAATGTTCAGTATACTTAAGCAGAAAGCACGTGATATTATTTTACAAATTGAAAGGGAAGATGTAAGCTAATTATAGCTATGTGCGCTGTGGTATCATACTACATACGAGACACACCCCTCTTGTCTAAGAATGTGAGGCTACAGTATTAAAGCAGCGGTGCCTGGTATGTGTAAGGGATGAAAAACCACCATAATGTGTATGTGTGTGTGTGTGTGTGCTGATGCAGAACGGAAATGTGCGTGTCTGTATATGTCTGTGGTTTGTGACTATCAAGCTGATCTGTGCCTCACAGTAACTGTAAACATCTAATGCACTGTGACAGGCTCTAAATGAAATGGAGAAGAGTTTCAAACTGTGCCTCATTTACACCTCGTGTGGTGACAGCTTGTGTAACTATTTTCACTTGAATATCTCAAATAGACTGAAGAAGTGAGTATGTTTGCCTGAACTCAAGTGGACAACAATCGAGTTTCTATTGCTTGCTTTTGAGAACAGCTTAATCATTATTCGTTTGTTTTTTGTAACTGCTCACACCATCAACCATGACACACGTTTCTAGCAAAAGCCTCATCATGAATGTCAAGTTTTGTGACTAACTGTCATGTATCTGTCAAAATGGCAGAAACATTTATTCAACCTTTTATTCATTCAATTCACTATAATTCCACGCATTTGTCGATTAAGCAGCTCTAAACTCATCTTATATACTTTGAGGAAATCTGACTCTGACTCCAACTTTATGTTGATCTGTTCACTCATTAACTTCTACTTTTAACATGTTTTTTTGCCTCTGTTCAACTGATTAAAGGAAAACTAAGTATATATATATATATATATATGTCAATCTGCCTGGTTGTGTTTTTTCCTGGCATCAGTTTTATTTGTACTCGCCACTGAGCAAAATTTTAAAACTTTTTTCCTTTTAAAAGTTGGAAATAATCCATTTTACTCTAAAAAAACATTTGCTGTCAATCCTTAAGTTCTTCACACTTGCACAGAGGTGTGATTTTTTTTCATATGGTTGGACCCCCACTACACGATACTTTCTTCCCCCATTCGTGCCCTGCATGTTTTACACGTCTCTCTTCGCCAACACGTAAAAAAAAATCATTACAGAGCCTCAGTATCTGCTGAGCCTGATGACCTCCTGATATGTATGAGATGTGTTAGAGAGGAGAAACACGAGCCACATATATTTCATTAGAGTTGGAGTTGGAAAGAACCTGATGCAGACATCTTTGTTTCAATCTGATGCCGTTACTCTTTTTGACCAGTAGATGAGGCTCTCTGACCAGTAGCATACTCTTTGACTATGTTGTTCAGATTAATAAAACTTGACCTTCTTCAATATGGGTAAATAATTTGTTAAAAAACTTACAACATATTGTCTTAAGAGATTAATTTGCTTCAAATAGTTTTAGTCAATGTATCATGAAACATTGATTGTAAAATGTATTCAGTAACCTTATTTACTGATGGTTTACTTAATAGGCCTTCCAGGCACAGTCCACTTTTAGGAGACCCCACTGTCTGGTTAAAAAGAAATTGCATAGTCTAGAAAAGCGTACAAAATTATCATAAAAGATGTGCAGGATACATATATATATTTATCTACATATTTGACGCTGGAAATCCAAATAATATCTGAATGTTCTCTGTTTTTAGGCTTCTCTACTGAGGTGACAGTCAAACTAGGAGCTTTTAGACAAGTTGGACCCTCTGTGACTTTATCAGGAAAACCTTTTAAAAAAACTATAATTAAATAATTAAATTTCGCGAGACTAGCCTGAAATGTATCAGTTTTATCATCCCAAAACCTTTTTTACCTGTGGGTACGCTAAAGGGATCACGTGATCAGTCTGTCGTCGTGCTTGCCGGAAGGGGCGGGGTTGAAGTTAAAGTGGGCGGGGCCTAAATGCTAACACTTTCATAACATGTTACAAGAGCACGTCGTGTCAAGCAAAAACAAGTGTTTTTGTTGTGGAGCTGCGTAAAACAACAGCAGGGCCTGTGCCATTTGAACCGGAATAAGGTCAGACATTACAATGTCAGGATATGTTTGTGGTCGGTAACTTGCTTGCGTACGTGTTTTTGCTGTTGAAACTAAACAATAAAAACATATTATTAATATTAGTTCGTTGTTAAAGCTAAAGCTAACAGCAGAAACACAGCGCGCTGCATTCCTGATACTAACAAATGCAGCTGAGAGCACATAAAACTAAGCTAGTTTGACCTTTTTATGCTTTACTGTGTAATTATTGTATAATATTAAGCAGGCATCACGTGAACGTCAGAAAACTTTGGTCACGTGCTACTCAGATTATGTTGGTCATTTTGCCTTAAAAGCAAAGTCGAGTTCTTTGGAGTTTTCTCACTCACTGGGTGTCCCAAACAGTTAAATCTTGAATGAACAATGTTAGGAAACCGAGAGAAAAAACGCCATCGCCTCCTGTAACACGGCAATAAATAATCAATTCTATAAAACTGGTCTTTAAATTTCAGTTCTGCTTTTTATGGTTGTCAGATGGCCTCAGCTGTGGCCAACAGAGCAGTGGGAGCCATCTTGGGATCAGCTGTTGCAGATGCTGCAGGTAAAGTTATGAACAGTCAGTCATACTTTGTTTTTGTGTTGTCATTTAGTAGCAGAAAAATATGACAAAAGGAAACTTTGCTTCTGATCTCTCACTTGGAAACAAGTGAGAGACAGACTTTATGGGTACCATAAAGTACGTAGAATGGGATTATCAGAGTGACCTCTTTTACACCAATTGCTCCTTTGATTTTTCCTTTCATGTGTTTGACACGTTGACCTGGTTTAAAGTAGTTTATTTGGGTTTGTGTGTGAGTCACTGATGTTTTGGTCTGCATGAATAACCCCCTGCAGCGCAGCCCCTCCACTGGGTGTACGACCTCCAGAAGCTGAAGGGGTTTTTGGATCAGAATCCAAACCCCGAGTTCCACCCGGAGTCGGCGAACCCGTTCTACAGGAGACAGACGGGCGAGCAGAGCTGCTACGGGGACCAGGCCTACGTCCTCCTGGAGTCGCTCTCTGAATGTGGAGGTGGGCCTCAGTCCTCATCTTATGGACTCAACAGACAACCTCACGGCCATATTAAACCTTAACATCTTCACAAACAAATTCAGTGCAACCCCACAGAACCCCACAGATTATTATTATTAGCAACTTGAGTTGCATATGAGAAATTTCTTTAGATGGCAAATCGTCGTAATGGCCGAGTGACTCCGCTGTTGTTTTGTTTCAGGCTTAAATGTCGAGGATCTGACGCAGCGCACACTGAAATTCTTTGGACCGGGATCAGAGTATGACACGCCTATCAACGATCCTTACCGACAGAGGGGGGGTGAGGAGGCCCACCAGTTGATACCGATGAAGGTTATTATCCTATTCCTTCTACTAGATAATGCTTATGGAGGTTATATTTTGGTTTATGCCAGGACCAAGACCTCAGCTGCCTATCGAGGGACCATGGAGACACGCAAGCCTGAAGAGCTTCCTCAAGAACGTCGACGCAGGGAAGAAGGAGACAGGTGAAGTGAAGATGACAGCTCAACACTATGGTTTAGAAAACAAAGAAAAAAGCCAACTCCAACGGGTGTGCTTCTTTTGCCGTGCTGCAGGCTGTGAGACCGACTGCCAGATTGATGGAATAACCAGGCTGGCTCCCGTCGTGGCTTTTTACGCAGGGCAGCCCGACATGCTGGAGAAGGTGGAACAGGCCATCCGCGTCACGCAAAACAATGACGAATGTGTTGCCGAAACTCTAGCAGCTGCTCGGTCAGTGTGTGTGTATTTGTGTGTGTGTGTAACACTTTTTTTTTAGTTCATTTTATTAATCCTACTTAATCCCCAGGTTTCTGGAGCATTTCATCTTGAATGGTCCCGACCCAAAGGCTTTGGACGTGGTGCTGAGTCAGCTGAGCGACCCCAACAGAAAGCAGCCTCAGGATCTGGACAAAGCGGTCATCGGTATGAGAAGTCGCTGTAGTGCTATATTTTTGCTTCTCCTCCTGGCGAAGTCATGGGACTCAGTCATGGGGTTAAAGGCTTTCATATGATATTTTCAATAAGATGAACCCATGCAGATGTTGGCGGATGTTACTTTCCATTTTGCAAAGATAAAGACGTGGCATTCGTCTATTTATATAAAGTCCTATGCATTTTGGCACTCTGCGCTCATGCTTTTTTTCTCTCTGACTTCAGGCCACATTCATCAAGTGAAGGAGACTTTATCCAAAACTCCGCAGGAGCTCATCCCCACGGTGTTTCCAAACACATGAGGTACAGTATGGTCTGTCTTTAAACAAGCAGTAAAACTCAACAGAGCAGTCAGTTTTGATGCCTTGGATGTCGTTCCAGGTTTGCCAGGTGCATTCCAGGCAGCGCTGCATGGAGTCCTGACAGCTAAGCAGTTTGAGACGGCTGTCAGAGACACCATGAGCTGTGGGGGGTGCACCTGCAGTAGAGGATCCTTCATTGGAGCTTGTCTTGGAGCTCAGGTTTGTCTATTGATTGCACTTTATTTATAGTAACCGGCCCTTTGGGATTGACTGGGTCATTTATTCATTCGTTGATTGGTTCATCGTCTCTAGACCGGGCCGGAGGGGATCCCAGCGTCCTGGAAGAGCAAAACCCTGAGATACAGCTCTGTGCTGGAGCACGCTGAGAAGATCACCAAACACCACTCATAGTTCTCTGGCTGCGTCCAGTGTAAAGCGGCAGAGAGCATCATGAGCAACTGTAGAGCTTTCACAGAGCAGTGGATGAAGGTTTTTTGTCTTAACTCTTTGGCGACAGAAGCTGGATGTTTTTGTCTCTGTTTAAGTTAAACAAGTTGGTTCAGATGTGATTTGCCTTCATCTTTTTTTTGCGGCCGCCACATGTCAAAACGGACACATTTAAAGTCACATTTTCCATGACTTTGTTGATTATGCAATATGATGGACAGATATGCTTTATCTCATCATATAGAAAATAAAGCAGTTATTGATAACATATATTCATTTTGTTTTGTTTTTTTCAGTAGTTGTTGCATTTCCAATAATCACCATCAAATGCTAAATATTATATTTACTTATCATTAATTTCTTCAAGTGGGGAGGGCTTGAATGAATAAATAAAGTTTCTTGAATCTTTAATGGTCAGTTATCAAAATAAATGTTATCTGTTTTTTTTCTCATACACATAGAACCTAAAATGTAAAATGATACATGTTAATGAACAGTTGCAAAGTAATCATAACCAAAAATGATACAGTATGTTTTCCTTCAGGCTGAAAGCCAAGATCCGCGGCTGTGTGTACCGACTCTTCTTTATTTGAAAATAAAGCTGACTTTAAAAAGCCCAACTTCTGATTATTTCTTGGAATTATTGGACTTGTTATGATCATGCAGTTTACATGCACATTCTTCACTTTTGTCTATGTATCAGTCACAGGGTCAGAAAAATTGTAAAAATTTTAATAAGCTAATTCATTTGAACTGTTTTGAAGTATATATGCTAACAATCAAGCCAAAAAAACAAACAAACTTATTCTAATCTCTGTCAACGTCCGTTGGTTCAGGTGCGACTTTTCTCGCGAGAACATCATTGTCCCACTATCGCCACCGTAGTTAGTTTCTGATGACAGAGTTGAGACAAACATGGCAAGTAAAGGAGGCAAGCAAAACCGCTCAGGCTCTGGCCTTTCGGGTAGGAAAGGCGCCGGGGACCAGGATGAGGAAGAGCAGCCGCTGCAGGCTGTTTTAGTGGCTGACAGCTTCAACCGGAGGTTTTTCCCGGTGACCAAGGACCAGCCACGGGTGAGCAGCTAGCTAAGGCTAACCGGGATGCTAACAGCAGCACAGTGATGCCCATGCTGGAAACGGACCCAGCACCGCTTAACACCGTGGGGAACCGTTTACTACTGTATAGACACACAAACAACGACCTTTATTGTCTCAGTATTTTCAGGAGATACGTGTCTGCTGAGACTCTGCTAGCTCTGCTAACATCATCTGTCAAACTCGTCGTTTCCAGGCTTTGCTGCCGCTCGGAAATGCTGCCATGATCGACTACACCTTGGAGTTCCTCACCTCCACCGGGGTGCAGGAAACCTTCGTCTTCTGCTGCTGGATGGCCAGCAAAATCAAGGCACACTTGTTGTGAGTTTGACAGAAAGTGTGTGTGTGTGTGTGTGCAGAACTCGGTCCTGTGTGCTGGGTGACAGACGTTCAACATGTGTGTGTGTATGTGTGTGTGTGTGTGTGTGTGAGACAGGAAGTCAAAGTGGTGTCGCCCCACCTCCCCAAACACGGTCCACATCATCACCTCGGAGCTGTACCGCTCCCTGGGGGACGTCCTCCGGGATGTGGACGCCAAGTCCCTGGTGCGGTCGGACTTTGTGTTGGTTTACGGGGACGTCGTGTCCAACATTGACGTCAGCCAGGCGCTGCAGGAGCACAGGTAGACGCCCCCCCCCCGCCGTACGCCTCGGAGAGCCCTCTTTTCTGCATTCAGCAGAGTTTATCGGCTGCCTTTTGTCCGCCTCAGGCATCGGCGAAAGATGGAGAAGAACATCTCGGTGATGACCATGATCTTTAAGGAGTCCTCGCCAGGCCACAGGTCCCGCTGCCAGGAGAAAGACGTCATCGTGGCCGTGGACAGCAGGAGGCAGCAGATCTTACACTACCAGGAGACGCAGGGGCTGAAGAAGATACAGTTCCCCATGGTGGGCGGCCGTCTGGCGGGCCGTTTGGCTGGCTCTTTGGGGGCGTTTGGCGTCCGACTGGCTCGTGACGGCCGTCTCTGCTGGTGTTTTCCAGAACATATTCCACAGCGGGAGTGATGAGTTTGAAATCAGACACGACCTCCTGGACTGTCACATCAGCATCTGCTCCCCACAGGTCGGCTCCAGAACGGGACAGGAACCCATAACACTTGTTATATGTGACTACACTGATGGTCTTAATTGAAATTTTTGTTATTTTTATTCCAGGTTGCCGAGCTCTTCACCGACAACTTCGACTACCAGACCAGGGACGACTTTGTGCGAGGAATTTTAGTCAACGAAGAGGTATTGCTCAGCCCGAATGATGGCTGAATGATCCCGTTGTTCCCCACCCGGCATTTGTTGACGCCTCCTTTCTGTTTAGATCCTCGGCAACCAGATCCACCTGCACGTCACCAAGGACGGCTACGGCGTCCGCGTGTCCAACCTGCTCATGTACGACTCGGTGTCGTCCGACTTCGTGCGCCGGTGGGTCTACCCGCTCACGCCCGAGTCCAACTTCAGCGACCGGGAGGGCCGCGCCTGCACGTACTCGCGGCACAACGTGTACCGGGGCTCCGGGGTCAGCCTGGGCCACGGCAGCCAGATGGAGGAGAACGTGCTCATCGGCCAGGACACCAGCATCGGCGCCAACTGCAGGATCTCCAACAGCGTCATCGGGAACAACTGCGTCATAGGTGAGCGACCCCGCCCCCTGCCTGGGAAGTCACGGGTCAGCAGTTTGCAGAAGTTTCCTCTCCATTTTTTATGTTTTTTTAAGGGGATAATGTGATCCTGGACCGCGCCTACGTCTGGAACAACGTCACCATCGCCAGCGATGTGGTGATCAGGCAGTCGGTGGTCTGCGACCGGGCCGAGGTCAAAGATGGCGTGACCCTCGTCCAACAGTGTGTCCTGGCGTACAACGTGAGCAGCGCACACACACACACACACACACACACACACACACGTTCCCTCTTTCGCTCTCGCCACAGGTCAACTTTCCACCCCTCTGCTGCCAGCAGCTCGACACCTAAAGACTGATGGCAAATCAGGAGAACTGGACTTTGTGTTTACATTTAACAAGTTTTATTTTCACAATCTACTGCAGGCAGAAAGATAGGAGCAACCCAACTTAGTCCAAAATGAGTGGCGTCGTTGTAGCCCTAGAACCGACGTAGAACCGTCTTGGTTTGTTGGAAAAAACTCTGCGTTTTGATATGTGGAAAAACACGTCAAAGTGGCCCTGATATCAGCATGTGATCTTCAATAGTCCTCATCTGTTGGTTCCCTGTGAGCAGAGTTCCAACCACTGATCCTTTTTTATTCTACATAATAGCCGATACTAAGGATGTCCCGATCCAGCTTTTTTCCACTTCAGATCCGATACCAATATTGTATTTGCACTTCCGAACTGATACCAGCCAATACCGATACTGGCCTATCAGAGCATGTGTTAAAGTTTAAAGTTATTTATTCTACTTACTTAGTTGTCAGACTCATGTTGAACAGGGATTTACTCTGATAACGACTTAATGGTTAGGACACAGACCTGTGGGTTAGGAGATGCTAATGCTCGTGTGGGATCGGACTTAAAAAAAAAAACTGGATTGGGAGTCTGGATCTGCTTTTTCTCCTCCTATTTTTGCAAATATCCCATGCCAATCCAATTCAAATATCGGATCGGGACAAGCCTAGCTGATACTAAATAATCTTTGATAAAGTGATTAAACTCCATCTCGCTCCAGCCTTGTTTTCTTTTATTTACCCTAGAACTGTTGCTCTCCAGGTGGTGATTGGGCCGAACATCACTCTACCCAGACGGACCGTGGTGTCCATGCACCATCCGGACGAGGAGGAGGAGGAGGACGAGGACGAATTCCTCAGTGACGATGCGGCTGTGGGTCACAGCAAAGACAAAACCAGGCAGAAAGGTGGGCGCCGCCTTCCGGTTCCGGTCGTTTGCGTGTCGTTCCCGCCTCCCTGCGTGTTTCACCGAGCGGCCTTCCGCCTTCCTGCTCCTCTCCTCTCAGTTTTCAACCCGGCAGAGGTTGGGGCCGGAGGAAAAGGTTACATCTGGAAGACCGGCAGCCTGGACGACACGGAGGACGAGGGGATCTCAAAATGCATCTGGGGTGAGGACAGCAGCTCGGTCCCGCCGCGGCCCTCGTGTTTTCCTAAGCGCTGAGCGGTCATTGCTTCTTGTTAAGCAGGTTTGGAGCTGAACCCGGACCCTGAGAGCGACAGTGACTGCAGTGAGCCTGACGATCCGGACGATCCGGTGATCCCCTCCCCGGAGATGGACGACGTCAATGGTCAGAGAACCGGCCTGAATGTGGACATTAGGCATGTCCCGATCAGGATTTTTGCACTTCCGATCCAATACCAGCCTATCGGAGCATGTAGTAAAGTTTTAAATTATTTAGCCTACAGACTCATGTTGAAAAGGGATTTACTCTGATAACAACTAGCCAGCCGAATTAAGGGAGTTTGAATTATACATAATGTACCTGACAAATTTTTTTATTTTAAAAACTGGATCGGTAGTCTGGTTCGGCATTTTCTCTTGCCGGCCGATACGCATTTTTTTGCAAATATCGGCAGCCGATTTGGATCCGGACAAGCCTACTGGACATGTGTCGGCCCCCTGCTGGCCAAAGGCATCAAATACCGATAGCAGGAAAAACGAGCTTTAAGTTATTCGTATTTTTAAAGGTTTATGTGAACAAAAAAATTGGGAATTCCTCATGAGACCCAAGTAAGAAAGCAGCAAACTCTTTGATTGGTCCAGTCTTCCAGATGGAGGTGCTCGGGACTCTGCAGAGAGGTTTGGAGGAGAACATCGGCTGTGACAATCTCGTTCTGGAGATCAACTCTCTGAAGTAAGTGGACAGAGTGGACGTGTCCGGAGCTCCGGTCCGCTGCGTTTGGCTCTGACCGCCGGCTCCTCTCCAGGTACGCCTACAACATCAGCCTGAAGGAGGTGATGCAGATTCTGACCCGGGTGGTGCTGGAGTACCCTTTCCAGCAGCAGGGCCCTCACCTCACCACCTCGCAATACGTGGCTCTGCTCCTGCCGGTGAGCGATAGATACAGCTGCTCGCCACCCCTCCCTGCCCATCTTACGCTTATCGCCTTTTTCTTTCTGGTTCTCTTCGCCCTCAGTTGCTGAAGAAATGGGCCCCTGTGTTTAAGAACTACGTGAAGAGAGCGCAGGACCACCTGGACTGCCTGTCAGCCTTCGAGGAGCATTTTCTGGAGCAGCAGAGCCACTGGGCCGCCATGGTCAAGGTGAGGGTCAACGGGTTTCCGAGCAAACCCCCCAAAGCCTGAAAGGAACCGTGCAGAGGTTTCTGTGAGGTGTGAATTTGTTGCTGTTGGCAGGTGCTGATGGACATGTACCAGCTGGAGATCCTGGAGGAGGACATGATCATGCGCTGGTTCTCTCAGGGAGCCTCCACAGAGAAAAGCAGACAGCTCCGCAAGGACCAGGGGGTAGGCACTGTGTGCACAAGTGTGTGTCTGAAAAACAATGAAACCACAGACCAGCAGTTTCTGCTCTTATCGGATGGTTTCCATCCAACTAGTTACACACAGAGGCTGTTCAGCCAGTCCTCTCTCTGTATTTACCGATTGGTGTTTCGTGTTTTCATTCGTAAACCATTTTAGTTTTGCAGTCATGAACTCAGAATCTCTGATTTTTCTCTAATGTCTCCCTGTTTTCCGTTGTTCACTCTTGCAGCTTCAGAAGTTCATCCAGTGGTTGGAAGAAGCCGAAGAGTCCTCGGAAGGAGATGAATAGCGCGGAGCCCCTCCAGGCAGAAGACTCTGTAAACATTTCAAACTCGTGTGACAAAAGGGATTCAAATAGTTTTTTTTCCCCCTTCAAAGCAGCTTTCCGCCTCCGTCAACCACCAGGATCTGTACAGTTGAAGCAGACGACCATTTTTACCACACAGAGCCCTGCAGTGTACGGGCTGTGCCCATTCGAATAAAGAACAGCCCCTCAGTCTGCTCAGAAAGCCTTTGATTCTTTTCCCTAACACGACTCTTCCTTTTTTTAGTCAGACATCACAACAATAATACCCTTAAAACTAGTTGTTTTTATTTATATGCTGAATACTGATTGTATGCATACTTTAGATACAGTACAATAAAAACCACAATCAAAGAGGTCGACGATCACATGTGAGCAGTCCAGTCTGAAGAAAAATGACTGAATTAAACAGCATGATAGGGACTTGTCATCAAATTCACAGTGTAAAAATCACAGAAGATGGAGGAAGAAAACAAAGCATAATGGAATAAACACTTTTAGACTGACTTGATCTAAAGCAGCCAAAAGAGAAAAAACAAACAGCCCAATAACCGGAATAGCACTTAAAATACTTACGAATAGTTAATTCTAGTGTTGTTGGAAGACAAATGACGGTTTCATAACACGTCACTGCTTTGAACATTTAGAGTCAGAAGATGTCAGTTTTTTTGCATCAGACTAGAGAAGATTCAACTTTCAAGCAGTTGTCTGTGGCTAATCTACCCTTACAGTAACAGGTTTGAGCTAAATCAGCTGCTTCAGATGGTCCATGTGGTAAATGGTCAACACTCAGTCCACCCTGAGGTCCAGTGGCACATTAAAGCTAATTGTTACCAATAAATGATTCAATTTGCAAAATGGTTGTGAAATCAGCTTCAGAGGCAGTATAAGGTTGGCAATAAAAAAACCCTGATATACAGGTTCAGCAGCTTTTAAACCACCAAAAATTCCCCTCATCAGACTTCTTCTACTTCTTACTGTCGTCCTGTTTCCCAGATAAGTTATACAAGAGACAGAGTAGAATAGAGGTTCCTGTGATCCCCGTGGCAGCGGTCAGCGCCCTCCACATGCTGGCCGAGGCCTCGTGTCTGTCTATGAAGCTCCTGTAGTCGCCGGGCACCAGGACGTAGCTGCGGCCGTCCGGCGGGGCCTGGAGCCTCACGGAGTGGCCCCCCTCCAGCACCACCTCCCCGAAGCCCGTCACGGTGGTCCCCACCCGCAGCATCTCCTCACGCTCCTCCTTCGCCACGGGCTTCTCCCCCGTCAGCTCGGTCACCACGACGCCCATCAAACCCTCCTCGGCCCGTTTCGTCCGGAAGTGAACCCTCTCCAGGAAGCAGCCGGAGGCCTCCAGAGGGTTGTGCACCTTCACACAAACGTCAGAGATGAAGGACCCAGCGCTGATCAGACTAAAGGGCACCGAGTTGTTGGTCTCTTTCATGTTCCGTGTCCGAGAGTTCCTGGAAAAAACAAAAAACTGGATCAGAGCAGTAGACGGGGAAAGAATTTGTTGTTTGTTTTTTTCCTCTAATGTACCATGTCCCTGTGGCAGCGTTCCAGTACTTCCAGTGCTCTCCCACCACGATTTTCTGAAGCACACCGAAGCACCGAGGGACGAACTGGCTGGCCAGAGGCTCCCCGTCTGCCTGAACCTGGCCTTGGAGAAAGCAAAACAGAAACTGGGACTTCTCCAAACGACTCCCACGACTGACACAATTCAAACTCTACCACAAAACATGCTTCTACCTTCTACTGCAACATACTGGAGTCGCTTGAGGGAAGTCGAATTGAGTACATTAAGCAAATGGTGATCTGGTTTGAAAAACGGTATTTCCTGAAACGGAGAGAAAAAATTAAATCACCAAAAAAGTTAAGCTATAGCCTACTGAAGGTTGATGTTACTTTTTTTTTTTTAACATACCTTCAGCTTTTGTAACTCTTTCTTTTTCTCCTTGTACAGATGATAAAAGATCCCAGAGAAGGCAAAGCTGGAGCCAATTCCGAGCAAAACCAGTGAGTTTATAGGAGAGTCCCCCATGTCTGTATCTGTAAAGTGAAAGCATCCACATCTCCCATCAGGTGCAGCCTCAGCTAACCGCTCACAGACATGTCGGGTCTTTAAAACTCCTCAAACGGCAGTATTATGCCAACATAAAGGGCAGAAAAGTTCAAAACAAAAGACTTACCGGTTAAAAATTAAGCCGCGCAGTGTTCACACATCCCTTATTTAGTTCTATAAATCGAAACAAACGCTTCCTGAGTTTCTCTTCCTTGTTTTTCTAAGTTACGTCATCGTGGTTCGACCAATAGGATTCGAGTGGTGTTTGAGCGCTGCGCGTTTTGTCCAGCAGGTGGCAGCAGCGTGGCGTCTGCGTCCGTGTCTGTTTGTGATGATTTTAACGCCCCCCTCCCCCCCAAAACGGTATATATTTTACATCGTAGCACTCGCATCTGTGAAAATGAAAATGACCCCAATCCCTTGATCCACAGATGATAGAAACGTTAAGGAAAAAAACAAGCAACGGTCTTGTAAACTTGCATTGTGTGAAATATTGCAGTTTGATTTCCTAAGGCGCCAGAAAAGGCTTTGTATGGAACAGAAGAGCGGAAAGATTCAATTAAGTTTTTGCATCACTCAGGGCCATGTATTTGATAAACAAGCCTATAGGTGTCTTTTGTTAACTGTTTTCATAAAACCACTTATATTTAGACCATGCCTCAGGACTGGTCCTCCTCAGAAGGCACATCTTGGCCCACAGCATACTCGGGCTTGTTGTTGTGTGGCATAGACTGACTAATGCTGCCGATGTGAATGATTCATTTTATAGGCTGTAACACACTGCCCGACCTCATAAAGGTGGCTGGGGGGTGTTTATTTGACCTTCCCTTGATTTCTTTTAATCTATGAAAGGGGGAGACACAAATAACTCATCTCGTGATGGAGAAATCTGTGCATCCTTTTCCAGCCTGTTCTTTTTTTAGAACATAATACAACATTATACTAAGAGTCTTATAATACATTTTGAGGAATTAAAAAGCTACTGAACAAAACACATACTCACAAAAACTGATTGGTCATCTTTTTGTAACCAAGACAAAATCGATCGTTTCATTTTCTTATTTGGTTAAGTTCAACGTAGAAGGTATAATTGATCCATAATTGCAAAGTGTGTGGAACATATCTGATGGAGTTCTATAAATTTATAACGCCTGCTCCGAGTCACGTGACCCAGACACTATTATCAGATAAAATTTCTAATAAATGAGAACTTGACTGGTGGAGAGTCTCCCATCATGATCCATACAGGATATTAAAGTTCGTAGCTCCTGGTGTATGTCGTCTGTTTCTGTTAATCTTCCCGTGGCCTCTAAGATTTACCTTGTGCCCCCCCGGAGAGGCCCAGGTCACCCAGGTACACCCACTTGTGCTGCAGCTAATCCTCTGATAGCGTTTCACTGGTGACCTTCCCCGTACCCTCATGACTCACAGAGTCAAGCGTCACAGACTCTGCCGGCTCCGTTTTTTTTCTGCTCGTCTCTTTGAGCTGAACGGCCGACTGTGTGCGTTCTCAGTAAACTGTTTCTGTTGCTATTTGCACACAAGCTTCGTTCATTGTTTCCGACCCTTCCGCTTGCTGAGCTAGAGGAAGAGCTTCTTTTTACTGAAAATGTAAATTCCCCTGTTGGAAGTTGATTGCCATTCTTCCCAGGTTCATTCAGTCACAGAAAAATAGAAACCAATCTCCTGGAGCATCTCTGGCTCCACACCTCTGTTACTGTGTGGGACCGCATGGAGAGAACTGGCAGCTCACTTAATCATTTCTTCATTTCAAAGCTCTTTTGTCACGTTTTTATGCCTCCTTCTGGCTCAGGTGTTATTTCCTTCACTTCTTTTCTGCCAGTCTGACCTTGACGGCTCAGTGAAATCAGAAAACGCATTCAAAGGAATGACGTCAGTTTGACCATTGTCATCGGACTACTTTCTGTACAGTAAGTGCGAGCTTTCTGCAGCAAGTCTGCGTGAAAAAAACAAAATAAAAAATAAACCTTTGATGGCCACAGACAGCTGGCGTACCTGGCCGGAAAACAGCTGTGATCCTGAATTGCTTCATCTGTGGAGGAATGCAGTGGCTTTACAGAGAGGATCCATGCGGGACAGAGCAATAAATCAGGACTAAAAAAAAGGGCCCAAAGGGGAATTATCTCCCCTTTGGCTAATGAAATACTGTTTCTTATATCAACCGCACAAAATGGCCCAAAATCCTCCCTCCTGACTTTTTACTGCTCTAAATCCTCAGATATTTGATTTAAAGTGGTGCAGACCCCCTCTTTTGGCCATTTTGTCCATCTTGGTGTGTAAGCACACAAAGTACACTCTGCTTTGTAGCAATAGGTGTGATTGTTCTTTCTGAAACTGACCTCCATCTTTTTAGTATAATTTTGAATATCAGACGTTACACATGAACAAGCAATTTCTGCAAAAGACCAGATATGCTCTTCTGACCTCTTGTGTCAGAAAATGTTTTTAAAAAATGATAAAGTGATGAGAACAGGTGAAGGTTTTACTTTACACTGTGACTTGATAAACCGGTGGAGTCTGGTGAGAAGGTTGTTTGTTTTCCTTTTTCTTGGCACTGATTGGTGATTTTCTAACCAAGATTGGAATAAGGTGATTACCCAAGACCCATCACCACCTGGAATAAGTAAAACTTTAATCAATACGCCTTTTATGCCCTATCCAGACACCCTCACCCATAATCAAAAAATCTCCCGATTGTAAAATATTCTATAGTGTGTTCATTCTTAAACATCTTCATTTCCTTCTTTGCTTCTCCTCCATCTTTGCTTTACCATGCTCCTGTCTTAAATCTGGATATCTTAGATCATTCCTGAACACTGAAATTGCTAAACAAAGACACTGGGAATAATCTCTTTTTCATTTAAAGGTTGAAATGACATAACAGATCACACTATTACGTTTTCAGTGCATTTCATATGAATCACAAACCTCTCTGGAAGTTTGGGGGCCACATAAGTTTAGGGTGCGTGAAGCTGCTTAGCACATCAGTATGCCGCACATCAGAAGGCTCCACTTTCAAATGATGGATGACGTGAATGCAAAGAATTTACTTTCAAACAGCTAATAGAAAACTGGAGAGATAAGTTTGGAAAACGCCAGACGGACCCAAACAGAGCGGTTGCTCTCCCAGCGACACTTTTGTGGCTTTGAAGTTTCCGGCATGAAACAGAACCAACTCATGTCACGGCTTTGTCAGGATTTATTTATCCCCCCCCCCGCTCATTACACACTGAAGCAAACAGTCACACACTCTCAGAGAGCACACTTTGTTTTTGTTTCCCTACTGTGAACTTGATTTCCCTCAGTGGTCTTCACTTCGGCTTAATGAGTTTGATAAGTTTTTGTAATTATTATCGCTGCCCTTGATGGAGTGTCCAGGGCCCAACAGCCCTGAGTCTACTAGAGCTGCTTTAAAGGCTTGTCAAGGGAATAAACACAACTCATTCAGCAATGATCAAATGCAGTTGATGCTTTTGTGAGTTATTTGTGCCCTATTGACTGATTAAGGATTTAATTTTGTTTTCATGATGGCACAGAGCTTTAAGATTGACAGTGAGTCTGTTTTTATTAATGGTAGTTAATAGTTAACAGAAAAATAAAGTTAACTTTTTTTTACTTCTCAGCATAAATACAAACCTTTCATCAAAAGAAGCCCTTCTCTTTATCGGAGACGTGCGCTTAATTGTGTGCATCACAACCGCCATAAAACACCACTGGCAAGTTTTTTAAGAGACTGGTAAACATTAGAGGGTTCTGATAGCTGCAATAATTTCATCACCCTCATCGTCGTTACACGAGGAGAGCTTCTATCAAATCTGTCTCATCTCTAACAAACAAGCCAGTTCTGAAATATTTTTGTTTTTGACAGTTTGCATACACATCAACATAAGAAAGATTAGGACAGATGCCCAGTGCAGGAGAAGAAAGCTCTTCTAATACGCTAATCCTGCAGAATGCACTCTGCAGAACAGAATACAAATCGCCACCGCACGCCACCAAAGGAGCCACTGAAAGCACGGCTCCAGTTCGCCCGTTGTTGTAAGCTTCATTACGACTGGAGAAAAGTCAGATCGGTTCTTTTCACATCGTGCTGCGCCAGCAACAAACAGACACACACATACAGACACGCTGCCTGTTTTCAGCTTTTGCCTTCCAGTGAAGAATGCACGACAACACAAACCAATTTAGTCCTCCCACAATGCTTTTTGTGAATTTCTGAGCAGGATTCTCCACGGGATGTTGAGATAAACCTTCAATTAGGGTGTGAACATGTGCGCACAATGTGTAATTCTCTCCCTGAAAACAGTCGCATTACTTCATCCTGCTGCATTTTTCCAGCTGTGATTCATATCTGGGAAGTTCTTCCATGTATGAGGTTCATCTCAGCGTAAGAAGAATTTTTAAAAGTCTGAAATAGGACTTGAAAACTTTTTCCGGCACCAGGGATCACAATCACACACTGCTTGGTCAAAGGAAATAACACATTTCTGTGTATCATGAATAAATACTGACTTGCGTTGGGATTTGACGCTTTAAAGATAAACCCAGACTGAATTCAGCTGAAATGCAGCCTGTCAATGATTTACTCTGCTCTGATGTTACTCAGCTTTGGAGTGAATTCAGAGTCTGGTTTGTGGTCATGTTTAAAAAGGTTCTATTGGTTATATTTGGACACCTTTTTAAAAAAGTCATATAAAGTGAACATAGGCTGAGTGGGGTCCTATCAGCCCACGCTGAGCAGCAACACGCCACATAAAACACAACAGAGTGTCATTTCTTTAGAGAAGCCTGAGTCAGACTGCGGAGGCAGCGTGTGAGAACCTGAACAGACTTCACGGTGACACAGGAACTAGTAAAGGTTATCATGTTCTGTTTGGGTCATCGTTGTGGAGGAACGACGGCCTGCTCTTCTACAGGGAGCTGCTCCAGTACGCGCACAGCTCCCTTAAAGTCCGACCCCTGCTTTCGGTCAGGTTAAGGCCTGGACTTTGACGGGACATTCTTTCCTTGTCCATACGTTCTGTTGTAGACTGGGATCGTTTTCCTTCTTTTATGAGTCAATTTCAGACCCGGCAACACGGTGGTGTGGTGGTTAGCACTGTTGCCTCCCAGCAAGAGGGTTCTGGGTTCGAATCCCGGGGGAACCAGGACCTTTCTGGGTGGATTTTGCATGTTCTCCCTGTGTCTGCGTGGGTTCTCTCTGGGTTCTCCGGCTTCCACCCACAGTCAAAAAACCTGCATGTTAGGTTAATTGGAGATTGGGGAAATTGCCCTTAGGATTGAATGTGAATGTGAGTCTGAATGGTTGTTTGTCCTTGTGTGTGGCCCTGCGATGGACTGGCGGACTGTCCAGGGTGTACCCGCCTCTCGCCCGTTGACCACTGGGACAGGCTCCAGTTCCCCCTGCAACCCCATCAGGGAACAAGCGGTATTGATGATGGATGGATGGATGGATGGATTTCAGACCCACGGCTTCACATTTCGACTGCGGGATACTTTTGCATTGTGCACAGCCACAGGGTCTGGACCATAAGGTGTCCAGACCCTGTGGCCGTAGGAACAGGGGCTGGACGCTTCAGGTCCAGAACGCTCAGCTGGCGTCTGGGCTGTTTGGCTTTTACCAAAACGTGAAACACGAAGCCGTCCATCATCACCAAACATCTCCACTTTTGACACACCATGACCTGCAGTGTCTAACATGAATGCAAGTTTGAATGTTTTACCAAAGCGAATAACCTTTCGGTCTATTCCGATTTGTTCAGAAATGGCTGCTACCATCAGTTAGATGCTCAGTTTTCTCACACGCTGCTTCTACAGTTTGCTTCTTGAATTAGAAAGTAGTGTAGAATGGTGCCAAAAGAGGCGGCAAATGAGAAGAATTCATTTTGGAAGCTCAACAGATGGCAGGCACCGTGTCACTCCGACAGGCTCCTGGTGCAGAGATTTGGGTGGTCGGGTTTGTTTAAGGACTCAAATTACTGTGTTAAACACAAGTGGGTCCCAAAGAGTGACCGAATTTTTTAGATTAAACCCAGAAAGGGAGCTCAGACCACAACCTGTAACACGATAGGAGCCTCCCAGCTTGTATTTCTGTTGAAAATAACACAAGTGCTGAAAGCCAACAGGTGCTTTTTTCCAATTAAATATTAACTAATTATATCATTAAGGCAATAAATGTTTAAAGATGGCCAAAGATCACATAAGTGAATTCCCACCCTGAATAATAGCCTAAGAGTTTATCAAAGTCCAAAAACTTGATAAAAACATAGAGATTGGACAAGACGCACAGTTATTATAGTTGATTTCGTTGCTGGTTTGGTGCATGATAAAAACGCCTTCTGCATCCTCTTTCTACTTCCACCGATGTTCAGTGATGCTTGTTCATTGGTCACTTGTTGACTTTTCGAGGTAACGCTGGAATAGGAGGAGGAAGAGGAGGTGGAGGTGTGGGGAGGAGGAGGAGGACCCTCGGCGCGCAGCGCTCCTCTCCACCGAGCGCAAAACGCACCGCGTCAGCAAAGGGAGCAATTCAAACCTGCCCCGGAATACCAGAGCCGGTTTCTCACCAAGATATTGAAACAATACCCACATTTGTGTCATTTAGAGGAACATGTCGGGGCGCGTTCCGCGCGGCTTTTCGCTTCTCCTCTCCTGGATGTTGCTGGAACCCGTGAGTACATGTAGACCGTTGAGTTTTTGTCACATGACTGAACTTGAGCTGGTTGTCAAGCAGGAGACCAGGTGACCATGTAGACATTTTTCAGTGAAAATCTGAAGGTATACGCACGCGGGGCGCTCCCCCAAAGTATCCGTGGCGCAACAATGTGGCCTCGTGCGCATCTGGCCCCATGCATTGGTCAGCGGCTGTGGAGAGAGGGATGCGATTAGATGGCAGATGTTTTTCTTTCTACTGTCCGGCAGAGAGAAACCAAACCCTCGGAGCACCACCAGCAGTTTGTTAAATGTTTGACACCCCTTTTTGTTTTGCCATTTGTTTTTTTTTGCTCCGGTTTCTTTTGTTAAAAGAAGCTGGTTGGTCTTCCAGCAGGACACCATGGCAACTGCTTTCTCTCAGCCTCTGTCCTCTCTGGTTTCCACCTTTATCATCAACTTAAAAGTCTTCGCTGAGCATTCATGAATCATCCAGTTAGAGGTCAGAACCCTTTGAGTTGCCGAACAGATAATGTGCAGATGTGCAAGCTATGTTTCCCTTTCCTGAGACTTAGGGGATGCTATTAGAGCTAAAACTGAGACCATGATCATGATTATCCTGCTCAAAGTTCCCTTGCATTGCTTTAACTTACAAAACTGAAGGCAGCTCTGATCCATCAAAGTCGGCGTACTGTATTGCCTAATCATCTCTGTGGGGGAAGTAACATATGAGGGGCGGTATTGCCTGGGAATTGAGATAAATTACAACCTATGAGGGAGTCACCTTGTGTATACGGAGGAGCTGGAGTCATATAAGCTCATTTTTGTAGCTAACAATCGTCATGTACCACCAGACTGATTCATGCCCACAGAGATGAGATTCATCCAGATAAGTAAGGCTAATAAATCTTCTGTTATTGCAAAGGAATCTGTATAAACTGTCTCGGTGTGTTTACATGTCCACTGGTGTGACGGTCACAGACTTTGAAGGATTGACAATTTAAGCGTCGTGTTTCCCAACTGTCCCGAACTTGAGACCTTAAATGTAGACGGGGACATGGGCTGAACTATTCTACTCCCCCCTACGACTGTGCTTGCTAAAGCCAAGCAGAATAGGGGATGTTTCACAGAAAAAAAAACACACAAAAAAAACAACACTAGTTCTGCTTCTGCTTTGGTCTGAGTGAACGCATGTTGACCAGCTCAAGAGTGCTGACGACAGATGTGTTGCGGACCTTTGACAGAAAAAGTCTCGAGCCAGTCCCCATTTCTTCATACAGTTCCAGAAAAACAGGAAATAGGTGCAGTGACTTGTAGAAACAGGAGCCTACATACGACAATACAATGTGTAAGACAAAAAATCGTATCTTTACACTGTTAACAAGCTTGAAAGTCAATATTTGAACAACCATCTTTATTCTCTAAGACAGATTAAACCCTCCTAGACATATTTCCCTGTGATTTCTTTAAGAAGTGTTCATGGATACATATCCAGGCTTGTTGAAGGGCATTCAGAAGCTCTTCATTGGATGTTCCTAACCTTTTCTTCCGTTCTCTGTCAATATGATCAAACTCCGCTTCGGTGAAGCTGAGGTCCAGGCTCTGGGGAGAGGTCATCACTCCTTTAGAGCTGAAGCCACTGATTTTCAGTCCAGTTCTTCTGTCATTAGTCATACCTTGACTTTTCCTCCCTGTTTCCTCTTCTTAGGATGGCTTCTTGACAGCCACCCTTCCATGGAGACCATGTCTGATGAGACTTAACATTTGTCAGACCTCTGTCAGGTCTTTCATGGATTTTTCGGCTCTTTCTTCACATCCCTTACAGACACTGTTCATCTGCTGGAGTTCTTATGCCACTCTTTCTTTTTGCTCACCACTTGTCTAGATCCCTGAAATCATTTCCTTTGGATGCACTTATATATATCGTGCTGATATATGTTTAATTTAGTGGAGAAAAAAGAAAATGATTTCATATCTGCCGCACTGTGATATAATCTCTGTTTCCAGAGACAGAACGACAGACAGCTGACTACAATCTAAAGTGGGCTATTTGTTAAGCCGTTTGTCACGTATAAAGCAACACTTGTTCGTAGGTCTCTATTTATTTGCTTGACAGCCAGAAAACATGTTCCTCTGAACACTGTCAAGGACCGAAAAAAAAAGTGTTAGAAAACACAATGGCTGAAGAAAAAACCTTCACAAAGCCTGGAGAGATGTCACTCAAGACTATTTTAAAAGATTAGAAGAAAATTGTCTGCTTCTAAGGCAAATATGAAATATTAAACACACATGTAAATGATAGCATCCATCCATCATCCATTTTGTACACTGTGTATTCCCAAGCTGTTTTTGTGGGGCCACCTCCTGGCACCTCTGAGTATTCTGAGCAACAGTATCCATTTATTAAAATGCTTCTGGTGTTTTTTGTGACCTCTCTTGCAAAGACCTGTATGAAAATTGTACAGAAAACACATGTTTTCTCTCCAGGTGTTTCCTGCTCAGAGTCCAATGTGTGACCTGATTCTGGAAATAGACAGGGAGAAGAGCATGTGTGTGGCTCAGGCTGAAAACAGAACAACAGGTATGTGTGTATGTGTGTATGTGTGTGTCTACCTTTACCTTATCTTAGTTGCTGCTCTTATTTAGTTTCATCTTCATTTTTAAACAATTGAAGTGGAATCCGATTGAAGCAACGACTTCTAAAGACAGCAGCTTGACAAAGACAAAGCTAACCAATTGTCTCCAAGGCTTCACATCACGCTGGACACTGTTTCCCGCCTAACTCCAGCCCCTCGTCACATGTTTGTGTTATAGTTCAATCTATTTGAGTGCAGACCTGACAGCTTTAATCAGAGTTAGAGCCCTTTCATATGTATGCAAACGTCTTTGTTGCTGGACCACAAGCCAGAAATCTGTAGAAATCTGCAAATTCACAGGATGCTGATAATGGAAGTGTTGGAGAGGCAGACCCCACTCAGGTTGAAAACAAAGGACCAAAAAGAAAGAAACAAAGATTTACATACAGGAGGATGTAGGAAAAAAGGTCACGTTACTCATTTGTTGTCTTTAGACAGCTTTCAATCAGCTTTTTACTAATAAGGTGGTGCTTGTTGTTCATGATTAGGTTCAGTTCAATCAGGATTTAGCTCCACAGGCCATTGTCTGGATGTGACTGACACCCTGTTGATGCCAGGACTGTGTCCATTCTCACACGGGACCTAAGTCATCAAACACCCATTATCTTTTTAATTTAGTCATCATTTTCACATGCATGGATCCCATTCCAAATAACAGGCGGCCGAGGGAGTTTCCATCCTGATAAAGTGTCGAGCAGGTGTGTTTTGACCGGGCTGCGGCCTGATGGGCGTCCTGCGTGCACAAACTGAGCGGAGGCACAGCGATCTGTTGAATTCAAATAAGAGTGTGTGACGAAGGACGAGGGACTGTTTCAATAGTCATGGTGGCAGCGAGTTACCTCAGGTTATCTGCAGTTATGGACTGTAACGACAGCCAATAATCCTACGCGGCTTGGCTGCCATGGAAACTCCACCTTCACTTTCAACAGTCCACTAGTTTTTCACCCGAGTGGATTTGAGTTTCAGCGGCGTGAAGCACCAAGCAAAAATCCTCATTTTGCTCTCCGAGTCGTCGCAGTGTCTTTGCTTGAATATTGATAACACGGCTTTCCCTTTGGCCTCTCTTTCTCTGTGGTAGGTTGCAATGCGACATGGGATAAAATCACCTGCTGGCCCAGCGCTGACATCGGAGAGGTGGTTACCATCCCCTGCCCCAAATATCTCTTTTATTTCTCCAGGGACGTACCTCCACGTAAGAATCCAGTTTGAAAAATGTATTTTTCTGATTCCACCTCAGCTGCCTTTGTTTCACTTTTTTATTTGTGCACATTTGCACACATTCATTATCATTTATGAGAGAATCGTTTTGTCATATCACGTAGAGGGGTTTATTGGTAAATATAGGCCTTTCTGTGAGTACAATTGCATGAAAATAAGAATATTTTTTGCAAAATTTGAGCAGGCAGCTCATGTTAAAAGATACATTTATCCTCTTCCAGGAAGCCCTCTTTTTCCCACTGTGTGCCAGTAGCTTAGATCAGAACAAAACGATGCCTCCAGATTGGGACGATTGCTCGTCCATCAGCGTCAGAAAGAAAAAGCAACATGCCCTTAGATTTAGCTAAATTCTGCCAAAGATTGAGCAACAGCGGCGTGATCTGTGAACCCGTCCCTGGAGCCTTTGTAGGAGCACCATACATCCTGTCCCTTACAGGCTGGAGAAAATTAGCATCACTAGTTGGTCAAATACCATAAATATAGTTTCACTTTAACTTTTATTACTGCAATATGAGATGCAGTGAGACTTAAAGTTTCATTGTGTTCTCTCTAGTATAAAGTTCTTCAGTAGCAGTCTTTATCAATTCAGATTTGACTTGAAGAAGTCAGAGTTCTGTGTGATTTAGTTCAGTGTTTTTCAACCACTATGCCTCGGTACACTAGTGTGCCGCGAGTGATGGTCAGGTGTGCCGTAGAAAAACATCCTATTTCACCTAATTGGTCTAAAAAAAAATTTGGGATAATTTTCTGCAAATAATATGCCATTTTTGAGTGTCTGTGCTGTTCTAGTGACTGGTGGCATAATCATGTAATAATTCCTTATGACTAAATTTTGTTGGTGTGGTGGTTAGCACTGTCGCCTCCCAGCAAGAGGGTTCTGGGTTCGAATCCCGGGGGAACCAGGGCCCTTCTGGGTGGAGTTTGCATGTTCTCCCTGTGTCTGCGTGGGTTCTCTCCGGGTTCTCCGGCTTCCTCCCACAGTCCAAAAACCTGCATGTTAGGTTGATTGGAGATAGGGGAAATTGCCCTTAGGTGTGAGTGTGAGTGTGAGTGGTTATTTGTCCTGTGTGTTGCCCTGCGATGGACTGGCGGACTGTCCAGGGTGTACCCTGCCTCTCGCCCATTGACCACTGGGATAGGCTCCAGTTCCCCCCGCGACCCCATCAGGGAATAAGCGGTATTGATTATGGATGGATGGACTAAATTTTGTATATAATGTTAAGTGCAATTTGAAAGAAGAAATATAAAATATGATAAAAATACATTTTTGTGTTTATTTGATTCCTATTCAAGACACTTAAGATAAGATAAGAATAAAATAAGAATAACTATAGTGTTACTACAGATTTGTTTAACATTTTTGGATGGTGGTGTGCCTCGAGATTTTTTCAATGAAAAACTGTACCTTGGCTCAAAAAAGGTTGAAAAACACTGATTTAGTTTATATTCATGTCATTTCTGAGGCCACAGATCCCCGTTCTGTAGCTGTGGAGCAACGCTGGGCAACGTGTCCTGGGGTTGCATCAGCTGATTTATCTGTTTTTTTATCACAAGTTTATCAGAGAATAGAATTTAATGTCTGAAGAATCAAACCATAAATGAAAATACATTTCGGCCTGATATGTAATTGGTCCCCGTGCCGCTATTGGCAACAATGAGATATTGCTTTTATGTAGCTACATGATAATTATAAGTAATGGATATTGAAATGTAAAGCAGTCTAAGGCTTAACACTGTGTGATAATAGCTGGACGTACTTTATTGGTGTTGTTTTGCTGAAGCGTGTAATATGTTTATATCAGGAAAGCTTTGAAACACAATTCTAAATGTTAAAATATCACTTCTAGTGATTCAAAATGTGGGGAATTGTCGCTTGTTCAGGTTGTTGTTTTGCTTTCCTCATCCAAGGCCTTTTGGCTCTGAGAATTTGGACTGACTCCTAATACATTAAAATCCTACAGATTAAGAGAATTATCAACCATAGAAGATCATTAATGTCTTTAAGAGCCAGATGTTTCCCTCAGGAATGAATGGAAACCAAAGCTATGCTAAAAAGATAATAGACTTATTTTTTAAACTGATAACCCCCGGAAGAAATGAAAAAATCCAAACTGAAAATGGACTTTGTGGATTGATCATGTGGTCAGTTACGTTCTGAATGCAGCACCTTGCTTACACGGCCCCATGCGAGCCAAAGAGGAGGTTTAATGAATCTGTTTTGGTCTTTTGTCTTCAACAACAAAAAAATGCTTTGACCGCCTAAAAATATTACCGCAGCGATTACGATTCACGTTTTCATGCCAGTCCTGTAAATTATTCACATCCTCGAGTCTTGGATTAAAATGAAATCTAGGAGGATGTGGTGGCTGTGGCTGAGTACAGGATATTTAAAAGAATAACAGACAATACCAGCGTGCCACTCATCTTCTTCCTTCCGTTTTATTCCTTTTGCTTTCTGTGTTCCAAACAGTCCCTGCTCTTGAATCCCTGCCAGTATCATCACACGTCACATTCAAAATAGGAAACAGGAATTATGGAGTGAGCAGATTAATGGTGCCGCTCTGGTCCGTGGTCACTTATCTCTCCCCACTCTCCGTCTCAAATATGGAAAAGAAAACAAAAACATACCAATAATCTGAGCGTTTGTTTCAGTTCAATTACAAAAGAGAAACAACTTCCTGCCCCGACACCATCATCCAGCCATGAAAGACTCTCGCTGTTTGTTTGTCCTTCTTTAATCTGCGTACGCCTCACAGGGAAGTGAGGCTAATTATGCAGAGAAGGGAAAACACTGTACAGAGAATATACTAGATGTAGTTTCTTAGCTTATCCCCTCAAGAGTTTCCTGCATTTCTTAATTTGTAGTTAATTACCTCACGAGTCTCCTTAGAGGAGACTTAAGACTCAGAGTAGTTGTTTATTTGTATTCAGCAGGCAGAGAAGCCTCAATTTGAAAGTGAAGCCTTGAGAAATGTTAGAAGAGTCTACGCTAGCTTAAATTAGTTTAGAACTTTTCAGCTGCACGGGTTCTTTAAAGCTTCACTTCTTTCTTTTATCTCTTTGAGCAACTTGTGCATGCATTAGCACAAACTGTTAAATGTGCCTTTACCTCCTCCACATTTAACATGTTCTGCTCGAGGATAATGCCGACTCGGGCTGGTCAGGAATGCAACGTGTCTGTTTTTGTTCTTGTGAGGGATAACCTGTTTGCAGACATTTTCCCTGGACAGCCTCAGCACCACAGAGTGGATCTTAAAATATATAGCACGCACCTCATTTTCCATCCACATGTGAGTTTTCAGGTTCCCTTGAACTGCATCCTCTGCACCCTTCCCTAAATTACATTGAAATATTTGAACTTTTGCAGGGGATGTTGGGGTGAAACTCCACTGTGTGCCAGGAAGTTTAATAAAAGATTGAGCTCACAGGGTAACGACTAGTGTGTCAGTTGAAAAAAAATCCAATTAGCCAGCATTTGTTCTTAAACATGATAAGCTCTATAATTTGCATTTTGCACACAATGTAATTCATGCATCTTTTAACAGTGTCTTCTATAAAAAACCATCAGGAAGACCAACTCTTTCAACAAACAGCAGTAAGCTCTGCTTTACATTATTAGCATAATTCCGTCGCGGTAAATCCATGTACATATTCCAATTATTTGAATTGGAAAACTGGGGTAGTTTGTCCTTTTGAAAATATTTGTATTTGTTTTAATGCAAAAAAGAAGCATTATATCTTAAAAAATTATTTCTAAGGTTAGAATGTTTCTTTGTTATGCTTCCTATACTGCAACCTGCTTTTCATTTAGATTTTATCAATGTGGTGCTCCTTAGAGCTCATGAACACAAATCTTTGGTCAGTTGTCGGATCCTGTTTGAGAGTTTGGCTCAGGTATTTCATCTTAGATAATTTCATCCTCTCTTTACTTTTGCCCCGGTCCATTTGGCATCCATCTAGTAGTTTAACTTTTTTTTTTTATCCACTTTATTGAATATTTCAGTTTTAGTTTAAGTGAAATTTTGGCTCTTTGTTAAAAATGTTTTTGGCGGAGGCAGTGTTTTTGATTTACAAATGACATATGGTTTCAGTCAGTTGTGGATTAAATACAGAAAAGGACGTCAGACTTTCACAAGTGTTTACAATTTATGAAGAATAGGATTCAAATTAGAAGACGCAGAGGAGTCGAAGAGTTCAACCAGATATTAATTAAAAAGAGATCCTCTATGTATGTTTCTGCCTCCGTGTAGTTACACCAGGTTTCATGCTTCAAGCTCCCGGTGTTTCATCACCTTTGCAGTTTATTTATCAAGGTTATTATCTCAAATGTCACCTATAAGTGATTGCGGTGCTTATACACTCTGCTCGTTGCTTTAATGCCGACAGGACTTTTTTCTGCATCATATTTTACACATCAGAGAGGGTCAAAGCAAGGATTTATCATGGACGTCTGGAAGCTCTGCGCAGAGAGGAAGGCTTCTGTGGGAAGCTGTGCTGTGACCCAGATGGGAAATAGTGTGACCTAAGCTAGGATAGCACTCCAGGGAAAAGAGGGAGGAAGATGAAGAATCGCCCGATTTGTGAGATTCAAGGCAGAAGAAGTACATTTCTCTAAAATGTCAGCAGTTCGCAGAATCAACAGGTCGTAACTCGCTGACGTTTGTCGGGATGGTAAACAGCCTGAAAGAGAAGTCGCTCCAAGTGACCTTTGTAGCACTGATCCATGTAATGTTAATTATGTGGTAAATCACGTAATCAGTGAAGGTGTGTGCTGGTTAAAGCTTCAGTTAACAAGGGATTATTAACTGTGACGGCACCTGTGCATTCTGTTGTGCTTTTTAGAGAAATGTGATGATAGTTTGTCAGTAAGATTAAATCAGAACATTTTATTTTTGGTTAATATATTATATAAGAGTGAAAAAAAAAACAGTCAAGCGCCCCCATCTGAGGAGGTTGTGCTAGGCTTAAGCTATTGACACAACCTGAGCCGTCCATTTTGACGAAGCTCAGGCATTAAAAACAATCATTATGAAACGCGGCGCCACAGAGATTCAGGGGCCGGGTCATAAATTTAGCTAAGATAGCTCGCCGTTCTCATGAACCGAGCGGGTCCAGCACAAACATTCAGTCATTCATCTCTTTTAATAACAGCGAGGTCTCACCGTCCCTCCGGCGTTATGGTGACAGAGTGCCGGGCTGTCGGTGGATCCACCTACATGCCGACACACAGCTGAATCTGTCGTGGTGTCCCTGAGGGAAACCTTCCAGAGTTAAAGGGCCCGGAGCAGAGGCCCGCACCGGGCCGTCTGAGAAGAGAGCCTGTAAATAAAAAAACAGACTAATTTGAGCCTCCTCGTTTTTGGCGGATGAAAATCCTTACAGTCATGTTTTTGGAAATGATGAAAGCATTCTTTCTGGCAGGCCCTCAAACAAGCCAAATCCAGTGGTGGCATGGGCTGAAACAGCAGGGGCTTATCTTCAGCCTTTGTGTCTTGTCGTGTTGTTTGAAGAGGCTAAGCCCTCAGTCTTCTCAGCAATACGCCGGCAAGGTATTTGTGAGCCGACCGACATTTTAATACCAACTACATTCTAAGACTTGGGCTTGTCGGTCATTTCCCAACTCCATCTTGATCTGATAGAGGCCGCACGGGATCAACGGAGTTGGGAAATGTCTGGAATGTCCAGCGTTTGGATTTCTGTGGCAGAATTTAGGCCACAGATAAAGCTGTCAGCAGCGCGTACAGGTTTCTTTCTTTGCGTGTACCAAAAGGAGATAAGGGAATGCTGGTAATAAATATTGCACAACAACATACCTGTCAGCCTTTCCCGACATCTGCAGGATCACATACAGCCCACGAGCAGACAGTATTCACAGGAAGCGACAGGGAGTGTCTACACAGCCAAAATCTTGGGAAAAACTTAGACTAGGGATACTTTTCTTTAACGGCATGCATCTTAAGTGCAGGGCAACCAGGAATAATATTTCATTTAGCTAAGTGCAGTACATTGAAAAGAAAAACTGACAAAAAAGAAAACTAATCTAATTTAGTTTCTCTCAAATTGGGGTTTTCTTAAGTTCTGGAGTGATACCCCAGATCTGGATAATCATTCATTTGCTTTCATATGGAGAACTTTGCTGATGAGAGGATTAATTCAGATCCATACACATGTTTATTCATTTCCCCAAATTTTCTTCCCCTTTAGTCTGTTGTAGAGTACAGCCCTGAAGTTTTTTTTACCATGCACTGAGAGCTTTACTGTAATCTGCTGAGCTCCGGTCCATTGTGCTCCACCGACGTTTAGCCAAGTGTAGTCTACACAGCTCTGCTTTCCTCTGAGGGCTCAGGTCTACAGGCGCTGCCCAAGTCTAGCCTTTTATCCACACTCCACCGAAAATCAAGCACAAAGTGGGAAAAACATGGCGTCTCTTCGGCTTTGTTTATTTTCCCTTTTCAGCCGACGCACAAAACCGACGTCCTTCACTTAGCTGAGGAATCATATAAGAAGATCAAAAACCAGAGATATAGACTCACTCCTTCAGTTTGTTAAGTCATGTGAAGCTGTATTTGACAGACAACAGTCCAGAAGGGAAGGCACTGGAGCCTGGTGTGTTACAAAGCTGTGTTCTGCTTGTGTAACGTCCAGGACGAGAGGAGCTCGTCTCCTCTCGGCCGGCAATAATTCACTTGGTCCTTTCACCTCTTTGCCCCCTGGGCAGGCCAGAGTGGGGGCATCTCTGCCTCTGCAAAGGCCTCCCGATGTGTGTGAGTGATGTGCAGCCTAAAAAAGCAGTTGCGAAACAGATGGAGGCACAAACGCACAAGGGGGACGTCTCAACATCTCGTAATGAGATGCCGCTCCTTCCTTTTTTGCTTTTAGCATTTGGAAACCTTCCACAGGGACTCCGTCATCTCTGTGTGACACGGGTAATGAGGAAATGTGGGGAGCAATGAACTCCCGTTTGGAAACGCATCCGTATTTTTGCGCTCTTTCATGAAGTCTCCCCTCTCTCCACCAGGTAATCTGTCAAAGGCCTGCACGGCTGGGGGGTGGAGGCCAGTCAGCATGGACTCCTATATAATGGACTGCGGTTACAACCCCAACCACACCGCGGAGGAGAGCTCAGTGAGTACGGCAACCCGCTGCTGCTCGACTTAAATGTCAAACCGCCTGCATGTAGTGTAATGGAAATGTGCGCTTGCAGGGGGACTTCTACAGCGCCATACAAGTGGGTTACACCGTCGGTCACAGCGTGTCGCTGGTTTCCCTGACGGTCGCCATCGTCATACTGTGTCTCTTTCGGTGAGGAGATTCGTCCAGTTGTTCCTCCGTGTCCCAGCGTAAAAACCCTTGTTCATCATCAAGAGCAATAAAAGCCTGTCGGTCCCGCGCCTCGCACGCTACGTCCGGCTTTTTATAGAGGTTTTACAGTGTTTTTCACGCAGTAAGGAGGCCGGATTCTGCAGGGGGCGTTGTCCGAATTACACATCCGCCTCGATGTGTCAGAGCAGTCAGCCCCAAGCAGCTGTTGAGTCCAACTATAAAGTCAAACCAATTAGCCGGGAAGCTGTTGTTGTCACCATGTTCCCTCTTCACCATATGTCCAGGGGCTCGCAGAGAAAGGCTAATGCCACACTGACCGTTCGAAAGGTTAAACTGATAGTTGTTGGTGTGTGGCCTCGGTTTACTTTGGAGCCGGGGCCAAACAACGAGGCGTGTGTTTACCCTTTCGGGGTTGGGAAACGCCATGGGCCTGAGACACAGGATGTCAACATCCTCGGCTCTTGATGTTCGGCCTCGGACGCTCGGTGGGGGCAGCTGGTTAATGCTGTGTGTCGCCTCACCCGTCCTGCCATCAGCTCAGTGGGAAGGCATTTGTTTGAAGGCACCCAGAGGAGGACATTTACATTAGCGAGAGCTTATCTGCCTTGTGTACTTCTATGGTGAAGGTCAGGTTAGTCATTTAATTTATTTATTGATCTATTTACTCTGTAGTTGTTTCTGCCGGATGAACACAAACCCCTCATTGGAAACTAACGAACGAACGAACGTAAACATTTCTTCAAATTCTGTCCAAAGGTACTCATTATTTCAAGAGTTTTAATGGCCTGCCCCTCCTCCAGGAAGCTGCACTGCACCCGAAACTACATCCACATGCATCTGTTTGTGTCCCTCATCCTGAAAGCTGTGACGGTTATCATAAAGGATGTGGTCCTGTATGAAGACAGCGAGGCGGACGCCTGCCAGTCACTGGTGAGCACTGGTTCACTTCCACCTTTTTATGTTTTTTTTTCAAAAATCTGTTTATTGTCTTTTACAATTCAAAGAGACATACAGACAAATAACTCACAAGTGCACAAAACACCTAACAAAATTAAAAGAAGAGAAAACACATTAACAATTTAAACATTCAAGGTGACCAGCATTAGTTGATTACAGTGAGACAAAATAGTTAAAGATTGATATCTCAGGGGAGTATGTTGAGACTTAGTCCAGGAGATTTAATCACAGTCCACAGGCTAGGTATGAGGTGAAGGCAATGTCCTCCCTGGTTCTATGCATCCCGACGTCAGTGTTTAAGTTTCATACATTTTTGAGCAAGTGAGTACATTTGGAATTAACATGAAGATAACACACTTCCACCTTTTTATGTATTTTTTCACATGAAAAGTTTAGTTTAAAGGTTTTTTGTGTCAGCCCCTGAATTGTTTGGCTTAGTCAGGGCTGGAAATGGGATGAATAGTTCCTCTGATTAATAAGAACGCACACCATGTTCAACCTGCCGTCATTCAATCAGCTGAGGGCAGATGGTTTAGTGGCCATGTACCAAAATGATGATTCAATAGATCCAAGAACAACCTGCGGCAGCAGCAGTAGCTGCAAGCAGCCGCTTTCTGTAAATTTATTGGGTCTCACCTCTTTCACTGAGGTGTTTAATTGTTTGATTCCAGCTCTCTTACGGTCCCTCTGGGCACAGTCAGGTTAAAGTGCAGACCTCGACTGGTTCACTATGATGTCTCGGTTCTCTTCTTTTTCAGCCATCCGGCTGTAGGTTTCTTGCTGTGTTTGGAATCAGCCCAGTTTCAGTCGGTTTAGCCTTCACACCGATGGCCTCACACCTGACTGTAGAAGCCTTTGGTGTACAGAGGGGGTCATGTTGGGCTAAATGACCTGGTATCCAGGTTCTGTGGCTGAAAAATGAGCCCAAATCACCGAACCCGCTGCTGCGCTTTTTGACTCTGGTTTGCACGGGTCAGAAA
This sequence comes from Menidia beryllina, assembly GCA_013363375.1. Classification (NCBI taxonomy): domain Eukaryota; kingdom Metazoa; phylum Chordata; class Actinopteri; order Atheriniformes; family Atherinopsidae; genus Menidia; species Menidia beryllina. The sequence goes on from JABUIW010000086.1 coordinate 263,780, forward strand.
TGCGCCAATTGGGAAATTGTTGGATATGGATGTCAAAAATAACCATTTGGCCGATAGCCATTTGCCACTTTGTTCTCTGTTAAATATCAGTGAAACATTGAAAAAAGCTTCATAAAAGAATAACAGAAGAGCTGTCATCACAACATCTCTGAATGAGCACAAGTTATTTTGTACAAAGGCATCAACCACAATTTATTCCAACCTTTTCACATTCGAAAAAATTCATAGTGGGAAAAGTAGCCTTTTCAAAAGCCCTTTTGGTCTATTAAACTATTGCCAGCTTAATGACTTGAGTACTCAATTGGCACAGCAAAATACACCTTAAATTAATTAAGTTGCTGCTATGGAATTGGGCTGCTAACATTTGGATGTCTGCCAGTCCGGACAGTGTCAGAGGAGTCGAATCAGTGGAGACTGAGATGCATCTAGATGTGTGTGATTAGCAAAATCTGGCTGCTCCTCTGAATTCCTGCGAAAACAGAAAGAATGGACCTAGACTTCACACACTGCCACTGTATGATAATGACACAGGTCGGTGTTTCATGTGCCTTAGGTTGAAGATTGGTTGTTAAGTCCTGATATGCAACATTTCAGGTCATTTGACTGATTTTCCTTCCATAGGCTCCATGTCATACTTCACTTTTTACAGTACGTAGTTCAGGCAATATCTCATTCAAACTTTACTGACTAAAACACATTGTTTCAGAGTTTACTTAACATTCTGGGTGTAGCAGTGTTTGCCAAGTCCTCTCCACTCCTGGGCCGATGCTTTCCATTCATCTGTTAAACAGGATGTTGTGAGAGTTCCTGTTTGCACAACATTAAACCTGAACTGCAGATAACTTTGTCAATAAATCACTTTCAAGGCTCTGACGTGAGGCCTGAATCTCTTTATCTGGGCAACAATTATACCGTAAGTGCTGAGTGATTATCCAGTGACGAACTCCTGGAAGCAGCGAGACTTCCTACATATTAGTCGTTCTAATCTCGTGTGACGAATAAAACCACCAACGTGAGCGTTGTTTTCTCAGATCACGCTCCGGCTGAATTTATTGCTTTATTTCAGAGAACATTGTAAATCATCTGTTTTACTATCTCTTAGCACTGCTCCTTAATGGCCGAGTTTAGATATTTCCTCTTTGGGTTACACAGATTGTTCTGCTCCAAACACAGCTGCTCAATCTCCCAAATGTTTTGAACTCATCTATAAAGTACAGGCTTCAGAAAAAAAAAACATACTAAAGAGAGTATGGCGCTGGAGCACAGGAGGGAGCAGACTTTAATCATATTTCCCACCCCTGGTCTTCCAAAGTCTCCCTCCTCCAGCACACCTGCTCCACATGAATGGTTCCCTATCTGCCTTCTGCAGAGCCCAAAGAGCCAAAGAGCCGGAGAGCTGCCCCATTTAACTCAGTCAGGTGTGCAGGGGCAGGGAAACTTGGAGGAGTGAGACAAACAGCTTTAACCGATGCTCAATTGGAGATGTGAAACAGGTGCTCCTCCAAGCTGCCCCACCCAGCCTGAAATAAACTACGAAGACCAGCCAGCAATAGAAAGGGGGGAACACAGATAGATGAGAAACCATAATCAGAAACTGTTTGGTGTGTGCACTTTGGATCCACCTCTGCCGTCGGTTCTGACTGCACTGCATCAGAAAGCTTTCCCTGTGCCCAGCAAACCAGATAAGAGTTGATTGAGCTTTAATCCTAAATGCAGAAATGTCTGTATATGCATCACAACAACAGAGAGACACCCTGAGAATCCCCTGTATTCCCTCTCAGCTCATTTTGATCTGTGAATGGCCAAATCATGAGATCGGTCGGCCATTTCCGGAACAAGATTCCTTTGAGGCATGTGTGTGTTTTAGGTCGGCTGCAAGGCGGTGATGGTCTTCTTCCAGTACGGGGTCATGGCGAGTTACTTCTGGCTGCTGGTGGAGGGCATGTATCTCCACGCGCTGCTGGCCGTGTCCTTTTTCTGTGAGAGGAGGTACCTCTGGTGGTATATTCTGATTGGCTGGGGTGAGTGTTTCGCATACTCTGACGATCACAGGCAGCCTGGAGAACCTCATCCTCACTTTACCATTGTGATCACACTGCAGCTGCAAGGCCTCCCGTATTGTTTTCTCCAGCATATATTCATGTGTGCTCGTATTAATTATTAATCATGCTCCGGAAAAATGCTGAGCCTTTTCCATCTCCACAGAATGCAAGTTTTTCTGGGATTCAAAGCAGCAGGCAGCAGCTTTTCTGCTCTTGTTATCGTCTGGACTAAAAATTCACCCATGATTTACATAGAAAAACATCTTTTAACATTTATGGCAGACATGAGATCAGAGACAGTAATCGGGTCTTTCTATACTTTTAAAGATCCATCAGTTCTCTCCTCTTAGCCTTTCATCAAAATGTGTGTCATAAAGAGAAGCTGACAGAGTCCTCAACTGCTTTCATCTGAATTTCTTTTATAATATAACGATCCTTTTTTCCATCTGGTCCTAAAATACCTTTTGATATGCGTGATTCTAAATCATTATCCAAATATCTGATGTTTTGCTCCACCACCCCAATAAAATGCCCATAAATAGGCCTCCACTGTTGTGTCCACCAGCAAGCCGCATGAAAAGAAGCCTGTGATCCCAAGTGAACCAGTATTCCTGTTTAAAGCAATAAGCATAATCAAAATAGAACATTTCTGTGGCCATAAAGTCATTCTGAAGATTAACACTGCATCCTTCACAGAGTCTGTGTGGGAAACAGAAATCTTCCTCTCAGATCTAGAGATTATTTCGGTGTTTGTTTGACTCGCAGCGAATTCCATTTGTTTACTTACAGGAGTCCCGACCATCTTTATATCTGCATGGGTGATTACCAAGGCTTACTTGAATCACCGGGGGTGAGTTGGGACTTTTTTTTTACTTCTTGTCCTTACATAATCATCACCACTGGGATTTGATTATCATCAACAACAATAAAACAAAAAGTTAATGGCAACTCATCTGTTCAGCCTCTTACTAATCCCCTAATCTTCATTATTTCACTAAGATACCATCTGTATTGGGACCATAGGAATTTTTTTGTTCTGTCCACAGGCTGATGGTACAAATAAAGAATTGGCCTGCTGCTCTTCTTCCATATATAGACTTATAATTACTAATACTAATTAACCGAGAGTCAAGGAATATTTGACATGAGGATATACAATTTTAATGTGTCATACTAAATCCATGATGCCAAAAGCATTTCAACTGAGCAGACTACCTGTGTCCTGTGCATTTGCTTAAAAAAAACACAAATTAAAATTTTTAAGTGTTTCTGAGAGTAAAATATAGGCAATGGGAAAAAGCTGAGTGTACCCAAGAGTTAGAGGAATCATTTTCTTTCTGCATAGGTGAAATGTCAGTATTTGGAAAAAGGTGACACTCAAAACAATTTCAGTGTGCAATGTGAAAGTTATACAGTGAAGGGAAGTGCAGCGATGGAAACTTTTGTTATTATGTGGATATAGGATTGGATCTCTATCTGTCAGAAAAACTTTGAGACTTTTCCCTATATAAAATATTCATAAGACGTGTCTATCATTTTTCCACTGTTTTCTCCACTGTTAGATGCTGGGAGACAATTGATGACAATCCCTGGTGGATCATCAAAGCACCTATTTTGGTCGCCATACTTGTGAGTAACGACACCTGAGTAACATTCACACATGCAGATCAGCATAATGCAACATTAAAAAATGTGCTACTCTCGTGACAGGTGAACTTTTGCCTCTTCATTTGTATAATCCGGATATTGCTACAGAAAATGAATTGCCCTGACATCGGAAGGAAGGAGTCCAATCAGTACTCGTAGGTTTTCAGTGCCAAATGTCAACAACTTTATCACAGCAAAGGCTACAGCCATGTCTTATCATGTGAGGCTGATTGAGTTATGTTTCTGCTGTGAAGTTTTGAGATGGAGCAATGCTCTTGCTCAAAAAACAAGCATGGCCTTGCAGCTCACTTTTTGTGAATTTGGAGTGGAGAAAACACCCGCTTTCTCTTCACTTTTTTATTTTTTCCTGTCGCTTTTAGGAGGCTGGCTAAATCTACATTGTTGCTGATACCTCTCTTTGGCGTAAACTACATAATATTCGCCTTCATACCAGACAACATCTACTCAAGAGTCAGGATGGTGTTCGATCTTGTTCTCGGGTCTTTTCAGGTAATACATCCCACAGCTTCATGCCTTGTTGGCTACACTTTTCATCAGGTTTTTTTTCTTACAGACACATGTCATAGATAAGATCTGAGGTAATCCACCAGCAGATTGGACTGTTGCGTGCTAATGGCTTATTTTGTATGTTTGAATAATGGGTTAGATGATCTACTGCAGATTAAAAGCTCGAAGGAAAGTGCAGCGATGGAAAGTATTCCTAATTTATTACCATTTCAGCTCAGCATGATATCTCCTGGGAACACGTCCCAGTCATCCACATGATGAACCTCCTGTCTAAGCCTGAAGGTGGTCATGATCTTAGCATCATTATTCATAGAAAAATATTTTCAGTCTTTCCCCAGCTGTGCTATCATCCAGCCCAGCTTTCGTTTTCACCAACCACCTCTTTTTTTTTAAATCTCCTTCTCCCTTTCAACAGGGTTTTGGTGTCACGGTCCTGTACTGCTTTCTGAACGGAGAGGTTAGTTGACTCAAGCAAACCGCCACTCTTTGAGATGTTGACTGTCCTTTTCAAGTCACCTAATCTCCATTTACCTGTGCGGCCGATCGTCTAACCGCCCGGCTGTTTGCCCACCGCTCCGCCTGTGCTGCAGGTGCAGTCGGAGATTAAGCGTAAGTGGCGCAGGTGGATGCTGCAGAGGTTCCTGGTTGCTGACACTAAGTACCAACAGCCCTCCATCGGCAGCAACGGCAACAACTTCAGCACCCAGATCACCATGTTGACCAAGTGCAGCCCCACGGCCAGACGTGCGTCCGCCTGTCAAGAGCACCTCTCTTCAATCTGAAACCCCTCTAAAGCTGACTTACCGTATTTCATCATCATCATCATGTTGGCATGAAATTTCAGTACTGAATCTGATTTATTTAGTTTCCTGAGCTGGCAAAAAAAGAAGAAAGAAAGACAGCTGCTCCGTTCTTTTTTTTTTTCTGTAGGGAAAAGTGATTTGACACTGACTTGGGAACACTGTGTTATAAAAGAATGGCTGAAATTCTTACAGAGAAGAACATAACGCTCAGTTTTACGGTCTGATGATGCGTGAAGTTTGGTCGGGAGAACTTTCACTGCCACTGGATATTGGCTGGGTGGACAAAGGTCAGAGGCACGTGGGTGTAATGCTCTGTCCAAATTGCACATCGAGGCAAATTGCACTCACTGTTGGCAAATTTACAGAAAATCGGGCACTGGAGAAAGTTTAGCGACTGTCCGGCAGCATGCCGCTGCAGGCTCAGAGAAACAAGACTCTTGGTCAGTATTTTTCATGTGATGCTAAGGTCAGTAAAGCCTCCGAAAATCTGCATCCCATAAGAAACTAGATGTGGGGAGTTATTTTTTATTACCAGGACATTTTACACCGCTTAATTTAGTGACTTAATGTTGTGTAGGGGACAAATGGTAATCACATGAATGCTGTTCAGGCTGTACGGAGCACTGGAGTCTCTGGAAAAGGCTCCGTGGGCCGTGGATGAGGGGTCTGCATCCTGCCTGTGACAGTTTTATATGGGGCATACACTTAGCTGAGTAACTGCCAGATAGCATTCCAGAGGAGAGGCTGCAGCTGTGGTTTCGGGAAATCTGGCCCAAATTCAGAGGCTTTTAGTTTGGTCTGAGCGGGTTGTCTCATAACAAGTAGTTGAGATGCATCGGGTTAGTCCACAACAGGCCGTCTCAGATGGGGTGGACTCCAAGGACGGTTTATTTAGTTTAATTGCATTTATTTTGAATCTTTTATTCTCGTGCCACCAGCACATCTTTCTTTTGTCATAAACGAGGTGGGCTGTGTATATAGTTTGTAAATGTTCACTCACAATAGCCGACTCCTAAGCTTTTCTGTTAGTTATACAGAAACGAAAAGATTCAAGGTTGGTGTCTTTTGGCGTTGTGTGAAGTTCTCATCAGTAGATGTGTCCGGCTAATTACATTGTTTTCATTGGCTTTTACTGTGTTTTTCTTCAAAAGAAATTGGATTCATGTGCTAAACACGATTTCTCACACAGTTTAACTCAAAATGCTAATGAATGATCATTACCACGAGAGGAAACATTTCTCTCTGGTCATGAATGTTCAGTGGTGACACAGCTGATGGTTCCACGTGTTCTGCTTATGTACTGGAAACAGTTCCCCATGTCCAAACAGAGCATACTTTATTTCCTTTCCTCTTTCTGTCATCGGCTGTAGCTCTTTGCTTTGGTTAGCTCAGAGCTCATTCCAGGCTCACGCCTCCAAAAGATGTAACCTTCAAGTACCTCACGAATCAGGTCTTTACAGAATGTAAACGCAGGGGTGACTGACTTTTTCTGATCTTGGGTCTTTTTCTACACCTTCTAACATTCGTCTTTGATGTGAATATTTTTAAAATCCGCTAAAGTGGCTGTACCTGCAGTTAACAGTAGTCAGTTTGGAGAGGAGGGCCAAACCAACATTTTTTAAAATCTAGTCTAGACTCAATTTATCACCGTTGAAAATAATTGGAACCTTTTTTGTTTCAACAGTATTGAAGAAAACTAAATTCAGAATTTCTCGGATTCACTTTTGCATTGTGTCTGAATAGATTTGCATGTGATTGGCAGTCTGTGTAAAGTGACAAACGTTTGACCTGTAGCAGCTTTGAAAATTTGAAAAGCTCTGACCTCTGACTGTTTCAAGTTAGCCACTAATCATTCTGAAGTACCTCACACAAGCCCTTAGAAAAGAAACCTGAAATGTCTCTGTAAACTCAAAGTATTGATTCAGTAACCTTTCCATTCCGACTATCAGTGCGGCTGAACTTTTGATTTGTGACCAAATAATTGCGAGGCTAATGTTGTTTTTCAGCATTGTCCTTCATGTCTATCGCTCATGGTGAGATGTTAATCTGACATGGTGACAGTTGTCACCGTTTCATTAGCATAACATCCCCATGCGTCGCCTTGCCCTTGGGAGCACGCTCCTCACGGACGTGTTTATGCATCCGTGGTGTGTTTCTCAAAATGCAGCTTGCCGCCAGCTCTTCTCCTGACTCTGTCTTGACTGATGTAAATATAATTTATTGAGCTACATTACATCATGATTTCTGGTGTTCTTCTCAGTATCGCATAGAAAAATGTGTTTGAAGCCACACCCTCATTCGTTTGGCATGGTGAGAGTAGTACTTGTGGGGATTTTGCGTTTATTTTATAGAATCTCCTTCTATTGATTGTACCAGTATGTGTAAAACCTAAAGTTGAAATAACTGTACGTACCTCAAGCTAAATGTCCCACAGCTTTTGTTGTGTATGTGTTCGTGTCTATGAACGTGCTGTAAATATTCATAAAAAAGTGGTCAGATTGTGTTTGACGGTGATACTTTTAGAGCTCAGGTGTCAAACTAGGAACCGATGTTTACATTTAGATCTACAGGCCGCTCTCGTATTTGCACAATGTCAGTATGAAGTATGTCTTATTTGTTGCCATGTGCTTTTCAGAGAAACCTTGTACTGTTCAGTGTGTGGAGTAAGATATAAAGATGTTATTGAACAAATGAAGATGCGTACAACTGTTTGACCAGTGCATGAAGCTTCAGTATAATTCCAGCTTAGAGATCAAGAATCGGTGAATGCAACACAGTTATGGTGATTTTTACTACCTGAACACAGTGTTATATGTAGAAAATAAGATTAATGAGACAGTATCGCAAAAATAATGTACATTACACATTTTAGCTTTTGACAATCAAACTGGGTGTGATCATTTGTCCTCTACTCCCTCCCCACCAGGTTTGACATGGGTGTGTCTCCCCCTGCTGTTAGACATGGGACAAAACGATTGATGCTGATTAACCTTTTCAAAAATGATCCTCAGAAACCAATTTCTGTTGTTACTCTTAATTATTTCCTCCCCCATGCTGATTATATGTCTGTGTGATAATTACATATAGTGCCAGCTAAGTCCTGCGTCATCAACCTTGAGGCAGGTGACTGCAGTCGGGTTATAACTTGGTGAGACGGAGAGTGTTGAGACGAACTGGAAGAATGGTGGATCCCTCTGCATAGCAGATCTCACGCAAAACCCCAATCCAGCTGCTCTCTGACTCATCATATCTGGAAAGATAGAAAGAAACACACGTTTTCGTGTTAGCTATGCAAGTGGTAACTTAACAGAGCGCATAGTCAGAAGATGTCAGCGACTCCATTTTAAGATCTGAACTGTGTTTGAAATTCTAATCTCATCAAATAATATCAGTATCGCAATAAAACATAGAAAACATGACAATTCCTTTTACATTTTTCACCCTTTTGGAGCAACTTGATGACACCGGAAGGTCTGAAAAGTTCTCGTTTTTCTGACAGTAGTCTGTAAATGCCTGTTAGCTAATACTGGACCTTTGGAATTAAAATGCTGTTTAATTCATGTCTGACATAAAAATAAGATTCAACTATTGTTCACCAAGTGATGCCCTCCACCCTTAATTTTTTCAGTAGGAAATCATAGTCATAGTCATCATCTGTCGTCTTACCTCCAGATGTCTGTCATTTCTGTTGGGACGGGGTCCTCACTGGTTTCAGTGGGCATCATGGCAAACCCCCCAACTGCATACAGGAAACCTCCCATAGTGATCAGATTGAGGGAGCTGCGCTCCTGAGGAAACTCGGTGAATTCAGACCACCTGAAGGACAACAGAAACACACACAAACACATTCACTCAAACGAGGACTCAATGGCATCAGATTAGCCGATGTCCTACTATATGACACACACTGGAAGAAAAAGTAGTATGCTTATCTAGTAATATCGTAGTTGTCTCTTCTATGAGTCGTACGCTACAGTGGGCCGATGATTCACATCTGAACTGTGAGATAAATCGGTATCTTAAAAAACTTGTTTGCCTCACTTGTTGGTGGCTATATCATAGACTTCCACCGAGGCGGTAAGGCCTGAATCCGTGACTCCTGTAGCCACGACGATCTGGTCGTTGTGGACGGTGACACCAAACAGAGAGCGGGCTGTTTTCAGAGGAGCCAGGTCCTTCCATTCAAACTTAGTGGGGTCGTACACACAGACCCTCCGCATGCACTTCCTGCAAAGAACAACAAAACATTCACACATAGTATGAAAAGTGTCGATACATAGATACATAATCTACAGATGTAAATCCATATAGTCCCTGAATTTGCAGGTTTTAAAGAACTGACGTGCTCCTTAAGTCTCATTTTTTGTATTTTTATCCAATATTACACAAATGTGATAAAAATGTGTTAACCACTAAAACAAGCTGTTAGCTTGTGGGTGACTTAAGATTCAGGTCTTTTTAGAGTAGGCTCAACCTCTGTATTCATTAAATATGATCAATAAGTCAAATTTTTGGCGACTTCAGAGAAATCCTTATCATGCAGGTAAAAATCCAAAGTCAGACAGATTGTGTGGAACTGGAGATGTTCAGGACCACAGTTTTCCTCCAGAGCAGTGCTGATCATATTGAGTTAAGAGCAAAGTCGGAAACAGCCGTGGCATCATAAGTGAACTCGGACAAACCTCCAAACAACTGATCTCTCCTTCAATATTGTTTCAAGTACAAATTTCAGAGTCCTCCCTTTGAAAAAAAGAAATTAGCGACAGCAATGTGCAAAGGTGCTAGCAGAAAGCTACAGCTCACTAAAAAAAGCATCCATGTCTGCAGATTGTGAAGGACACACCAGAGCATTCACAAAAGAAAGAACAATATTTTAAATAATAGGTTAGTGCTCTAAAGAATTTAAAGTGGAAAAAGGCATATTCAATAATAAACTTTGTCCAATCTTTGAAATGGGTTTTGCAGTTTGGTCCCGTTTTTATCTGTACATTGAAGAATATGTGGCTGAGATTTCTATCTATGAATTGATGCTCAAGAGAAATTGTGTCAAATAAAAAACATCTATCACTGAAATATTGTTAACGAAGAAAGAGAATGAGAGGTAATGGGTTTTTCATGTCAATAAATCTCACGTTTTATCCATAACAAATACACTTCTGCCTAATATGTTGAAATTTCACCAACTGACCAGGTCACCTTCTGATAGTGTTACACATAGAAGAAAATATTGGTAATATACACAGCATCCCATAAAAAAGTTTAATATGTTACTCACTTGCTCTCAGACTTTCCTCCAATGACATAGACGAGACCTTTGTGTGATACAGTTCCATGACCGTACACTTCATAAGGCAGCGGGTCGGACTCCCCCCATTTGAACGACCTGTGTGAAAAAGAGACCGCATTTCTCCAGTTTAGCTGAGTTTGAATTTTTCAGATCATAAAGAAGAGTTTGTATGCAGAAATGTATATGCAGAAGGAACAGAAGACTTCTTTAGCAGCAGGCAAAATTTTCAGCTCAAGTTTTACAGATAAAATTCGACTGAATCGTGGAATGAGAGAATGGTGGAATATTACAGTAAAGAGTCATGTGGGAAATGCCTGATGCGCCTGTAAATAAAGGGGAATCAAATTCACTTTCAGTTTGTTTTGTTTTTTTGGTTAGTCTCCTCTTTTAACTAGCTTTATAATGGGATACCAACAACACATTTTTGAACAGTTGACAGTTTTTCAGTTTAACCTACTGTCGGTCATAGATCATGACTGAATTCAGGGCGTGCTCTCCTTCCTTTAGTTCCTTTCCACCGACCACAAAGATGGAGTTCTCCACTTCAGTCAGGCCAAACAGACAGCGAGGGTTGGGTTGTGAGGGCATGCCCAACCATTCAGAACTTACTGGGTCAAACTACAGATAAGAACAAGATCATACGGGAATTAGACATACAGGAAAATTCCCAAGCTGGGAATCTTTAGATGTTTTAAATAGATTTAAAAGAACAAAGACAATAAAAGTGTGTTTTCACTCTGTGTGGAGCTGCTGATCAAACGGTACCTGAAGGAAGTAAGATTTGAATGGGTCATCTTTGTCCTCCTCGTTGTAAATAAGTCCTCCAATGGCAAATATCTGGTTCTGCTTTGTCACCAGACTGCAGTGGTTTTTGGGAATCTCCGTCGATTCTGACGCCACAAAGCATTCGTTCCCTACCGGGTCGTAGGCCACAGTCCCTGTGTTGCTGATCATGAGCATTAGGTCCACCTCAAACATCCCAAAGCGAGGGTTGTTGTTGAGGATCCCCGGCAGGTATCCTTCCTCCTCATTCTCATCCTCACTCCCCTCCCCTCCCTTTGCCCCGTCACCAGAGGGCTTCTTGGGCTTGGGCAAACGCCCTTGGTGAGCATCTTTGACCAGTTCCAGCTCCTTCTTGATCTCTTGGTCGAACCGGATGTACTGGTGACGCTCAACTTTTTCTTTGAAGTAGTCCACTGGTATGAGCCGGAATCTAACACAGTGCAGCAATTTTGGTAGATCTTTTAGCCTCTTTGTTTCGTCGTGCCTGACCCAGTCCATCAGGGATTCGAACACCAGCTCCTCACGCTCAACGTTCAGGGCGTCCGAGGTAATAAGAATGGCCAGCTCGCTTGGGCTGAGCTGCACAAAGTCCTGGTCTCTGACAACAATCTGGTAGCGCTCGCAGATGAACTCTCTTGCGCTCAGAGCAAGCCTTGGACAATCCAGAAGGAGCCCCAGTCTGAAGATGGCCAGGCAGTTGGCCAGGACCAGCTTCTCTTGGAGATAGGTCACACACACGGAAAAGATGGACGGTATCTGGTACATGTTAGCAACCATGAAGATATCCTGGACATTCTGCTCCGTCAGATTAATGTCAGATGTGTACAAGTAGCGCAGGATCATGCCCATGACACTGGGGTCCACATCTTTGAGGACTATCTCCCGCTTCTTGCTCTCCTCTAAGTCTGACAGGAACATGGCCTTGAAGAAGGGGCTGCTGGCAGCCAAAACCAGGCGATGGCAGGGGAAGTCCTTGTCCTGGATTTTGAGGACGCAGTCCACAAACTTGTCGTTCTCCAGAAGGTCACAGAGTCCATCCTGCAGCAAAGTCTGTTGGTACATCCGAGGCTGCTGCACTGGGTCTATCGTCATGGCAGCCATTTTGTTGTCTTGTCCTGGTTGGGTCTGGTGGACTCCCTTCTTACTTTCCTCTGCGTGGCCGGACTGTTGGTTTTCACGAGGCCGTCAGGATCGGTATGGATACTCTCCCCTCGTTGGTTGGCCGGTGACTGCAGCTGTCGGTGACCGTCAGTCATTGTGCAAGCCGGGGGTATTTATAGACGTGAACCTCACAAAGCTGAGAGAGAGGAGCTAGTCCAACAGACTCGAGCTCGGCCTGTGACTCACAGCTGAATGATGGGGGTTGTTAAATCCAGCACAGCAAGTCATCAGGCAGCTTCACTGGGTTTGATCGCTTTTTTTTTTTAAGCAATCACTGTCTGTGGTCCATCAATGACAACGAACACCCTGACTGTCAATTATCACCACCGCTGAACTAAACCCTCGTCATGTTACAAGGAGAGAAAGTGGGAGACTCTGTAATATAAATAGAATTACTACATCATCTGACTCAGTGTCCCGTGTAGTAAAAATTAAAAGCCTAACATATATGTATATATACTATATGTATCTATCTATCTATCTATCTATCTATCTATCTATCTATCTATCTAT
>JABUIW010000086.1:286149-334972 GCA_013363375.1 Menidia beryllina
CCAACCTTGTGTCCGCTTCAGGCCGTCAGTTTGTCGGCAGCTGTGCTGACAGAAAGACTCCTTAATAGAGAATCAGAAGGATAGGGAGCAGGTTTATTTCATCCGTCTTGTGCGCAGGCTGCCTGCGATCAGCAGCCTCAGTCAGTCAGGATGTTGCGGACTGAGCGAAAGGAGAAGGGGAGGGGAGGGGAGGGGGAGGGAGGGAGGGGGAGGCGGAGGTGTAGGATATATATATATATATATCCTTCACTACAGCAGTGAGGGGTGGTCCACACAGAGCCCCTCTCACCGGAGAGGAAACGCATTCATCCCCACGTTGCTCTTTTTCTTTCTTTTTGTCATACCTGAGATAGAATTCAAAAGATCACACGAGAAAAAATTAATAGAAAGCTATAAGAATAGACATGTGATGAGCATTTTGTTCCTCTGTCTGTGCATCCATTTCCTCTGTGACTCTGTGGGAAATCATTGGCGACGTGATTTATGGGTCTTTTGAAAAAGGAAAGTCAAATTTGGGTTAATGCCATTACTAATTGTGCCTCAAACTTTTTATTTGCATTTTTTTTTATATGTATCTTTTTCTCGAGGTCCTTGTGGGCCTCTTAATAGTGATCCTCATTCTTGTTTGGGGCCACAGTTGTTTGTTTTAGGCTGTTTTATGTTTCTTATGATACGATCTTCCTGCTGGGGCATGAGCCGCAGCCTTCCAGGCCTACATGGGGTCTACATTTGCAGTTTCTGTATTCGGCCTTGATCGATGGGGTTGACTTAAAATGAATGTTGCTGTTTAAATACCCACAGTGAGCTTTGGGCCTCACAGTGCAGTTGGCACTGTTACTGGACCACAGGAGGCAGAAAAAGTGGCCCATATCGACCACAACATGTGTCTGCTGTTAAATAATCAATATGTAAAACAAAGAAAACAAGTAGGCGTCTGAATCTGCCTAAAACCTCCCCAAGTGTAAGATTCAATGGGCAGATCTTTTAGGAAAGGTTAAATGGTAACTCATGGTTATGAGTTTGCTTTGTAACTGAAAAATCACAAATACAAACACAAAAATCCCATCTATATTGGATACTAATACATTAATTCTAATCCAAATGCAATTTACAGTAATTTATGTGACTTTACCATTTATATTTGTTCTTTCTTCAAAGGGTTTTCAAATAGAAGTTTTCCAGTCAGTATAGTTGATCTGACTTTGGATCATACAAGGCAGATAAGACTAATAGATGAATCCTTATGGCGCATAACTAATTTAATCTTATTCATATGGGGTCTCTCAGACAGCCAAAGCGCGCTCCCGCGTCTTTTGTCCAGTTCCGTGCAGTCCATCACTTTTTTACACAACACCGAGTCCAGTAACTCAAAGGTTTTTTCTCAATTACGCGTTAGGTGGCGCTCCAGGATGTAAAAAAAACGCACCAAAGGGAACTAAACGCTCCAGGGTCTGTGGATCTTCCTAAAGTTTGAACTGTGTCTGCTTACAGAGCTGCTGTTTACTTGTTGGACCCGCTTTGAATCGACGCCTTTTCCATAAAAGCGTTGTGTTCAGCTCGGAGGAGTGATCCGGAGCTGCGGTAATGACAGAGGGGAGTGAGCCTGGGAGAGCCGCGTCCTGCCAGATGCGCGTACTGAGCCCAGTTTGCGCTGCCTGCCCGAAACAATCCGTCACAGTCAGAGACAAGCCGCCCCCTCCCACCTCCAGCGCCCCCGCTTCAGATGCAACTCAAAATACAGAACGCCTCCATGTTGCACGGGCACCGTAGAGCCAGCAGATGTGGACTATTTCTTAAAAGCATATGCCTTCTTTAACGTTGCGCAGCTTACATGTACTCAACGTGTGTTTTTGGACGACAACAACCATCAGACGGGCTTCCAAGTGCTTTCCACACGGCCTCATATCTCGGCTGATCGGAGCTTCGGAGCTAACTTGCTAACACAGGCTACTTGCTAACTAAAAGTTTGTGTGCTATTTAACGTCGTTTCTATTTTTAATTTATTTTTTTGTAGACACGCGTTGTTTGTGCTGTCCACAGACACATGTTTGTAGCGATGATATTTTTCGGAAAGCCATAGATGACAGCTGTTCGCTGGCCTCCATTCACCGCCGTGCTAGCTGGCTGGCTACAACCGCTACCACAACACTTCGCCTCGGACGGTTTCCTGGCTTTGTGGGCAGGCTGGTCGTCCTCAGCTCAAACTGCTAGCTTACAGTAGCCGGCTAACGAACAAGCGCGCTAGTACGAGTAACATTGTGGGAAACGAAACAGGAATAACCACCCGTCTCAATGGACCACATGTCCATAATAACCCAAGTTTCCAATCCCAAGGAGGAGGAAATTATTTCTTTTAACCAAGAAAAAGGTAAGAAAAACAACTAGCGACAGCGAACTAATGCTAGCTGGCTAACTACTTTTCTTAATTGACGTTAGCTTTTATTCGCGCTTGCTAGCTGTTGCTGTAGATTGTGGCACTGGTTGATGATGTGAGCAGTCCTTTTTAAACAGCTTAACGGTTCAAATATTATGTAGGGAACAAGTTTATTTAGAGAGGGCAAGTTCTGGTCAACTTGGGGAACTAGTTTATCGCTGGTACGCTTTGTGTGTAGCATAAAGAAGACTAACGTGCGTGTATACGGTGACATACTGCGGCTAGTTACCCACATCAAAATAAGGTAAATAATGCCAATCTTTTGCTAAACACCTGCATTATGTACCTCTGTTTGGTGGCTTGCCAATTGACCCGTCAGGTCAGCTGATCCAGGTAATTCACGATATGAGTCACAGTGGTCAGTTTTCAGGTGCAGAGCACGGCGAGGTGCTGTCAGTGCTTTACGTAAATGCTCAGGTAAACCTCAGTAGCGGTCTCTGGCACGATTACCTCTGGATTAGCACCGTTTTGGGGCTTGAACTGATGCCAGTTCGTGTGTCCGTCTTCAAAACGGATGCCAGTCATTGTGTTTTCACAGTGGTTGGTGTAATCAAGTCAAATCTACTTGCGTGTGCCTCAGTGTTTTCATATGTTGACCATTAGCTTAAGACTACCATCATGTTGATGGTTTTATAAGTTAACCCCTTTGTTCTCCTCTTCCACTTGGCCCTGATGTGCACAGGTGGTGGACGGATTTCCAAATACTCTTTTTCTAAGAGCTCTGACACTTTCCAGGTCACCCTGTCTGTCTTTGGGTCAGCATCTCCTGCTACCACCTTGCAGGTCAGACCATTAGTAATGTGAGAACTTAACTCTTTCAAGCACAACAATGCATCCTCCTCTGAGGGTGCATGGGTACCCCCCCCCCAGTCACTTATGGGAAATTGATCTATTGATCTGAACATCTGTGTGCATCCTCAGAGATGATCATAATAGCCAGACGAGGCACCGCTGGGGGGGTTGGACTGAACTATTTGCTCTGTTAGATAGAAAGCCAGATTCCTCAGAAGCAATAAACAGTCTAAGAATAGCTTAATGTTATTGCTCAACAAATACTGTCAATGCCTTTGGAGGTTTTTCAAGTAAAGGATAGTTAACGTGCAAAAGCTGTGCTGTTGCACAGGATAAAACCACTAGCTCTGAAATGATGGGCAGGGGGTAGGCTCCACTTTTTGTTTGTAAATGGAAACAATTTAGCTAATACATTTCCCTGTAATTATGAGTAAATTCTAATTATTATTCATTTTTGCAGTTTGCTCTTATGGCATTTTTGCAGTGTGAACATTTCCATGGGGTTAAAGATGTATTCCAGGTCCTCCCATGACCTAAGAATAGTTTGATTCTCATCCTTAATGGACCACAGGTCTGCTGGTGAAGTTATGCAATTCACTGCTCAGAGGGTTTGAAGTCAGGTCTTGATTTGTTTGCTAACAGAGGTGTTTGAGCTGTGGTGCAGACACAGTCACACTGTGGTGTGACTCCACAGTTTAGGAAGGGGGGGCACCTTACTAATTAAAGGTGTGTGGAACATAGCTGAGGTACAGGACAGAGTACGGTGATGATGTCTGTCTTTGTTTCCTGCCTCTTTCATTTATCTTGCGGATGAGTCATACAGCATTCCTCCCGGGGGGAAATTCAAATATTATAAGAATAAGAATTGCATGACTTTGTCCTTTCTCCCATGATTCCTTGAGATTTTTGGGAAGCAATATTTGAGTATGATGTTCCATAATGATGTGCTCTTATGTAAAAATGCATTGAAAAAAAATCCCTACAAGGTGTAATTTATTTTATATTTAATGTTTTTAGATGTAATTCTAAACCACATTTTTCATTGACGGGACAAGGTATGCTCTTCTGTTGTATTCCTTTGACGTAGTTCAGAATCTTGCGTTATTTTGACAGACTTTTCTTAGTTTTAAGTCTCTTAAACTACAGCCCATCCCACCAGCTGTCCCGGAGGAATTTATAAGGTGCTCCTCAATTGCTCGAAAAGGCTCCAAAGAGTCTGGACAAAACCTGACCACCTTTGCTCTTCATGTTCTTTGCTGGTCGTCTAATGACATGTGTCAGCCTTTCTCATTGGTTTGGCTGCCAAGCAGCAGCATATATTTAGCCTGGCCCTGTTGGGCAGGGCACCGCTGACCTTCAGGCCAAGTAAGACTATGTGGAATACTCGTTAAATGTGACAATGAGGTATGTCGTGTAGATGTTTAAATATAAACACAAAACACAAATGAGTAATATGTGTGTGTGTATATTTATTATTTATTTACTATTTAGTTTGTGTGTAGCTCTGTGACCCTGGAGCGGGGAGAGTGGCTCCATTAGATCTCATGAACAACCGTAGAGATCTCTGTTATAGATCAGCATAGGTGTCCCAATCAAGACTGGGGAAAAATAAAATAAGTGTTTATTTTCTTTACAAAAGGGGTCATTTCCTTGATTGGATGGCTGTCCTGAGCTTCAGCTGTTCTGCTGGTGAACAGAAGTCTGCCATGGATCAGGACTGAGGCGCTCAGTGAAACCCAAACAACACTTGATTGACATCCTTTAAGTTGAATTTTCTCTTTAATGCACGATGGACATCCATTTTTTTTAGACTGGACACGGAGAGCAGTTCTGTAATCATCAGCGTTTTTGGGAGTTTAGCGCATTAATTAACACCGTGGCAGCTTGTAGTGACAAGTCACTGGAATCCGACGGTTGCAGTGCCCCACTTCCACCGTGCAGACTTTTGACAAATTCTGCTTTAATGAATTAAAGCGGTCTTGCAAACGCGGCTATTTTTAGGTTTGAGAGGCAAGAACCCCACGCAGGACAACTGAGTAATATTGTCTCTGTGCATTTCACAATCCTCCCGAAGCCCGAGTGTTTTAGTGCCGTTTCTTTATTGACGGACGTGTGCTGTGCTCAATGTATCTGGGTGGAAATGAACAGATAAGAAATGCCCTGAATGCGCGGCGCGTGTTCACTCCAAAGGCTGTAATTAACTTTTATGGAAGCTTGGGATAGGAAGTGACTGGAGAGAGTAGAGGGAGTTGGATGTAGCTGTTCAGAGTTACTGAACGCCTCACGCCTCTGCCTGCATGTAGGAGTTTTTTATCTCTATCTCTAGATGTAGCACAAAATAAAACTTGGTTGGAACGTGCATTTCCTTGTCAGACATGAATGAGGAGGCTGCTGGTAATGATGTCACCCATCTACTGTGGACGGGGTTCCTTAAAGACAAACGTCTGAGTGTTTTTTAATGGGACAAAGTACCACAGAAGCCAGAAGACATGACATAATGCTGTTTGCTTGTCAGTGGTCTTCAGTTCCAAAAGTATTCTGGTGGGACTTGCGTCAGGTGGGGGTGGGGGGGGGGCTAATGGGTGGAGTGGAATGCTTCCTTGTATAGGCTCTTTGGGGTTTCAGGGCCTCCCTCTTCCTCTCTCGTGCATGTCCAGGCTGCTTCAGTCACTCACCTGCCAGCAGAAACTGGAGGGAAGCTTCAGAAAGTTTTCAAAATGGAGGCTCTCAGCCAATAGTTAAACGGGAATCACGACAGAGAGAGGGAGAAGGAAAAAAAAAGGCTGGAGGAGGTACTATACAGCTTCTGACTTGTCACTATTAATAAAGGCTCAGTGTCTGATTTTAGGCGGTGCTCTCCAGTCCTGGAATGAGGGGCGATTTGCAACTGGAGCAGAGCATGCTCTGAACTGTCACAATGCACGAGTGATGAAGTCACCCCGGCCGCAAAGTTATTTTCTGATCCGCCGTTCTGCCAGGGACGGTCCACAAAACAAACACTAATGCCATTTAATCACACGGTCAAGGATGACATTGTCCGGGGCAGCTCACCCCAGCCCTCCACAGGCCCACGAATGTTTCCCGGCCTCCCCCCCGCCCCTTGTTGTCGGTATAGATGCCTCCCACTCACCGTCTCTGCTTCTACCTGCTGTCCCCCCCCCACAGCGTCCCAGTCTAACAGCAGCCTGAAGAAGCAGAGGAGCCGGAGCATTTTTAGCACCTTTTTCTGCTGCTTCCGCGACTACAATGCGGAACCACCAGCCACAAACGCCAACAGCAGCCCCCTGCCGCCCCCTGTGGAGGAGAACGGGTCGCCTCCCAAGGTGAGCAGCATCCATCCGTACACGCCATTCATCCTGTTTTCAGATCCGCCAGCCGTAGTGCCTCTGACCGGTGTCGTCATTCTGTTGTTGTTGTTTTACCTGTGATGATCAACTCTTCTCTCTGTTTGTTTGTTTGTTTGTTTGTGTTCTAATGTCCACCATGTTTTTGTGTCTGTCACTCTTCTCCTGTGTTTTTTAGTGTGACCAGGTCGAGGTCATCCCTGTCCCTAGTGTATGTATAGTGTTCCTCTCCTCTCCTTTGCATGTCAGGCTGAGTGGGCTGATGCTGGCACATCCTCTCTGTGTGGGTTCCACTGCTCCTCACAGAGCTTTGGCTCCTCTCTTAACGCTGTTCATTTTCAGCCCATCAGAGCACTCGCTGTCTGGAGGGCGTTTTGTGCACTCACGGTTTCAAAACTTCTCGCCGTTTCACCTGCATGGTTTCACCCGTCGGGGGTCGTGTGATCCTGAAGATGCTGTGACATAAACTGGGAGGCTTTCTGCCCGGAGCTCCCCGTGCAGGACAATTAGTACACTGATGGAATTCAGCTGAATAATGTTGAGTGAGAATTAAACTCCTCACCAGCTCCTCGTCCTGAGGTTTGCATCGTCATCTCAGGTGAAACTAACTGATCCCGTCTCTCAAAGATGGACTTAGAAGTGATCTGGTTACCTGTGGCCTGGCCAACAGTCGGTCAGATTACCCATCAGTGACTGTATGTAGCTCAACTCTTTGATTCATCTGCTCTAATTCAGCCATGTTCCTGCACTGAGGCATATTTACCTTTTTTAGTTTTTTTTTTTTTTTTTATGCCGTCATGCTCACGCGGGCATTTTTCAGACTTACAAACTAATGTTTGCACGTGTTCTGAAAAAAGGGGGCTTGTTTTGTTTGTTTTTTCCCTGAAAAATGAAAAAGATTTCAGGGGTTTACAGTCACATGCACAAGTATTTGGACAGTGGCACACTTTATTTTGACCCAGTACAGCTAAAAAAATGTCTATATGATTTAAATCTCAAATCCTAGAGGTAACACAAAATATTGCATTCACCATTTAGAATGATTTCCCTTCCTCTTCCTGTACATACACAGAATTAACTGATTTAATGTGTGCTTATTGAGCATTTTGTGTAACTGAATGCAAAAGGCCTGGAGTTGGTCCCTGATTGAAGGTTGGAGCCCAGATGCATAAAAAATGCAGCGATTCTATCCTTAAATGGCTTTACCAGGGCTTAAAACTCCTAAACGGGACAGGACCGATCATCTGGTATTCCCGGATCATTATTCCGACCTCTCCCTCGTCCCGCGCTTCTCTCGCCGTCATTCTGGTGCAGGATGGGAATTTCATCCGTCAAAGCGTGCTCCTCTCTCTCCCCGTCAGTGTCAGTGGCCATTTGCATATCTTTTTCTATGTTGAAATTGGTCTTTCTCGGTTGGCAGACTTTTTCAGCTACTGTTTTATTTAATATTTGATTCACATTCTTAAAAGGATCTAAATAATATTTAAAAAAATTATAAGCTTGATTTTTTTTTTTTTCCACAAAGAAATCACACGTTTAAACAAAAAATGTATGGAGATAAAAATAACTGTTTTAATTCAAGTTCTGGCCATTGTTTCTGTTTAAACTTAAGACGTTAATTGATTCCTGAATAACTCTTGTAAATGTTTGAGGAAATTTCCATCCAAATCCTATGTCCCTCTGTCAGACGCAGCTCTGAGATTGACCTCTAAGAATGGACTCCAGGCCTTTTTGCTCCCTTGTTTATAAGTTAGCTGGGAGGTTCACTTCATTTCGTCAGTTTTCCAAAACCCTCTGAGTTTGGGGGAAAACCAGCTCCACTGTCGTGCTTTGCAGAGGAAAGTCACCAAAAGTCTGCCACTGTCCAAATGAGCGCAGGCCTGACTAAAAGGGCTTTCCTTTTGGGGACTTCTGGATTGTTTTGCTGTGTGGGGTTGGGTCCATGATGAGCAGCTCTGCTGGTTTTCATTTGGAAGCTTTGGCTCAATTAATCATCATTCTGCTCTCCGCTTCTCTCGGTTTGAATATAACCAATGAAAACGCATCTCCCTAACAGTTTGTTTTCTAATCTTATTTTTTTTCTGCACATCTTTACACTTGACTAAATGCACAGTGTCTCTGTGTCCCTTTGGTTGATATTTGTGCACATCTTCATCCCCACAGCCCCCAGCTAAATACCTCCTACCAGAGATGAAAATTTCTGACTACGGTAAAAAGTGTGTGGTGATTGACTTGGATGAAACACTTGTGCACAGCTCATTTAAGGTAAGAAGAAGCTAAAACGTCTTGTTTTTTTGTCTGTTTGTTAAAAACAACATTCTGAAACCTTAAGCAAACCCTTAAAAATGCTATATTATGTATTGTGTAATACCCTTTTCTTTATCTTGTTCAGCCAATACTGTAATGGAGGTCAGGGAGGGTGTACTGGATAGTGCTAATTGTGCCTTTCTAATAAGTGCAGGATTGTAGCTTGAAGGGGGAAAAAAACAAGACCAAGCAGCTGGTTTCATCCAGCTGCACACAGACACACTGTAAAACGTGTGTGTTGACTTAATTCAGCTTGTATTTATGGTCTTTTCCAATAAATAGATTTCTTTACTTTCCACCTCTACTTGTTCCTGCGTTCAGTTCAGTCTGAAGACGGCAAAATCATTGTGTGTACTAAAAGGATTATGTAGGCGCTGGGTTCTTAGGCACGAGAGATCTGAAAAGGATGCTCATGTGTTTTACTCACCACTAGTAGGACCTCTGCTTGTCAGTTAGGATACTACACCTATAATCCAAATGATCGTCTGTCCTCACAGCCCATCAGCAACGCTGACTTCATCGTACCGGTGGAGATCGATGGCACCGTTCATCAGGTACGGCCCCAAGAACTTAGTACTGATACTTCTATTGAAATGCGATGGACTGTGTTTGGAGTGCCATTTTAAGGTTACACTCATGTTTCCGTAGTCTTCCCCCTGCTCCACCTTTTCTTCCCTAGGATGGAAATAAGTGGTCCGACGTGAAGAGACGGGCTGTTATCCAGTTCAAGTAATCCAGGATAGGCTGTGTGTATCCTGGTTGGCCTATTCCCGGTTACTTGCACTGGGTGGCAGCTGCCAGGCGGAGACTGAGGGCCCTCCAGCAAATGGCACCGTGGGGGTTTCTAGCAGCATAGGATTGTAGGGATGTCCCGATCCAGCTTTTTGCACTTCCGATCCGATACAGGCCCATCAGAGCATGTACTAAAGTTAAAAGTTATTTAACCTACTTACTTAGTTGTCAGACTCATGTTACTTTTATAACAACTAGCCAGCTGAATTAGGGGAGTTTGAATGATACACAATGATAAAGAGACACTGACCTGTTTATTCAGGGATAAACACAAAATAGGATCAAATAACCCCACACAGCTGACATTTTTACCGATAGCTATAAATTTACATGGCCGTCTTAATGGTTAGGACACAGACCTGTGGGTCAGGAGATGCTAATGCTAATGCCTGAGGTTATGCTGGAAAATGACCGGGCGGATATCAGGGAACAACACAGCAAAGTGGAATGGGTTATTTTAATCGGTGCGCTGGAAAACGGAGCAGACTTTATCGGGAGTCTGGATATGCGTTTTCCCCTGCCGGCCGATACGCATTTTTTGCAAATATCGGCGGCCTATCCGATCCAAATACCGGATTCGGGACACGCCTATAGGATTGTAATTCCCTCCAACAGAACACGTGAGCCGAGTCACTTGCTGACTAAGACGTTTGACGTTTGTTTCAGGTGTACGTGCTGAAAAGACCACACGTGGACGAGTTTCTCCAGAAGATGGGGGACCTGTTTGAATGCGTGCTCTTCACAGCCAGTCTCGCCAAGGTGTGTAAACGCAGCCACGCCAGCAGGCCTGTGAGGCCATTCTGCTCTCCCCGTCCCAATGTTTGCCGTTTGACTTTGAATCTGCTTTCTGCCTGTTTTCTCTCGTGTCCTTGCCAATAATTCGGGGGTAAGTTCAAGGAAAAAGACAGAATTAGTTTGCTAACGCCACCAACGCTTCCGCAGTAGACGATATTCCTCCTAAAAGGTAAAAGGTTTGGAGTCGTAGCCGAGGATTTCCTTAGACACCAGCCCATGAAGATGCTTTGCTTCGTTCCAGAACGCTAGTTGTTTTGTGTTGTTTTTCTTTAGCTTGTCGTCTGAGCGTTCCTAGCTAAATGCTTCAGGCTGCACATTCAGGAGGTGTTTTGTGGCTGTGCGAGCTCTCACCCCTGCGTTTGACCCCCCCAGTATGCAGACCCTGTGGCAGACCTGCTGGACCAGTGGGGCGTGTTTCGAGCGCGTCTCTTCAGAGAATCCTGCGTTTTCCACAGAGGGAACTATGTCAAAGACCTCAGCCGGCTCGGGCGAGAGCTCAGCAACGTCATCATAGTCGACAACTCACCCGCCTCTTACATTTTCCACCCAGAAAACGCTGTAAGTCCCAACAGCTGATGTCTTCATCCCACATTGTCAAATACGTTGTGATCATTCTGAGTCCATGACATCACACTTTGAACAGTAATGTGCTTTTACAGTGTTCCTTCCAACTGTCAAAGCA
Source organism: Menidia beryllina (assembly GCA_013363375.1). NCBI lineage: Eukaryota > Metazoa > Chordata > Actinopteri > Atheriniformes > Atherinopsidae > Menidia > Menidia beryllina. The sequence goes on from JABUIW010000086.1 coordinate 297,296, forward strand.
GGAATACATTATTTCTCTTATCACTGGGGATCAACGCTTTACTTTCTGGTTAATGAAATCCTTCAGTTTCTTTTAAAGGAAATGAATGGAGTCAGTCTGGCTCACGCCAAAGCCCCTGAAGCTCACTAGTAAAGTCAGGATGGGAAAGGAAATCGTCAGCAGATTCTGCTGATTCTTTTGCCACACGAGCCCTCGGGTTATTCTTTATGTGACTCCCTCTCCACTCGATCATCCCCATAAACAGTGAGAGATGTTTGACAGAATGCGGGGACGGTTCCATCCCGTCTTTTCGCACGTTTTCCCTTCGACGCGGCGAAGTGGGCGGCTTCCGGCCTGAGAGGGACGGGGGGACAGCTGTCTGTGCTGCCAAACCTCACCAGGGCGCGCCGCTTTAGCCGCCGAACGCTTTAACGCTCTGCGGGCGCCGCTCAGCAGGGAAACGGCCTCCTGCCGGTTCCTCATCCGCAAATTAGGGGGGGTTTATCACTGTGGGTCAGGAAATGACGACTGGTCCAAATCGACCCCACTGGTTGTTATGGCGATGCAAATCTGGCCTTTTTACACGTTTTCTCACACGATTTTCCTCCTCTCCTCAAGGGCAAAATTGATTAAAATAAGTGAACGATGAGGGAGGTCAATATTTCAAAAGTTAACTCATCTTCTCACTTGAAGGCTCATGTAACCGTCCTGGGTTTGACAAACTCTCATTCCAAGTCCTGTTTATAGGCCTCTCACATCAATTTGTATGTAATCAAGAAATAAAAAAAGAAATGGCCAATCTAGTCATGAGCTGGTGTCCATCATCCCCCAACAGGCAGCTTTTTTATGTATAGAATTTAAATATAACAGTAAACAACATGCAAATGCCTTGTGAGGGGAGTCCTAATACAGAAAACTGACCTGTGGATGAATAACCGGTGCATCCAGTCTGCTGTGTGAGCTGCTGCTGGATCAGATAAAGGCTGACAGCTGGTCCCCCTCCTCCGTCTCCACAGGTCCCGGTTCAGTCCTGGTTCGACGACATGAACGACACGGAGCTCCTGGACCTGCTGCCTTTCTTTGAGGGACTCAGCAAAGAAGAGGAGGTCTACGGCGTCCTGCAGAACCTGAGGAGCAGGTAGCAGGACAGGCCCCAGCCCGTGCTCCCCCCCCCCACCTCTGCCCATCTCTGTCCCTCTCTCCAGCCACCCCACACACCCCCGGACTCGGGCAGGTCCTCCTCCCCAGGCGCCCGACACCAAGCAGGACGAGCGGGACCCCCCCCCCCCCAGTGACTGGCTGCCTTCTGAGTGCCATCAGAAAAACAAACAAACAAAAAAACAGACTTGTTATCCCAGGACCACTGTGTCTCACAGAAACCACAGCCAGACGGTGAACGGGCGTCTGCAGGCCACAGCAGCGGGGACAAAGTACTAAGAGGAACCAACTCTGGTCTTTATTTTCCAATCGGCTTTTACTATTCGGTGAAGTGCTAATTTTAGAACCAAAACAAAAGGAAACAAAAAAAATCACTCTCCACCTGAGACTTCTTTTGTGGCGCCACACAAAAAGTCTGGAATAAGGTTTTGTCCTCATATTGTTGCTATGCAGGCAGTTTCTGGTAGTAGAAAGGACTGTGACTCTTTTCTTACTGAATGAAGTGCCTTGTGTGAGTGTCGTTTATATGGGGATTTATTTTGTACATGGTGTATTTCCGGAGTACTCCAGTCTTTTCACCCACGATATGCTTTAAAATGGACACAAGTCTCTTTATATACAAGTTTTACTTCACTCTCTTTGGATTATGAAACGCTGAGCAGATGTCTCCTACATTTCTTTCTGTTCTCTGCTTTTTTTTGGTATGCTCGTGCCATTATTTAGGTGTGACTTTCTTTCTGCTTTCATTATATGTAGAGAATAGTTTTTTTTGTTTTTGTTTTTTAAAGCGAAGGAGAACGCTCGCAGTTGTGAACTCCACCTGTGAGTACCAGTAGTTCTTTGTGTTTGACCTGACAGCTCAGAGAAAAACTGTGCCATTTATTGCTCCGTCTCTTGTCACCTCACCTTCTTTTTCTCTCTCTTTATTATTTGCCAAATAAGGAAATGATTATTTTTCTAAACGGGCTTCATATCTTGACCAGGGTTTGAACTTTAAACTGTTAAACCATAGCGCTTTTTCTTTTTAGCCTCCTCCTTCACTTGTTTTCGCCACTATAAGGGGTGACTTCACCTTTGAGGGGCGACCTCTCTCTCCAAAGCGGTGCACGTGTGCAAAGGTGTCCTTCTTAGTTGTTTCAATTGCTCTGGGAGCTGGCAGCAAATCGGTCAAAGTGCCAGGTTTTTCTTTTTGTTTTTGTGTCTTTTGCTTTCTTTTTCCTCCACCACACAGATGCATTTTAGGGACTAGATGGCAGTTATATTTTTCTGGACTCATCCGAGCCTTGCTGGGAAAACCAGTGAAGACCAGATTTGATGTTTCTCCTCCCAGAGTTTTTTTTTGTTTGTTTTTATCCTCGTGTGTGCGTTTCTCTTCTTCACCTCAGTGCCTACTTTTTGAGAGGAGCCCAGCAAAACCGAACGCTGCAGCATCGGAAACCATGGCAATAAGCTCCCCCCCTCCTCCCGCCCCTCCCCCCTCCCTCCGGCTTTTCCCGTCCCGACCCGGCCGTTCGCTGTGCAAGTGCAAGAGCACTCGTCCCAGCTCGCTAGTGGGTTTTCTTCTCCATGGGGCCTGGTCGAGGCACCAGAGCCTGTTTTCTGGTCTGTGTGGAATTAAAAGTGCCGGAACAGTTTGAATGTCGCTCGGTGGAGTTCACCAACGGAAGCCAAACGGCTCGACTCCGTCGCCATGGCTACCGACTTTACACGTTTCAGGGCCCGGGAGGAGAGGGGGGTTTGGGGGGGGCGGGGTGGGTCCATGCCCGGGCCTGTGCAGACAGGGCTCCCGGTGGAAGGGATCCAGCTGAAGGCACCGGGCAGGGACTGTGAAGAGCCTCATTACGGCACCGGTTCATTACCGCCCGGAGCCGCCGAGCACTGTTTCCTTTGCCCCCCTCCCCCCCTCTAGGCCAACATGGTTTGGCCCTTCGTCGTCCCGGTGGAGCCGCGCACGTTCGCCGTACGTGGCTCGTTGGGTCAACGCTTCCGGTCAATGGGTCGCTGTCCTAAAACCACTCTACTCCCACCAGCCTCTCCTGTTTTTTTATTTTATTTTAATGTTCCTTTCGGTTCCGAGGCCGCTGCTCCAACAGGCGGGAACCCCTCCGGTCAGCCCTGTCCTCCACGCGGCGTTCGGTCGGCTCGTCTCAGCCTCTCAACGATGACCTTTCTCTGAAATGTTGTTTGTATCATTGTGATATTTTTCTATCTACATACTTGCCAGTATTTGGGTTTGGATATCTGTCATTTACTCATTTTATATAGAATTTTTTGTTCTACTTTTTCTCCCTCTGGCTTGCCTTTTAGGTAAACCTCAGTCAGCCTGTTTCTGCCTCCTTCCAGTTTCTCCATCTTGTGTCACCTCACTCATAACCACACATTTAGTATCTTTGTGTTAGGTTAACACCAAAGTTCTAAAACACTTAGGTTTGAGTTACCAGGACTTTTTTGGGTCAGATTCTTCACTTCTTTTTCTCTTTTTTTTGTTCCTTCAAAGTAACACATATCTGTTTTTTGTTGTGTGGGCAGAGCTTTGTCATCCTGAGCATCAGTTTTTCTTTCTTTCCCTAATAAAGGCTTAATTCAAACAGTTTAGTTGTCTTTTGTTCCCCCACCCCCTCCTTAACATCTTCTAGGCTCCATTATATTAGGCCAAAAATCATTAGTCTGTACTTCATATGATCTGTGCTGTCAAAGTCACAAGGCTTAATCGTCTTCTGTTAAGGATATTTTACAGGTCTATTTTGCCATGAAACTCCCTTCAGACATGTCACAATAAAGCACATTTTCTTATGAACAGCGGTTTGTCTTTTGTTAACAGGTTGACAACTCAGCAGAAATAGATGAGGAAAACAACTCTTCCTTTTCCCGGACGCTGCTTGGTGTTCCAATTAGCTTTTTTTAAATTTAAGATTAAAAGTGGCTTAACATATGTAAGAAACATTGAGAATCACTATCGATACAAAAGAATAATCATGTCCAACAAAGTGGAACTGGTTGGTTTTCAATGTTGCATAAGTCTATGACACATTCAGAGGTTGAAAATCAACCATACTGAAAACAATTTTGGGATGTACTACTTTGGAAAGTCCTGACTTCTACATATTTTCCTTAGCTCAGGGTAATGTCTAAGGATTTTGCTTCCATATTTTGTTGGCTGCACAGTGCAAGAGGCCATCTTTTTTCATAAAGTTATGCACTATCTGTTCCCTATTGCAGAGTGACCCATGCATTTTATTTTAGCTTTATGAAAACTTAAACGGTACAGTGTGTGCCTAATATATCTGATATTGAAGGTCTTTTACGCCCTTCAGTGTAGCCACAGATGTGAAATCAGGACTGCTGTCACATTCCCACTATCCCTGACAGGTTGGGTACGAAAAGCCTGTGAAGCTCATTTCAAATCTGCAGATTTTTGTTTAAATTAAAAAAAAAGAAAATTACATTTTCCATCTCTTGCGTGGTGCTCTTTGTCTGCTAAATTCTCGACAATGTAGAATATAACAAGCATATGATAAATATTCATGTTTAATTTATAACTTTACACCATTTGATATAATTTCCTAAAGCAATAGAACAAAAATCTTTATTCTGTCTGGGGAGCAGTCGATTGTTAGCGTTTCAAATTCGGAAACTTTGTCTCCACCCCACTAAAATGACACTGTGTACTGAAGGTGTGTTTGTTCAAAGTTCATTTATCAGTGATTTGAGTCTCTGGAAGAAGCTACTTAGCTTTGTCATCTATATTAAAAATGAAACTTCTCAGGAAGGTTTCAAAATACCTGCACCGTGGTTGTGTTAAGAGCTGGGGAATAATTTTTAAAAAAGTGACAAAAATTGTGCTTTACTACTATGACAGCATCTTCACTAATGATTTACAAAACATGATTACATAACTCCCTAAAAAAAGAAGTGACTAAAATGACTAATGGCAACAGTGATTCATTTGAGCATATGCTTCTCTGCATGTCATCACATATTCATTGGAGTAAAAAGATTTGAACAAACACCAACCTAACTAAGAATTTGGCAAATACACTAACAAAAAAGCACAAAAAAAAAGTAATACACCTCAAAAATAAATACAGCCCTTGTAATACTCTCGTCCTAAATGATGGTGGTACTTCCCCAGTTTTTGCAGTGGCTTTTCAGACAGGCAGCAGAAATTAAACCAATAAGTTAATTGTGAGCTAAAAAAGTGTTAAAGGGAAAAAATAATAATCTAGAACAATACAGATGAACTAAATCATGGCTCTGGAGGAGGAGCGCGTCCCGGCAGGCGATCCGCGACGTCTCATTAGGCATCAACAACCATGATGTGTACAAAAAGTCCGGCGGAGGGGAGGAGGTTTCCGTTCCGATCCAGCAGCGGCACGTGTCTGTATCCTGCACGGGGAACAAAGCGGCTGCAGTCAGAGACAGAGACGGACTCAGAGGCCCCACAAAGGCGGGACGCTTCCAGCCCGCTGATTTATGAGGGGTTACCACAAAGCTCACCCATCTGCAGGCTGTTGAAGGGAAGCGTGTACTGGCCCACGAACTCGTTGTCCGACGTGGAGTCGTGGTCCTCGATGAGGAAGCGGACCAGCGCCAGCTCAGGCACGTACACGTCGAACTGGAAGTTCTCATTCCAGGCGGGGTTAAAGCCTTTAAAAAATTAAATTAAATAAAATAGGCAGAACCTGACGTTTTTGGGTCACTTTTAACACAAAAAACAAATACATTCCGACAGGTCCCAGAAGGAACAAATGCTCTGTATGTACAACTTGACAGACATAATTCATTTGTGCTCCTCAGTTCTTGAGCTACACCCAATAAGAGGCTGTTTTCTTTAACGTCTGTGAGCTACCGTTGTTGGAGACGGGCGCCGTCTCTTTCTCCGCCACATCGGCCGGCACGCCGTAGACCTCCACCTTGACCAGCGGGTCCACGATGGAGGACTTCTTCTGGTTGACTTTGGGGAGCTGCTGGGCCGATATGATCTGGAAACAGGGGGTTGTTGGGTTTCTGTAATTAACTTCAGAGCTGACCTGCTCTGTTTGGAAAGCGCTTTGAGACAACTGTTGTTGTGATGTGGCACTATATAAATAAAATTGAATTGAATTAATTTTAATTTTGTAATGCCATTGTCTGAACGTGTGTTTGGACTGATTTTGTATTTTGTGATTTTGTGTTGTTTGGTCTTCCTGCCTCAGGACGACAGATGTAAACTAGCAACTAGGCTATAATCTGGCTCATTTACAATCTGTATGAGATTGTTCATTAATGTGCACTGTCCTGATTAAAGAAATAAATAAATGTGAAAAAAAAAATGTGGACAGGCATGGTGACGCCCGGTGTGGCGCCCGGTTTGGCGCCCGGCGGCCATCGGAGGGCGGGGCCTCGCCCCGGCAGCCTCACCATGACGTGCAGCAGCTTGTGCTTCAGCCAGTCTCCTCTGGTCAGCGTGATGGGGTCGAACTCCGAGGCCGCCTCCCTCATGAACTCCGGTTTGAGGACGTAGCCGCTCTTGCCGTTGACCAGGAATTTCCCCTGGTTGATATCCATGTCTGTGCAGTTTGTCTGGAAGTTCAAGGCCACTGAAAAAAAAGCAAAGAAAGAGGAGGGAATGAAATAAGATGAGCCGACCGCAAACTTGGAGTGGGCCGGGATTTGGTACCGATCTGGCAGCCGGCGTTCCACAGGGGAACCGGGTTGTAGTTGGAGGAGTCGGTTCTGGAGCCGGCTGGATAAATGCGGCTCAGTTTGTCCACGTTGTGGCGGATGTAAGCATTTGCTGTTGAGGGAACAAAACAAAAACAAGAGTTAATGGAGCCAAAAAAGAGTTTCAGTTTAGTTCTGAAAGTTGGGCCTGGTGATCGTCTCACCCGACTCCTCCACCAGCTTCATGGCCTTTCCCTCCTTAAAGGACGACATCTCATAGAAGCTGAGGTTCTTCCTGGCGTCCTCAAAGCCGTGGAAGTGGACGCTCTTGCAGTAGACCACCATGTCAGACAGCTCTTTGGCCAACTTCAGCTTTTTCTGTTGGAATAAAGTCAGTCAATGAGCGCATCGTCCCTATAAAACCCTGCTGATGTCACGGCTTACCTTGCTCTTCTTCTCCTTTTGCTCCTCCTCCTCATTGTCATCGTTCGACTCTTCCTCCTCCGTCACGTCGGTGTCCTCGGCTGCTGCCTCCTCGGCAAAGACGGCCTCCAGCTTGTTCAGTCGCTTCCCCTTGATCAGGAACTTTCCTTTTAATTCCTAGAAAGCGCATGCACAGGAGACACCAACGTTGGGCGACTGAGGCCGCGACTCGTCTTCCGTCACATTTTTTCCCGGCCCGGACACGCATCCCGGTACCAACCTCCGGAGACGGGAAGTCGCTAGGCATGCCCTCGCCCAGGGGCGACGTGACCAGGGCGTCCCCCAGGATGGAGCTCATGTGTCGGGCCATGACTGCCTGCTGCTCCACGCTGCAGTGGTTCTCCAGGGAGAGGATGACCGGGTAGTCAGACGTCTGCGGATGGGGACAATCCAACAGAAGGGGCAAAAATATAGAGTTTTTAAAAGCTTTTCAGGTTACTATGCTCCTTGTTGCTACTGCTCAACCCACCTTGAAGGCATACTCCTTGATGGCCTTGATGGCATCCTTGAAGAGGATCTTTGAGGTGAGGGTGTAGCCGTGGTAGATGACAGGCTCGTCGTCTGACCCGTCCCAGCAGTCCAGCTCCACGCACCGGCAGCCCTTCAGCAGAGCCCTGATAGGCCCATTCACCATTAACGACTGACCGATCACCCCATACCAGCGTAGCTCTGACTGGCTCGGAGCAAACGGACGAACACCTGCAGACTCCCGTTAACTCATTGACTGCCAGCCATTTTCAGAACAGAGAGTCGTTTTTGAGCATTTTGACAGATTTTTCAAGGGCCACAGAATAGTTTGTGCTATGACTATGTAAACACCGAACACACCAAAAGAAAGAGTAGACTCTCTTCTTTCATCAGGAAAAAAAATTTGTTTCTACCTTATTCCGTTCTTCTTCGACGTGCGTCTCACGGGCGCCATTTCTCTCATAGCAAACCATTGCGTTTGTTTTTATTTGCCTACAATCTATGCTCATCTCCCATCAAAAGTGGCACAGCCACCTAGTGGGTCAATTTCTAAGTACATACTCTGTCTGGAAGCCGATATTTACGGAAAAACTTTCGCCGATCGTTCCCCAAAGCCACTCGCATTGAAAAACCTAAAAGACGTCTATAGACGTCTTTGGCAGCGAACGGTTGTATTTGAATTGACGTCTATAGACGTCTTTGGCAGCCAATGAGTTAATCAGAGAGGGCATGAAGCTGGAGCTTACCTGACGTAGGCCTCGGTGCTGCTGGGCCCTTTGAGCTGGTCCTCCATGAGGTAGGTGTTGTGGGAGGAGGAGATGAAGTAGTGGTTGAGAGGCTGGTGCATGTCCTGGTACAGCCCCTTGTTCTCGGGGTTGAGGATCATAGCCTCGGGATGGTGCAGATACATGAGGAAGCCATCTTTGGACAGCAGCTTCTTCGCCTTGGCTGGAATGAGCAGAGCAGAATGGGTGAGTGGAGCTCAGCCCCTTATTCCTGAACACAAACCAGCTGAATCTTTCAGGCGTCTTATGAGAATTTACATTTGTCAGTGGAGCTCAGAATGAAGCATCCCCAGTGATTAAACCCTGCTGCTCAGATTTAGTAACAGAAGCACTGCACTTCTTCTGTGGTATCTATTGTATCTATTGTGCAGGCATAAATAGAGGCCCTTTATGCCAGCGATGAGCCGGTCTGTCAACAGACGACCAGTTTTTAATGGTATCACTGGGGAAGTTGTTACAGAGATACATTATTTGTCCAAGTTTATTTAGCGTCATAGAAAATTTTGATTGATAAAGACGAAAACCCTCTTCTAGACAACACAGTGATTCTAATAATTTTAAATAACTCTTTTGTCAGTGTCAGAAAAAAAACATCTGCATCTTTAGCTGATCGATGGATTCATCTGGAATCAGCTTTACAAAGGAAGAGTGGATATAATGACTGATTAATTTGAAACGCAGAGGTCTGGCAGGGAGGAATCCTCTCCAGAGCCCACAACCTCAGCTTTAAAATGTATAAGAAAATAACTTTTCTTGATTTCTTTCATACATAAAGAAGTCAATGGGACCCAACTTTCGAATCCCTTCAATTGTGGCTCAGTCAAAACCATCTGAGACACATCCCACTAGTTTCACACCAGAGTACAGCAAACTGGCTCTAAACCCTGTGCAGTTTACAGAGCAACAAACCTGAGCTCCCTCTGCTTTGTTAACACCGAGTTCCTGTCATTTCTGATCACAGATGCAGAGATAAGAGAAGTTCTTTATGCCAAATGCTTAGAAGAAGAAAGCAGAAGATAGAACTTCATCAATTCATTGAATTTCGACTGACGTCTTCCTCAAATAGGAAATAGTTCTTAGTGGTTAAAAGAATAGATTCATTTATGGAAAGGACTGTAAAAAAAAAAACTGACGATATTAAAAACAGTTGGTGACCAAATATGAATATCAATGCAGATGTGAGGCACACTGCAGGGTGTCACCGCTCGGCTTAATTGTACTTCCCGTCTCAGCTTCCACAGGAAATACCTGAGCAGAAGGAGTCCGTCGGTACTCACCGTGCTCGTCCGGCTCGTACTTCTCGATGATTTTCTGCGCGTCGGCCAGGGTGGCCTTCTCCCTCTGCTCCTTCAGCAGGAAGTCCACCAGGTTGTCGGGGCTCATGAAGCCCGTGCTCTTGGCGTACTCCCCGTAGATGACGTCGATCTCCTCTCGATGGGTCAGCAGGTCATAAAAATGTTCAATCTCCTCCCCAGACAGGTACCCAGATTTGGATTTGTCGCATTTCTGTATTGTGGAAGATGAAGGGTTGTAAGAATACCAAAGCCTCCAATTGTGAACGCCACATTGTGGCATTTCCATTGTGCTGAGGGGGAATTTTTATCTATCAATTTCTCCTTTTCTTTTTTTAGAATTACTAAAGAATGTGGTATCAATCTCTACATGTGGAAATTATCAACGGTTTCAAAAGCAAATGGAGTAAATGCTGGATTTTGGCCTCTGTTCCAAGTCAAGTACCTGTGACTTCATACTTTCCTCCTTTGGGGATAACTTATTAAACAAAAACGCATAGCTTGCTGTTTTCAGTAACAGTTTCAGAGAGCTGCTAAGCGGGTGGAGCAGAGCTGGAGCTTTGAGGAATCAGCAGAAAGCAGAGCAGGCTGGCTTCATTTCAAAATGAGCATTTCAGAGGATGTCCGAAAGCAAACCGGACTTCTAAAAAGAGGATGCGTGACATACGAGGCCGAGCTTGTGGCTGAATGATTACGCAACATGTGGGAATATTATCAAGAAACTGCTCATGTAGGTTTCAGCTTCACTGAAACGGCCGGTTGGGAGTCTTGCCAAAGAAAAATAACTGATCGTTAGATGACTGGCTGCCTTTGTAAAAAGGAGCTGCCTCCATTTGGGGATTTTTTAAGTTTCTGACTTGGGATATGCTGGCAACAGCTGTTATTCAAACCAGCAGAAACGTTTGGTCTGTCACTCTTAACACGGTCACAGCAGCTTCCTTCCTGAAATATTTGGATAACGTTTTGGTTTTTAACATCCAGGCTCCGGGGGAAGCTCTGCATCACCTTGAAGATCATTTCCGCGTACTCGTCGTCCATCTCAATGTTGATCAGACGCAGGAAGCTCTTGACCTCCGACTGGCTCAGCTTGTCGTCTTTGTTCTTGTCGGCTTTCCTCAGGCAGCTGAAGATCCAGCTGGGAAGAGCAGGATGTAAGGAGAAGGTCCGGCAGCCGGAGGTTCAAACCGCGCTCACACATGAGAAAAATCAGGGAAAAGACTCTCCGACGGAACATATGAAAGGCGCCAATCGGGGGTCAACGGACGGCCTCCGTTATCATGCAAGGATACTGCTCCCTGGTCTGCTGGCGGCTCAGGTTGCTGATGTTGGACACCAGCTTCTCCAGGCTCTTCACCCACTGCCTGGCCTCCTCCTCCGAGCTGGCGATGAGGTCCAGGTTCTTGCGGTGACCCTTAAACATGATGGAGAAGCAGCGGCCCTCCACCTGCTCCTCCGTGTTCTTCCTCAGGCCCTCCGACTGCCGGCCCAGCCGCACCGCGGATATATCGCCGACAGCGACTGAGGAAAAGCAAACACGGAATGACGGGCGCCCTCAGACATGGCTGCTCGGCCTACTTGGTAAACATCAGCCTGCTCCTGCCGGTGCAGAGCTGCAGCTCCGCACACAACACCGTATCACTACACACGTCAACCTGAGACCACATGACACCAATTTATGGTCCCAATTTAAGTAGGAACCAGATCAGGGGCTGTTTATACAGCTCCTCGCTTACTATATTAAAAAAAAACCCTATTGCACCAGCACTCCCTAAAAACCTTATCATCCTTATCATGAGGAGCCCAGTTGTGCCTGATAATACCAAGGACGCTCAGACAGACGTTGAGCTTAACAGCTCCGTCATCACTCCTCCACCTTTATAATCCACGTAGGGAAAAGTTATCGAGTCCGAGATATCGGACTATTTACGGCACATCTGCAACAAAAACAATGACTTGTTCCGTGTTGCTAAGTAATAAGGAGAAGAAAAAAGGGGTCAAAAGTAAGAAATGGGTGTGGAGCTTGACCAGACTGATGTGTAATAGTGGTTTACTGCCTTACTGCCCTCACACACACTCACACAAACACACACACACACACTCAGGTGGGATTCTGGGAAGATACTCACAGGTCTGCTCCGATTTGAAGGTTTTCTTGGACTCACGCCACATGGTCTTGCAGTCCTCTTGGAGTTTGAAAAAGCGGGTCTTCTTCCAAGAGTGAGACTTGACCTTAAGGAGGTCTCCCCCTTTCAAAAGGAACTGGAGGTCTGGATCGCCCTCCATACCTGTGAGATCAGGGAAGGGGAAAAAAACAGAAAGAGAAAAATTCTGAGCTAAATCCCATCTTACGCAAACCTCATGCCACAGTTAATTGAAACCATGAGCCCCTTCCTGCTGTCTGAACTTAATGTCAAAGTAAGAGGAGTCATGCTCAGAGACCTGCAACGCTTTGAGTTAAATAGATTTACAAAAACTTGACAAATAATCTGACATCCAAACTGTGACAGTGACGAGTACAGGCTGACCCCGGATAACCCTTTAGTGCCGTCTGCTTCAGGATGTGGCTCAGATAACTGCAGTGCAGCATACCTAGAAGCTTTACGTTCGTTTGTATCACCTTCTGGCTCCTGGCATGGCGGCGTAATTCCTCAGTTTTGCTTATTTCGGGTTCTTTACGCATGCACGACATGGTGCTCCCGGGTGCTGTAACGCTACCAGAGTGAGTGCAAGAGGCGTGGACGGAGCAGTGTGTCTCTGAAGGGCGTGAACCAGCCCTAAAAAGTTGCCTCCATCTCACTCAGGACTTCCTTTAACCCGTCAGCTGATTGCCAGACTGACACCCACTTCGCGTTTTGTATTTTGATCTGAGCCCAACAGCGGGAGGCTCAAACTCCAGGCACACTTATTCAATTTGCATGATAAAAAGGAGATCCATCCCAAACATTCACCATATAAGGCTTTTTATTTTAATATGCCTCTACATAATTTCTCCAAAATACGCATGCTCTGCGGTAGTTAACGCTGTCTTATATTAGTGGTTGACCAATAAACATCACTTCTTATTAAAAGAAAAACATCTATATACTACCCCTATTAAATAATGTGCTTCACATCGAAGTTTTTCCAAAAAACAAAACAAAAAGAAACCGCTTTCATGAGGGGAGTGTTTTCACTCATTTCGTTGCTCTGTGGCGCCATCCAGCGGCGTCTTGGTGGAACTTTCCACTGCTGTGATTTAACTTAATTCAACTCACTCAACTTGCCATTACTCTGAAATTGTAGGAGTTCATTGCTGAAAGGCCTGGAAACGCACAGAGTTGTCGGTCCAAGCCACGGCTCGGCTGGGTTTGTTGTACCAGATAATAAACCGTGTTTTGGTTTTGGCTTTGCCCGCTTGTCCGCAACAAGGTGACACCAGACCGGGTGGAAGGGCCACACCTTTAAGCAGTCCGTAGAGCAAACGAGTCCAGGTGACCGTAAATGCGCAATCTGTCCGTGTCAGCTGTCAAAACATCCGCAGTTCGAGAAATAAAGTGCAAAACTATTTTTTTTTAAATAAATCGATTAAAAAACTATTCATCTACTCAAATTTTTGTGCACATGCGATCTTCCCCTAAAGCTGGTGGAGAAATCGGGACGCGGTTCCAACCAAGCGATGCAAGACGCACTTAAATGAACACAGGCACAAAATCAAAAGTTATCTTACCAATCGTTTTCTTCTCCAGCCCATTCGTTTCCATTTTTTTTCTCCTTTGTTTCAGCTCTCAAAACTTCGTTTCACTACAGCAGACCTCTCAAGGGTGGGTGCTCCCTGTTTCCATGGGCGCAGATTGGAAATAAAAACTCGCCTTTGAGGGCAGTTGAATCGACAATGAGGAGGACGTGAGCTTGGGTGGTGGCGCACAGGTGGGATTCTGCTGGCAATCTGGAGGCAGGCACGCCTGCAGGCTTCAACACCGGTTTGACAAGCCTGCCATTCAATGCGCTGCTGATGTCACCGCGGGGCAGGTTACACCTTGAATGTGCCAACTTGTTGCGGATAGGCTAAGATGACCTTGTTTCCTCCATTAGAACGTGTTCAAAGTCGTTATTTACTAATGGTTTGTCCACCTATGCTGAAAAACTGCTCAGTGCATATTGTAAACCTGCTGTCTCGGACAATTATAAACCAACAAGACACTTGTGTGCATGAGCTGGGTGGGGCTGCTCACCTGAGGGGAAACCAATAACCCTAGAGATATTGTTGACTGTAAAGTGAGAAGTAATATCTACACTCCAGTGAAAGCCCCTTGGCAAATTTAAGATTAATGTGGACATATGTTTCTTCCTTTAAACACCAGACAAAGATGGCCAGAAGGGCTGGATGTTCAGAGCTGGCTTGGTTCCAGCCCACACAGTTGGCAGTGAGCTTGAGGATGTTGGTGTATACTGAAACTGAATGGGGGTAGACGAAGTCTCCACTTTCCTTTTCACGTCCAGCTTTGCCTTTGCAGGATAATAGCAGCCGCTGGTGCGTCGGGGCTCCTGTGGCCCTCAGCACTTCCCTTTCAGGCCCGGCTTACCCTCGCCGCACCGTCAGCATCAGGATGAGTGAGCTTCAATGCTGCAAAAGAGGGAGAGCTTTCGGGGCAGGCGCAGACCAGCCCCCCCGAAAATAAACAGGGCTCAGGCCGGAAAACAGATTGCAGCACTTGTGTTTAGACTGAGAGCAAACCATGCAAAAAGTCCTATATTCTTTTGTGTTACTTTAGTTTTGGGCTGTTTTCCTTCTGCATAATAGTAACTACAGATTTGTTTCTTCCAGAAATTGGAGTCATTTCCATCTCAACAAGTTTGAACATACTCAAAAAAGTGTTGGTGTTGTGACTTTTAGTTCACATCGAGATAAATTAAGCAATTATTCTTATCAGAACCTTCAAATCTAAAAAAGCAGAATTCACAAAAGGCCTCAGCTTCAATTTAAAAGTCTGGAAGCGGACATTCTGTTGTGAGTGAAGTCTCTGCATTTGGCTTGTAAAACAAGCAAGAACAGGCCCAGCTGTTCCCTCACATACCACTGATGCCATCCATAGCTGCTCTGCTTTGCCCTCAGATTACCAAACATCCAAGCGGGAATTCTCACCGAAATATAACATGTGAAACCTGACTGCTTCAAAATCACATGTGCAAAAGTTAAATAATGCCTTTCCAACGAATCTCCATGTTGTGAAAGTTACCTTTTATCATGTAACATGCATCTCAGCACAGTTAAACCTCAATTAAGTTTGCATAAAATTTCATTGCAAGATTATCAACCGTCTAACACATTTCAATACAGAGACTGAAGCCAACCGATGGTCCTTAATTCACTATGGATTGCCATAAGGTCGATCTTCAGCAGGTTTAGGGTCCTGTTCTTTATCAATTTGGGGTGAAATTAACCTAAAAAATGTTCAATTGACTGTTACTTTACCCGGATATCACTTTCACTTTTTACTTTTCCCCTTTTGCTCCTCTGCGCTCTAGATCTGAACTTCAGAAAATCACGCCCATAAGTGTAAACCTCGTGACACATTTGGTTTTACTGTATGCAGGTATGAGACAAAGTATGTGGTTTTCCATGGTGCAAACTTCTCTTAAATGGCAAAAGAATCTTTAACTTCTATCAGTCGCATCTACATCATAATCTTGTTATTAAATCGTTCATAGTATTTATCGTTGGTAATATACAATATTATCTGGGAAGGGAGGGCAGAAAGCATCCCGTATTAACCTTAAATTATATTGTTTTTATTAAGTAAAAATGTTGCTGCCCTTATTTGATGCAAATACAGAGTTCTAGGCAGCCTTGTCGGAGACATTAGCGCCCCCTGCTGGTTGTGTCGAAAACATTTCAAAAGTATAAATGCATCGACCAGGAGTGCTACTTCAATATCTAAAATAAATACAATTACACGTGAACTCTTTTAAAATAGTGCAGAACCATTTCCAGCGTCTTTTACCCGAAAAAAAAAAAATCCACGAAGATGCTACCAAGATGGCGCCATCTTGACCCCTCCTCCTCCTCCCGTTACCTCCTACGTCATAGGCTGCGTCAGTCGCGCGTGAAGTTGTGTTGACAGGGGTGGCGGAGTTGTCAGCGGAGCAGCAGCAGTAGCAGCCAGCTTTACCGGACCCGAATGGAGTAACCTGAAATTTCCGGCCCAGTCTCAGTTTTTTTTTTTTCGCCAAGAAGCGTTGTCCACACCGTTTTTAAGATACCAACATGGCAGACGACCAGTCCGCTCAGTCCTGGTCGATCGACAGGGACGATTACGAGCTCAACGAGGTGATAGGTGAGTAGCTTAGCATGCTAAGTTTAGCATGTTAGCCTCCCCAGCCTGTAGTGCAGTGCTGGCAGCCAACTGCTGCTAGCATGTTAGCATTTCATGTCTGGACATAACAGAAGTCAAGTCACAACCCGTTGCCACACTGCGGTATCATTAGCAACCCGGTAGTTTCCCTCTGGCAAGGCCAACTGTTCTTCTGAGAGCTGAAATGAGACTTTCCTGTCCACTAGCCATGAGGCAAGACGGCTAGCTTAAGCATTTTTAGCCGGCAGTACGTCTGGAATCGTTGTTTAGAGACGTTGCTCTTGTGCCAAAAGTAGAATACCCCTTGTAGAAAGCTGTTCTCAACGCCAATCCAGACAAAGTAACTTATAACATGCACAATAATTAGTTTTAACGCCAACTGCATTCATTCCGCTACATTGTGAGTTGACTTGTACATGTAAAGTGTCCATTGTACGAGACCCCATTCAGTTTTCTCCACGTACTTTAGATATCCTAACGGAGTTTTCATTTTCTGACTAATCGTTTTTATTACTGCTAATGATCAAATCAGGTAGTGGAGCTACTGCAGTTGTCCAAGCAGCTTTCTGCAAGCCGAGAAACGAGAAGGTGGCCATCAAACGCATCAACTTGGAAAAATGTCAGACTAGCATGGATGAACTACTGGTAAGAAACTACTGCACACTTTGGGGCAGGTGTCCGTAGTAAAGATATTTTCTAGATATTAGTACTTGTGTGTGTGAGTTTGTTGAGCTGGGAGTGGTGTTGATTGGTGGGGTCATATCAGTGAAGAACAGATAAAAAAAAAAACTTCATACCATGACAACTGCTGAATCCTAGGACCAAGTAATACAACACTAACTTCTTTCTAGGTAAATATGAAGAGGTCTGATGTTCCACTACAGATGTTTTATCCAAATAGCACTGCAGCATTCCTCAGAGTGTCTATTTGTCATGCATGTTTATGAAATATGTGCAGATTTCTAGCTATGATTGTCACTTTACTACACCAGCGCACACTCAGTTACGTGAGCCATTTCAGACGGATTTCAGCCCAGTGGGCACCACAGAGACTGACAGCAAAGCTTTAGCGTAGTTAAGGTTTTTTACGTAGTAAAATACATCTTTACAGAAGTGTAGTATAATCAGAAAAATGATCTGAAGTGGTAAGAATGGATTTAGGACACACAGTTGCATTTTCAGTCGAGTGTTACGCAGATAGAACATCTAGTGTGAATGGCAGCATTTGCTCAATTCTGATAGATTGATGGATACATACATACATACATACTCAAGGAAACTGTGTAATCCCTTAAAATGTTTGCATTGTTGCGAGCAATGTGGCAGTTAGATATCTGAATTACTTCTAATGTTGTTCTGTGTGGCTCATTTCTGTCCTGCATTGTTAATTTCTCCCTCTTCTGTGTGCAGAAAGAGATTCAGGCCATGAGCCAGTGCCACCATCCAAACATTGTGTCTTATTATACCTCCTTTGTGGTGAAGGATGAGCTGTGGCTGGTGATGAAGCTGCTAAGTGGCGGTAAGGGCTGTAAAACTTGGTTAAGAAAATTGTCCTGCTCCTGGCTAAGACTTCCTTTTCTTTGTCATTCTGTCACCTTTTATCTTCAGAAGATTGTGAGGCTTTTGTAAGACCAATTAAATGGAGCTACACTTTGTTTCCATTGTTGTTCTTTCAGCCCTGCAATTTTAGTAAATTAAGTTTCACGTTTGCCTGCTTGAATCTGTGTCAAAGTCTTGTGAATGAATTAATCAGCAACTTACTATTTCTGCTCTTCAGAAGAACATCAGACATTAAAAAAATAAAATAAATCTCAAAATTATATCCAGCTGTGAATAGTTGATAGTTAAGTTTGGGGCTGTTTTTAAATAGATGTGTCGGCTTGTCTCTATTTCTCTCCCTCTCTCGCTCAGGCTCAGTTTTGGACATCATAAAACACATCATCTCCCGCGGCGAGCACAAAACGGGCGTGCTGGACGAGGCCAGCATCGCCACCATCCTGAGGGAAGTCCTGGAGGGGCTGGAGTACCTTCACAAAAACGGGCAAATTCACCGGTTAGTTCTAAGGACGAGCCACTGCTGGCTGACGTCAGCCCGGGCTGAGCGCCTGGTCTGAACCGGACCTCCCTCTTTTAATATTTAATACAGTGAAAATGCATAATTGAGGAGGTTTGTTTTACACAAACGTTCCTCCCAGGAACACAGTGAACCAACACTGAGCATTAAGGCCGCTCTCCAACCTCTGCCCCTCACTGTTGTTCAAGTGGGAAAGTTCAAAATCAACAGGCGTCCCATTCTCAAAGAATGTGTCATTCATTTGGCTGAAACGGGTAATAAAATCCAAAGAACAGCTGGTATCATTTCCCCAAATGTGCGGGCGGTAATCGTCAGGTCCTCAGCGGAGCGACAGAGCAGCAGCTGATGGAACTAACGATGATGTGACTAACTCACTTACACCTAATCGGGGAAGACGGGGCCAGAGCGGTCGGGGCCGGCTTAAGCCATCCCAGGACCTGGGGCATAGTTTGCTCTGTGTGTAGTGTGCAAACACACATCCAGAGGATTACAAAGGAATGGATCAAAGGTGCAGCTTTTAACACTTGTGCGTACAAAAGCAAAGAGCGGCCGCTCATTTGTCCTGCTTGGTCAGGCGTGTTTCACTTATCACCGTGTGATATGTTGCTCCTGCTCTGGGACTTAACCTCCCTTCTCTTCCCGCACAGGGATCTGAAGGCCGGAAACATTCTCCTTGGAGACGATGGCTCAGTGCAAATCGCTGGTACGGCGTCTTGTTTTCTTTCTTTTTCACCTCCTTATTTGCTAATATTAACAGTTTTGACACTGAGATGTTAAGTGATCTACCACGAAGACGTGAGCAGACTCTTTGTTTTCCCACTCCTCAGACTTCGGCGTCAGTGCCTTTCTAGCGGCCGGCGGAGACATGACGAGGAACAAGGTCCGGAAGACGTTTGTGGGAACGCCGTGTTGGATGGCCCCCGAGGTCATGGAGCAGGTGCCTGCCCGTAATCCCTCAGCCGAGATCGAACGGGGGGGAAACCCGAACGCTGGGCTCACGCGGCTCTCATTTTAATCCGCAGGTCCGCGGCTACGACTTCAAAGCGGACATCTGGAGCTTCGGCATCACGGCCATCGAGCTGGCCACGGGGGCCGCCCCGTACCACAAGTACCCACCGATGAAGGCTAGTGTGGTTACGAGGGGCGGAGAGACTGAGAGAGGTTTGGGGATTTGGGGATTTGAAGTAACGGCAGACTGTTTTTTCCCCTTTTTTTGGCTGTAGGTTCTGATGCTGACTTTGCAGAACGACCCTCCCTGTCTGGAGACGGGCATCACAGATAAGGAAATGGTGAAAAAGTACGGCAAGTCTTTCAGGAAGATGATCTCTTTGTGTTTGCAGAAGGATCCTGAAAAAAGGTCAGTGGAACCCCGACTCTTTTGTGTATTTGTAGTCGCTCAGGTTGCACTTGGCTTTGTTTTGTTTTTTCCACGCATCTCTTTTGTTATTCAGGCCAACCGCTGCCGAGTTACTGAAGCACAAATTCTTCACTAAAGCTAAGGTGAGACGCGGCTGTAAGCCGCAACCGGAAAGTAAACCGAAGGGACTTTTTCATCTTTGATAAAAGAAAGTCTCTCCATTCTGTTCCAGAACAAAGACTACTTGCACGAGAGGCTCCTACAGAAAGGTCCCACAATATCCGATCGATCCAAAAAGGTTTGAAAGCCGTTGCTGTTGGTTCAGCTTTGTGTGCGATTGCTGTGTCTTAGCTCTGAGGTTAGTTGAGGTGTGTCTGCTGCCCAGGGTGTGTCCCAGATTCCCAGATTTCTGCCACATGCATGCTGAGAGATGCCTGAACAGCATCAAAGGGGCCACGGATAAGTCAGGAATGAGTGTCAGCTTTTTTTTTTTTTTTTCTTTTCTCGTGTAGGTGCGTCGGGTGCCCGGATCGAGCGGCCGTCTCCACAAGACGGAAGACGGCGGGTGGGAGTGGAGCGACGACGAGCTGGACGAGGAGAGCGAGGAGGGGAAGGCCGCGGTGGCCGCTCTGCGGGTGAGAGCCTGCACGCCGGCGCCGGGCGCCCGACACGACGGGGCCGTTTCCACACTTTGGCTTGGACAGTGTCGTCCAGTTCTGGTTCTGGACGTCCTGAGTCGAGCTGGAATGGGTTTTTTCTTTAGGCCTTGTCTCAATTTAAGTCAGAGTCACAGGGTCGGCTTACAAACGAATGATAGCATCAGTAATACAGGTTATTTATGATGCCGACCTTTAGGTGAAGCAGTCAAAGGGAAAATCACGAATCACTTTCCAGTGTGCGTTGATGCTCCAATGTTTTTCCGGGTGTGGGCTTTGCTCTCCTCTGTCTTATCTGTGACGTCGGTTTACCGTGTCATGTGCTCTTGTGTCCGAGTCCTTCAATCGCACAATGCTCCATCAGCCCGATACTGAGGGGATAAAAGGGAAATTGCATGTATTTAATCCTGACAATCTTGTCATGTCCATTCTGCAGTCGCCCAGAGTGAAGGACGGGTCCCACAATCTGGAGGTGAGTCCCTTTGTGCTGGACATGACCTGAAATTGATGATATTTCTTTGAAAATACTGCTAAGACAAAGTGATCTGCATGACTGTCACACGTTTGTCTCCTGTTTTTTTTGTTTTCTTTGCTGTTATTCTTGCTTTCCGGTGAGGTCGATCCAGTAAGTTTATTTCTAAACTTGTGTCTGTTAGCTTTTCCCACCAGCAGATGGCTCCACAGCTCGCCTGCAGCCGCCCGGAGCCGCGCCGGAGAGGCCTGTGAACGTGGGCCCCAAAGCAGAGGACGCTGGCCCTCAGGCTCCAACCCAGCCGGCCAGCCCCTCACACGGACCCGCCGCCGAGGTGACGGCACCAGATGATGTCATGTCAAACAATGAACGCAGCAAATGGCAGTCACTAGAAAAAAAAAGTCATCACAAAAACAGCCCGCTAGCGTATAGCAGCCAGAAACACACCTGCAGATACACTGAAAGGGATCAGTTAGTCGTGTGTGAGGCTGTCCCCAGAGGGCTGACAACCAGGTTGATATCCAGCTGTTTGTCTGACATGTTTTTTTTTTCAAATATTTTTATTCTAATGTGTATCATTTATTTACACATCAGGAGATCATACATATATTGATGTAGCATACATTGTATAAAGCTTACATGACTTCTCCCATTTTTATGTTTTCTTTTTTACACAGTTTTTTTTTTTTTTTTTTTACCCCTTCCCTCTTCTAACGTAACAAAAACAGGACCAAATAAGTATAATTACATTAAAGAAAGAAAGAAAGAAAGAAAGAAAGAAAGAAAGAAAGAAAGAAAGAAAGAAAGAAAGAAAGAAAAGGATACATTAACAACCAAATAAAAATTAATTAATTGTCTGACATGTTTTTAAAAAGCCGGTGTCTTTGTTCTGTATTCTTTCTCATGTTCCGTCGCTGTCGGGGGTGCAGGAGCCAGCCGCCTCGTCCAGTATCCCCATCAGCCTCGTCCTCCGATTGAGGAACCCAAAGAAGGAGCTCAACGACATCCGATTTGAGTTCATGCCTGGCAGAGGTGGGAAACCCGTACAGCCCCCCCCCCCCCCCCCCCCCCCCCCCCCCGATGCCGATCCACTCCTCGCTCATGTCTTTACCTTTTGTGTCCTCAGACTCTGCTGATGGAGTTTCTCAGGAGCTGGTCTCAGCTGGTCTAGTAGATGGGAGAGACCTGGTCATCGGTACGTTATCGCTGAGACAGATCGTCTCCTAGTACAGTTTTATAAAGACATGTAGGCCTTAAATCATCTGAATGGACTTAACAGGTATTTCGCTAATGTTAAAGATAGATTTTCTTAGCTGCTGATTGATGAGTTAATGTTTATAAAACGCTCATGGATGATTTAGGGAAAGTAAAAATTGAATATTTTTTATTCTTTAAAGCTGAATTCTAATATCTCCACAAACACTTTCTGGTTTCTTTCTGAAAAGTATCTAACCTGTTTATGACATGGAAATATGGAAAGTAGGTTTATTGGTCTAAAAATGGTCCAGCAGTTAGTTTTACAGTTACTGTCTGTTTTTGACGCTGTTCCTCTGTCTTCTTCGGTCCAGTTGCTGCAAATTTGCAAAAGATAGTCGACGACCCTCTCAGTAACAAAAATGTGACCTTCAAACTGGTAAGTTGGCGTGTTCACACTCAGGAAAGACCTGGTTCTGTTTTCCTTTTTCCTCTTTAAAAAAACAAACTGTTGTTGTCCCCCCCCCCAGGCATCTGGTGTGGAAGAGTCCGAGATTCCTGACGACATAAAACTCATTGGATTTGCGCAGCTCAGCATCAGTTAAGTGGAGCAGAACCCGCCACGGAGGACAGAAACTAATGGTATTGCACAGCTGCATTGTAGTCAACTCCAGGACACCACTGCTGCCAAAGAGAGGAGGTGCAGGAGGGAGGGGAGGAGGAGGAGGAGGAGGAGACGGGAGGCTGGCAGGAGTGGGACACTACCGCAGGATGCATGAGGACCACACAGAGGGGTTCAGCTCGTCACAGGAATCACACTTGAAATGTTTACAGTGCGCTTATACAGCAAACGGGAGAAGAAACGCAATCAGCTCTGATCAGTTCCCAAATGATTTCATCTTTCTCTCTCCTCCTCGCACACAAGCACAATCCAGACCATCTCCTGCCAGTACTGGAAAACGATTGCCTTTTTTTCTTTTCTTTTCTTGTTTTTTCTTTTTCTTCTCTTATCTTGAAATCGGTCGTGCCACAAAACTCATGCGTGCCGTGCCGCCTTTCACATGGTTACCGCTACCTGGAAACTGAAAAGTGTGAGTTCAGCCTTAGTTACCAGACTGCCGGCGTGTTTGGGGAAAGAAAAAAAAAACAACAAAATCAGTCTGTGATTATTTGGCATCTCCTTTTGTATGTCAGCCCCCCCCAAAAAAACATCTAAAACAAGCCAGTAGCATTTTTCACCTTAAAAAAAAAACAGGCCAAGAAGAAGAATTTGTGGAAAATTAAAATTACCATCAGTGAGAAAAACACACACACAGCATCACACTTTAATTCGGCGTCCTTGTAAAAAGGAAAATATCTTCTCCAAGCCCAGTGTTCTAAACTATGCAACGAAAAAAACGAAAATGGCTGCACATGGCTGCTGTTTGCTGTCATTTCTGCTCTTTTTTGCTCGTGTGCGCACCCCCCCAGGGAGCTCTGAAGGTGTCGACCGATGAGAGGTGCAGTTCAAGGTGCCTGCAGTGAGAGCGAGCTGATTTTTTGTTGTTTTTTTAAGTTTAAGTTGGTCGATCCCTTTTGAGATGCGATTTAGCCTTTGGATGACTTGAGCGAACAGCCCGAGGAGGCTGCGCGCTCACAAGCTGAGGATGCTCTTTCAAAGGAAAATAAAGCTTGAGGAGAAGGTGTGTGTGGGGGGGCGACTTTACTCGGTTTCAATGGCAAATTAGTCCCCGGCCAGGCAGATACTTCAGCCTTTCTGTGAGAGTAAAGGTGGGCTCTTTCTTTACGGGGACATCAGGTGGATCAGCAGCGTGTGGAAAAATAATAAAAACGGCCACGCTGCAGACAGTTGTGGAGTCAGATTTCAGCCCCGACCCACCCAAAAGCCCCCCATCACATTTCAGATGGCGCAGTGATTCTGCCTCTGAATCCTGACAGAACGGGACGAAGCATTTTGAACACCGGGTGAACACCGACCCCGAAACATCCACAGCAGCCACTTAGTGCTTTAGTTTTTATTAAAATGAGTTTTTTCTTTATCCTTGAGATTTCTTCTTTTTTTTTTTAGGCAGTTTTTCTTGACAGTACTGTAGTTTCTTTGCATTATACATTTTTCTTTCAGCTTTTTTCTTTTTTTTAAAAACACTCAGCAACAGAATCACTGTCGTCACTCCCGGCGTGGCCGCCCGCCCGTGTGGCGCCGCTCCTCCTTCAGGTACTGATGTAAATGGTGTATGTAAAGACGTTGTAAATGTACATAGGACGGCAACTCCGCGCACTGTCACCCCGACATCACGAGGCTCATGTGTAATAATGTAGATGCCATTGACTGTTTTAAGTGTACATTTCGGATTAAAGGAACATTTCCGTGTAAATACCAAACGAGGCCGATTTCCCCGATTCAAGACTCCTCCTGCCCAGGACAGCGTTTGATTTGTTTTGTAGTGTTTCGTCGCTCTCGGCTTCTGTCAGGAGTGTTACTAATCATGCACAGATTATTAGTTCAGTCTGCACCTTATTCATACGTTAACATGTCATTTGAAGCTGCCCGGGGCTGGCGCTCACGCCCTCTCCTTTGATGTCATGATGTTTTTCCTCACCGAGGCCAGTCCAGGCCGCTGGAACAAGGCACCCGGCACGGTTGTGCGTCACCCTGCCTGTGCACGCACGCACACGCGCGCGTGAGTGAGTGAACTGAGAGTTTCTGCTGAAAGTCTCTGACTTTTTTGTACATCTACTTGATTTGGATTGGCAAGAGCATATTTCTATTTTAATTTTTTTTTTCTTTTTTCATATCTGATATTTTAAAATTGCGCCTAATTGTAAAACGTGTATGCCCCAAAGTACAGAATTGGTGATCGAGTATTTGATCAAAGATGTAAAGTAGATTCATGGACTGATGATCTGCATTGTTCAGCGCATACAAACTGATTTTTAGCATTTGAATAAAGTCACATGATGGAAATCGACGAGTGAGGGTGTCTTTTATCCAGCGTAGTGATCATCCTTTTCTTTAACAGGTAAACCATTAGGTAAGGAAGCTTATATTAAGGTTACACTTTACAGTGAAATGGTTACAGATTGATTTTCAGCTGAGCTATAAAAAGCCGTCCAGGCCCCTGAAGAGGTCATTTGTCCTGTAACGATGGTTGATTTTGGGGAGATCCTGCGGACCATCGGAGACTTTGGCCTCTTCCAAAAGATTCTTATCCTCCTGTTAGCCTTTCCCAATTTCTTGCTCCCGATCTTCTTCAGCAGCTTTCTTTTTATCGACTCCGACCCGGAGCGACACTGCGACACCGACTGGATCCTCGCTGTTGCCCCCAACCTGACCCGGGACGAGCGGCTGAACCTGACCCTGCCCAGGGAGGACGACGGCAGCCTCAGCCGGTGTCGGATGTTCGTCCCCGTGGACTGGGACGTGGACGCCATCCGGAAATACGGCCTGAACGCCACCACAACGTGCCGGGACGGCTGGGTGTACGGCCACATGCCCTACCAGTCCACCATAGTCACAGACGTGAGTAGAGGAGGGCGGGCGGGCGGGCGGGGGCTCCCTCCGGCCCCCCGTCACCCCGCTGGTTGTGTTTGCAGTTCGATCTCGTCTGCGAAAGGTCCAACATGGCCGAGGTGTCCCAGACCATCTTCATGACGGGCCTGCTCGCCGGTTCTTTCGTCTTTGGGCCGGGAGCCAACTCGTAAGTGCCCCGGGGAAAGATGGCGGGGTTGTTTTCTCTATCCCCACGGGGCCGGAGGGGTAACGGCCTCTCGCTGTCTGGAGCTCAGGTACGGACGCAGGAGGACCACCCAGATACCCATCGTCCTCCTGTTGGCCTTCTCCGCGGCCGCTGGCCTGGCCCCAAACTTCGCCGTCTACATGGCGTCGCAGTTCGTGGTCGGAGCCGCGCTCGGAGGATACCGAATCAACTCTGTGGTGCTGGGTATGACTCCTTCTATCACCCCGCTCTCCTCTGAGTTCTTAAAGTGGGGAATCGGAGTCTAAAGCCCTGCGCTCATTTTGGAGTCTCCACTCTTTTGCAGCCACCGAGTGGATTGGGATCTCCAGGAGGTCCTTGGCCTCCTGCATGAGTCAGCTGTTTTCCTGTCTGGGCCAGTGCGCCATGGCTGGGCTGGTCTACGTCGTTCGTGATTGGAGGAAAGCCCAGTACGTCATGGCGGGAACGCAGGCCCTGGTGTTCTTGTACATTTGGTGGGTGCCGTTTGCAGGGCCTGGATTGGTGGCCTTCACCAACTGTTAACAGGAAGACGTTAGATCATTTACACAGGCTCGTGGCTGGAGGGAGCCGGATTGCTAAAGAGTTTGAAAAGAGACATGCCCGTTTTGATCTTTTTAAGGTGGATTCCTGAGTCGGCAAGGTGGCTGCTGGGGCAGGGAAGAACAGCAGAAGCCAAGACATTGATACGAAAAGTAGCAGCGATCAATAAAAAGGAAATCCAAGAGGATCTGCTGGATGAGGTCAATCGGATTTAACTGCCTTATGTCACATAAGGCTGACCAAACTTAACAGGAAACAGTTTAGCTGGGAGTCAAAATGCAAACAGCTTATTTTTATCTGCAGTTTTAACCTGGAAAAAATGTAATGTTTCCGGCTATAAGAGGAAAAAATATCCCTACAATGAAAAGCAATTTCTTTCTAAACTAAATAAGCAAATATGCTCTGAAATGGGGACAATAGCTGTTAAATAAACAATAAGCAGAGATGATGTTTGTTTAAAGATGGATTTAAAGTAATTGACACGGTTCAATGTGTTGAACCTTTGACTTTCACACCTTTGAAAATCAATCTCAACCATTTATCCTCATCCATTTATTTTCAATGAATGAGATCTGCCTGCTAGATAAAAGCAACAGGTGAATGAAGTTTAGGAGACAAAATAGCTGATATGGATCAAAGCCAAATGCGGTGCTATCAGATCCCTTCATTGTAAATGTGAGGTGGTTATCAAAGATGCTTTCCTAGGTTGTAAACATCATGGCTTTATTCCACTAAGATGGTTGTCCTAGATAACTTCTTTTCTTCTTTCTTTTTAAAAATGTTCTCTAATTTGAAATAATACATTTCTTTTAAAGGTGGTTGGGGAACAGAAAGTCCAAAGTGGGGGCTTTAAAGCCATTTTCACCTCAGCAGTCCTGGTAAAACACCTCCTCATTATATCTTTTGCCTGGTAAGTGAGCCCTTTGAGTCAAAAGTTGTGGGTCGATAGTGAATATCACGTATTAAGCTCTGTATTTTGTCCTCACAATCTAAAGGTTTTCTCTAAACCTGGGCTACTTCTGCCTCGTTTTGAACGTGGGTAAGTTTGGGCTGAACATCTTTCTGGCTCAGTTCCTTTTCGGGATTTCCGAGGCCCCCGCACATCTCCTCTGCATCTGGGTGCTGGAGGTCTTGGGGAGGAAGAAGTCTCTGGTGTCAACCCTTCTGATGGGTGGATTGGTTTGCCTCTTAACCATGGCTTTCCCTGAAAGTAACTCCCCTTACACACACACACACTCACACGCTAACACATGAATGAAGAAATTCCCGTCTGTCACCATGGAACATTTCTCCGTTTTCCTTCCAGACAGCGCCGTAGTCGTCACAGTCCTCGTATCGGTAGGAAAATTCTTTTTGAACTGGGCCGGTTCAGTTGCTATGGTCTACATCCAGGAGCTGTTTCCCACCTCTGTCAGGTTTGTAAGATGAAACTATGCCTGGAGATATTTCACTTTGTCATTAGAATGATTTTCCGGGGCTTTGCTTTTCTTTTCTTTTGTCTTTTTTCCAGGCAGACTGCTGTTGGCCTGGGCTCTCTGGCTTACAGAGTGGCGGGCCTGCTGTCCCCGTTGCTCAACATGTTGGCCGTTTATCATCGCTCCGTCCCCATCATCATCTTCAGCAGCCTGGCGGTGGTCAGTGGAGCCCTCGTCCTCTTGCTTCCTGAAACAGGCAGAAAAGAGTTGCCCGACTCAGCGGATGACGCAAAGGCCAACGGGTACGAACACGTCACACAAAAGCCCCGTTTTGTGGTTCAATCTTTATTCGAGGTTTAATCTAGAATAGACTGTATATACTAAAAGGTCACGTGTGTAGGAGGAGTCGACGGTTACTTATTGTTATTAAGACTTTCTTTTGCTCTTTGTGATTGTTGTTGCTTTGACTTCTGGGTGTTCCTGTGTCCCTGCAGGACTACGACCACAGAGAAGACTGGAAGTGATTTCAACTACAGAAAATCCACTAAACTCTAGTTGGAACACCCGATGTTCTTGTAGGACTCTACTCCCAATAGAGGATAAGACATTGTTATACTCTGATAGTGATAAAAGGCCCGAGAGGAAAGTATAGGAGGGAAAAAGTATGTTTTGCCATATACAAAATACTCTTTTTTCCTCAGTTTGTAACTGTAGACAGAGGGGAAGTGCTTAGTCAGCAGCTGATCTTTTCCTACACGATTCTATTCAGCTCTTTTAAAAAGTTATGGTTTCCTCTTCTTACCATTCAAACTCTCCATGGCTTAAACACATGGTGTGATCTTTAAAACCGTTTGGGACGGCGCCGGTTCACTGGCCTGGTCCGCACCTCCACCCAGCAACGCTCACCCAAACCAAGACTTTTGTTTTTTGAGCTTTTTGTGTGTTACTGTGCAAAGTGTTTCTCACGTGAATAAAATGTGATGAAATAAGTAAACGATCTCAAAGGCTTGGAGTTCAGTACTGGCTCTGATCCAACATTTTAACATCCAGAGACGGGCACGCAGGTCAGAAATGTCTGAAATGTTACTGCTTAATGGGACTGAGTTGGTTGTTGGGTTGTTCTTATGGCGGCTGATGCCTGATAGGAACGGCCTGTTTGCTGGAACAGACGGGAACATCCTTTCTGTGGAAATATCTATTGCAGTACAACAAGCTCAGCGCTTCCAGGGACAGAATGGGATTAGTGAGCTGCAATGATTTCATTCAGGTCCAGAGCCGAGTGTTTTTTGGTCATGGTTTATACCAATGGGACAACACCAGCCACTTGTATTATATATTAAAAAACAGTCTTTTCATGTCAAATATCTTCTATTATCAACTATGTGATACATCATGGATTTTTAATGGAAATGATTATTAGATGGGATTTAGTTGGGATTTCCAACACTTTTGGTAAAGAAATAAAGAAAAAGGTTATGCACCAACAGTTGGGCTGGTGACATTTGAAGTCTTAAACTACATTTTAACCACATTAAACTGCATTCGTTGGAACTGTAGCCGAGCATGCGCGATTTGTCTCAACTTTTTATTGTTTTCAGGTTATGAAATTCCAAATTATGCAACAAGTTTCAAGCAAGACAAAGTCAGCATACTGTAAAAGTGAAATATCAACTGAACTTCTAAACGGAGATAAGGAGACAACATCTTAGACATTTTTCCCACAGTCTTTGCCTCAGCTGTGTAACTGTTCACGCCCTTCCTGCACTGGAAACCACAGCTCTGCTTTCTGCAGGACTCACGGAGACATGCGTATAATGGTTTGGTTGTCACACGCATGTGAGGGTTAAATCTGTAGTCACTCGATACGCATCTACTGAGATAAATTTAACTTCAGACTGCAGTTCAAAGCTCAAAGATGTTATGAGACTGTTACATAATGTAAAAACGAACAGATCTGGGTGAATAATCACATGAGCGGCTGCTTCTATAAAATGAAACAGCCTCTCTAGTGCTGTGTCACCCTTTCTCCAGTATACTGTCCACAGTTTAAGCATTAACAGGCTTTGTTTAAAGGTCATTCTCCTCCAGCATCTCTGAAGTGGCATTCCGCTTTCCCCCCCCCCCGAACATGGCTGATTTTGGAGAAATCCTGCGGAATATCGGAGAGTTTGGACTATTTCAGAAAACCATCCTGTTTGCGCTATGCTTCCCGAACTTCTTCCTGCCTTTTCACTTCACCAGTGTGTTTTTCGTCCAATCCGACCCGGAGCGACACTGCGACACCGCCTGGATCCTGGCCGCGGCCCCCAACCTGACCCGGGACGAGCGGCTGAACCTGACCCTGCCCAGGGAGGACGACGGCAGCCTCAGCCGGTGTCTGATGTTCGTCCCCGTGGACTGGGACCTGGACGCCATCAGGAAATACGGCCTGAACGCCACCACGACGTGCCGGGACGGCTGGGTGTACGGCCACACGCCCTACCAGTCCACCATAGTCACAGACGTGAGTGGTGACCCGTCTCATTCAAATGCAACTCTGGAAGTGTGTCCCTTTTGTGAACATTGTGCATGATGACGTCTCCCCCTGCAGTTTGATCTAGTTTGTGATGATTCTTATTTGTTGGAAGTGGCACAAGCGGTGCTAATGGCCGGCATCCTGGTTGGATGTCTCTTACTTGGACCTTTTGCTGAATCGTAAGTTGTTTTGCACAAGCCAAAATGTGTTAATTCATTTTGTTTGTCAGCATTATACAGCATTATATCACATTAATGTGACTTCTGACACTCTGTGGAAATGTGACTGTTAAAGATAAGGGTCTCTCTCAACACCAACTGTCCTTGTTATGTATTTTCCCCTCATGGAAACAATAAAATAAGCACAAAAACTTAGTTCTTTATGAAAATAACTCTTCTGTAAAGGCACTTTTCGGCTCTTGTGTGTCCAAAATGTGTGTTTATTTATCCATGAAAAATTAAATATGAAATAAGTGTCAGATATAAATCATTTAAGAACAACTGGGATAACCCAGATAAATGCTAATGTCTGTGTGTCATCCCAGTGGTTCTTACTGAATGCCGAGTGGAGTCACAAAGCTGAGCATTGGTTAATATGCCTGCATCCAAGTTTATTACAGTTGCATATTCAAAATACTGTAAGAATTAGAACATTACCTAGGTTCTCTTAGAATAAATCTATAATGGTCATTTTTTTGACCACTAAACTGACAATGACGGCGTCTCGTTTTGTTTCAGGTTTGGTCGCAAACGTGCCACTCAGATCCCGGTGGTGTTGATGCTCATATTCACTGTAACAACTGGATTATCTCCCAACTTCTACTTGTACCTGGTGTCGCAGTTCATCGTGGGAATTGGCTACGGAGGCTACCGACTTAATGGCGTTATACTGGGTAGAGTATACTCGGCCAGTTTTCCCACACATTACTTAAATGTATTTAAATCTAAGTGTAAAAAACACTATCTGAGTGAGAGTCTGAGTTATAAAAAAGACAGATATATATATATATCTTTTCTGTAAAATAATTGGGACGCATAACATTAATAAATAAGACTGCATTCGCTGTAACACTGCATTGGCTCAGAGACACAATTGTCCATAATAGCAGACTGAAAGCAAGATTTTAAAAAAAAGAGTCCGACTGGTTGCATAAAAACCATTTGACCTGACAAGAAAACAGTTCTGAGGTCAGAATCTGTGATGCACATGTGAATGCCATAAAAAAAAGTAATTAAACTGCATTGCCATTGTTTTTTAGAGAGGACTTTGCCTATTTCAGCAAGTTTATTTAAAGAAAAAAGCATGGCTCTAAAATAAAGAGGTTCAGATGCCTGTTGTGCTGCGTGATCTCCAAATCTGCCACCTGCACACACAATTTATCAAGAAACAAAATATGGTTAAAAGCCAAAGTAGAAAAAAATTAAACAATAGTTGGAATCCTATAAAGCAGTCAAGGTTGGTGAATTTTTCTTGCTCAAGATCTCAGGTCTTGCTCTGGTCCAACTTAATCTAAACCATCTCCTGCAGTCACAACTCAAGTTTTCGTAGTCGGATGCCCCTGATGTTAACGGGTGGCTCTGTTTCCAGCCACTGAGTGGATCGGCGTGTCCAGGCGGTCGTGGGGAGCGTGTGTGACTCAGCTTTTTAGCGCCATCGGGCAGTCTCTCCTGGCCGGCCTGATCTACTTCGTCAGAAACTGGAGGCTGGCTCAGCTCATCGCAGCGGTGCCCTTCGCCATCGTCACCATTTACATCTGGTATGCGTGAGGGCCCTCCCTCAGATTCCAGACGCATTTTCCAATTCAAGCTACACTGACGCTTCAAATTGGAATCCGCTTGCTTTGGGACAGGTTTATTCCAGAGTCAGCCAGGTGGTTGTTGGACAGAGGACGGACAGAGGAGGCTAAACAACTGATCACCAAAGTGGCAACCATCAACAAACGTACCTTCCCAGACTCTCTGCTGGAAAAGGTACATATCATTGTCCTCTTTTTTTTTTTTCTGCATGTGCAACAGGAGATACATTTCTATACAATAAATGGAAAATGAATAAAGACCCGTTGTGTATTCCAGTGTTTAAATCAGTTTAATTAGAGACGCGTTTCCCAGCTTAAAGTGCATCATTCTCTGAGGTTTGACAGAGATCAAACAGAGAACGATCAGAAGTTAACTGGGGCAGATGTTAGCGTCATGCTTTGTTTACCCCTGTGTGTTGCAGATTGATATGAAAGGCTCTGAGAAAAAGGATGGCGTAGTAGTTCTTTTCAAATCCCCTGTGCTTAGGAAGTATTTCCTTACCGTAATATTGGCTTGGTAAGTTGCATTTTACGATACACAAAGTCACCATATGCCACCTAAACCCCCCCCCCATCCTCCCAACCCACATATCCAACGGTCGGTTTCTTTTCAGATATCACATATTTGTATTGTTTTTTTTTATCCCCCAGGTTCTCGCTGAATGTCACCTACTTCAGCCTTTCCTTCAATGTGGGGAACTTCGGCCTGGACATTTTCCTGACGCAGGCCATGTTCGGCCTGAGTGAGCTCCCTGCTCACATCCTGTGCATCTGGCTGCTGGAGTCAGTGGGCAGAAGAGTGTCGCTGATGTCCACGCTCCTGATCGGAGGGCTACTCTGCATCTCAATCCTCGCCGTTCCTCAAGGTAAACACCATCAGAGGTCTCCATCTCTCCTTGTGAGAGATGCTTTATGACTGTGTCTCTCGTGATGTCTTGTGTCAGGCTCTGTTCCCTTTTTAATGCCCTCTCATAAATTGGAGTTAGTCTAAATCGCCAAAGCAAACGACAGAGACTGGAGTTCAGCTTTTTCCCGGCTCAGCTCTTCTCATTTCTCTCCTGTTTTGTTCAAGATAACGCTGTTGCTGTCACCGCCTTAGCGGTCGGTGGCCGTTTTTTCAGTAACTGGGCCGGGTCCATATGTAACGTCTATGTACAGGAACTGTTTCCGACATCGATCCGGTGAGTTGATGTCTTCCGTGTCCTCTCTGAGTTAAATAAAGTGATTTGTGACATTTATGTCTGCAGTAAAAACGTAAAAAAAACCAACCAAAAATAGAAAACTTCCTTGACGTTTTTCTCAGTGCAGATATTTAAAGGATACGTATCCTCCTGAAACCCAAAGAAAAAAAGTGTCTTCAAATTTCTTTTTTGTTGTGATTTTCCATGTATTTGGACCTAAAAAAGAACATTACCGTTTAAATTTAAAAAAAAATATTTTTAATTTTAATTTCATAGGATGTCCACTGTGGAGGACAACAGGACGATTTGCATGGGAAAATAGAACAGGCTTTAGATAATTAAATAATAAAAAAGAAGATGTCTTGAAAGGGATATTTACCTAAGAACTCTTAGGAAAAAAGTAAAGTTCCCAGCATGCAAACCTATCACATGGCACATCACTGGAAAGCCCAGGATGTCCTCTACAGAACACTATAGGGCTTGATAGGGTAACTCCAGATACTTAGGGGGGGGGTACAGGTGGACAAAATGTCCACTATAATGGACATAAATGAATGGGCCGGGTCTCAGGAGGGTATAGTCAACATTTGCCGTTCTCTTCCAGACAAACGGCCTCTGGTCTGGGCTCCATCGCCAGCCGAGCTGGGGGCCTAGTCTCTCCGCTGCTCAACATGCTGGCTGTGTACCACTGGTCAATTCCCACCATAGTCTTCAGCACCCTTATGCTGATTAGTGGAGCACTGAGCTTTTTACTTCCTGAGACCAGACGGAGAGAGCTGCCGGATTCTACAGATGAGGCCGAGGGCATCACGTAAGCAGGCCTTTTTTGATGGAATTTTTTTGTCATTTAATGTATTGTTATGCGACTCAACTGTGAAAAAGAGAAATATCTGAATGAAATGTCTCTGTCCCCACAGAAACAAGAGCACTCTGAAAAGCAGAAGTGGATCAAACGAACATCCAGAGAGCAAATCAACCAAGCTGTAATCGTAAAACTTTGAAGATTTTCTTTCCTCTGTATCTGGGAGTTTGCCTTAGAATGAACTTTTACATTTCCCATTAGGGATACGTCTCACTAACCATAACAAGGAGATGATTGCTATCAGTGTTACTAAGAAACTGATACTGCTGAGTTAACTTGGCTTTTAGTGACTCGAGCCTTAGGGGGGATTCTGAGTACATAGTTCAAGTTACATTGTTATTTTTCCCCCATAAGAAGCTGTTGATGGCAGGAGATGGTAGTCTTGTCTTTTTAACATATAGCAGTGCAAATTAGATGGAGCGTGTTTTTTGTTTTGTTTTTAAAGTCAATTTTAGAAGAATGAAGCTGGATTTGGAGAATGTTGATGTTAATTTTGGCTTCTAAATAACCATAATAACCAATTTATGGGTTCATGGGATAATCACGAATTGTGCTTTCTCTGTTTATAAACTCTTTGGTTTATAAAGTTATTTGTATGAACATATATAGAAACACCACTCTAACCTTTACTAATATTAACATTCTGTGTATACCTTCCATCTGATAAATTGACATCATATACATGTATGTAAATATATTTTAGAGGCGTCTAACTTCTACTATATTGTTTAAGCAATCTTTTAAGCAATGTTCTCATTGGTAATGCTGGATCTACGTGTGTAAGTATATGTAAGTGTCCTATTTCTAGTTAAACATTAAACTTTATATGTTTTCAAGGAATCCCATAAATATGCACCTTTGTAATAAGATCTCAGCTTAACGTTGATAAAACAGTTCTATGATCTCGTGATGGTGGAGACACAAATAGGTTGTCGGGTTGCGTGGGGGTGTGGGGGCTCCCCGGGCGTTTCTGTGTAGAGTCTCCATGTTAGGTGAGTCCCAGGTTGTGACCATAGGAGTGAATGTGAGCATGCATGGTTTTCTCCCAGTGACAGCGGGATAAGCTGTATCTTTATCTAAGCTTTATCTGGAAACAGGTGGACGGATGCTGCGATTGGTCCGTATTATGCAGTAAGCACCTTAGTACAAGGACATCCATCATCTTATATTAAAAATGGCCAAAGTGTCCTTTTTGGATTTTATCGGTTTGAATCATTGCAGCACTTTTAAAATATTATGCAGCAAACTTCATGCCCACATTCCCACAGTTGCCTGAACAAAGGCTGTCAGCATAAATTTGCCTGCAGTAATCTTGGGTGAACTTTTCGTTTCACGAGCTACATGAACTAATTCTTTCTCGATCACTCGTGAGTTACAGCAGGCTTTATTCCTCCCTGATTACACTAAAATAAAAAGGTATATGGGTCATTTATCCTTAAGAGCCACTGCGGTGAATTTATAGTCTTTTGCTGGGATAAAGGAACTTAAACACTCTTTTAAATGTCCTCTCTTTGTGAGATTAGACAACGTCCTGCTGAGAAAGGGAGGTGATTGAGTTTTCTGTATTTATTTGAACCATTTATTTACTGTCTCACTGTGCTAAACGTGTTACATCTCTTTGAAAATATGCAACATTCACTGTAACCCATTTTGATGCTGTAATTAATCTCAAAGGCTGGAATTAAATCAAGTTCTGAAAGCACTGTGCAGCCGTAAAATACCAGAGAGATGAAATTAACAAGCTTTCAGAGAAATGTGAAAATGAGGAATGATTAGAGATGACTGTGAACACACTAGGGTTAGATAATCTACTATTACATTGTTAAACGATATAATCTGTTCTCTCAGGAGAAAGTCATCCTAATTAAGGGAATCATCGCTTTTAGGATAGTGGTTCAACATTAGTGTTTACTGTTTGAGTCTTTATAAAAAGACAAAATCGGATATCAAAACTGCAGATTTTGGATGTAAACATACTGGTGGATTAGGATTATGAGCACTGCAGACGTATAAAGTACTTACAAGAAATGTGTATGTCTTTTTTTTTAATGCATGTTTTATTTGCAGTAAGACACACACTAGCTTTATCTTTATTGTAATGATGATCAAAATAACGCAATGTAACCGTTTGCAGTACAGCGACGACCCACAGATTCATCAGGGAAATCTCTGCCCTGATCACAGATTCATCCATTTTAATTTTACTTTTCTCTACCGGTCCAGGAGCTCCTCTTCATGCTGAGTCAGGATTGTTTCAGTCTGACGTGCTGAATGTGTCAAAAGATTTAGCATAGCTACACCTTAGCAGGAGCTCTGACTGGTGATTGGATGGACATAGCTGTCTGCTTCCAAAGATTGAAGAAACCATGGAAACAGAGGAGACAGTTACTTACATTATTTACTGCCAATAATAGGGGGGACAGATTTTATTGTATTACTATTTCCCATTTCACATTCTGTTTTTAGTATTCAGCCAAAACAGTGTATTTTCATCCCAACTATTGTCTGGTGTGACTCTCCAGCTATTGAGAAACCACAAATAAGTCACTGCCAACTTGATTTGGTTTGATTTTGAGGATTAGAGAGGGACTGAGACACGGTTTTAGAAGGTGATCCCACAGATGAAGGATAAAGTTAGAATGCAGAGTTAGTATGTACAGAATGCAGCCTCAAGGTTAGAGGACACAATGTGGCCTCCAAACACACCAATGTGTGTTTGCCATTTAGTTTTATTAAAAAGAGCTGCACTGAAAATAAAAAGAGATATAGATTTTTTATTTTTTGTCAACAGAAACAAAATTCTGTTAAAAGTGCTGAGAAAAACAAACATCTTGGTTGGAATAGAGCACATTTTTAAATCTTTCAATTCTGAAATGAAAATGATGATGAAATATAACGTAATGGGGAAGATAACTACAATGGAAATGAGCTGATGTTTAGATTGATGGGCTGAAGAGGACGTCCACTGTACCTTTCAGAAGCATCCTGGGAAATGGAGTCTTTTGTTAAAGAGCAGCAGTCAAACAAGAACTGCCTCATTCCTTAAAAGTAGAAATTTTATTAAACACAAATCACAGACAATCACAGTAAGAGCAAAGAATTTTCAATCTCCGTGTGTCGCAGGTTCTTCCTGCTTCTTAAAAAAATGTGTGCGGACCTTTTGGATTTTGATCGAGCTGCTCCAGATATGACTATTTCTTTCTTATATCAAAAGTGCAATTACCTTCCTGCTGCTTCACGTCTGTTCCATCACAAACATTCATATTACCTTTGCAAACTTGAAATCACATTGACATGACAAATGCAGTTTTAATACATTAGAAACATGTTTGAATGTAGTTTTTTTTTAATGTATGGAATGAAAGAACATGTAAATGCTAAAAACCACTTATTTTCTAAACTGAGCCTGACTCTAACCGAGCAAATCCTCCATCCAGCTGCTGTTTTCTGGTTTTTGCTGGCTGCTGATGTTTTCAGAGGCCGACAGGCTGTCCATGAACAGGTTTGCGTCGTCGGGCTCGGACGCCGGCATTAAAGTTGCATCCGTCACAAATATGTCGCCGGCAAACAGATCGGTGTTAGCTGGAGGAGTGTCGCTGAGCAACGGGGCGTCGCCGAGCAACGGGGGTTCACCAAGCAACGGGGCTTCGCCCAGCAACGGGGCGTCGCCGAGCAAAGGGGGTTCACCGAGCAACGGGGCGTCGCCGAACAACGGGGCGTCGCCGAGCAACGGGGGTTC
>JABUIW010000086.1:335072-354210 GCA_013363375.1 Menidia beryllina
GAGCAACGGGGGTTCACCGAGCAACGGGGCGTCGCCGAGCAACGGGGGTTCACCGAGCAACGGGGCGTCGCTGAGCAACGGTGCTTCGCCCAGCAACGGGGCTTCGCCCAGCAACGGGGCATCGCCAAGCAACGGGGGTTCACCGAGCAATGGGGCGTCGCCCAGCAACGGGGCTTCGCCCAGCAATGGGGCGTCGCCGAGCAACGGGGGTTCGCCGAGCAACGGGGCGTCGCCCAGCAACGGGGGTTCGCCGAGCAACGGGGCGTCGCCGAGCAACGGGGGTTCACCGAGCAACGGGGCGTCGCCGAGCAACGGGGGTTCACCGAGCAACGGGGCGTCGCCCAGCAACTGGGCGTCGCCGAACAAATCGCTCAGCGAGCCCGACGGCGTGTCAATTGCACCCGCCCCCCCTGAGGGGTCGCCCCCTCCAAAGATGTCGAGGGGAAAGGCGGAGAGGAGATCTGTGGAAGGTTGTGCGAAAAGACTGTCATCTGAGCTGAAGATGTCGAGGTCGGCACAGTGATCGCCCGCCGGGCTGAAGGCCTCGGCGCCATCTGGGGGGTCGGCGGGTTGTACGGGGGCCGAGTCCTGGGGGGCGGGTTGGTCTGGCCCTCCGGCCCCGGCTGGGTCGGGCTCTGAGGGGGTCAGGGTCGGGGCTGGTGCAGAGGCCTCACTGGGAGGGGGCGACTGCGAGCGGCGGTGGGCGTCGGGGGGCTCGGAGGGCGTGGCGGGATCAACGGGGACGTGGAGGTCCAGCTTCGGCTCGTCCGCGTCCGTCTGACCAACCTCAGAGACGGCTGAGCTGAGGCTTTCTCCCAGAAAATCTTCCTCAAACGGAGCGTTTGAGTTTGCTCCGGGCACCGTTTGCTCCGGTGATCCCTCCCCAGAGGGATCCCGGTCTGAGTGGGCCTCAGGGAGACCCTGCAGGTCTGGAGCTCCATCTGGAGCTGGACCGTCCACGGGCAGGGGGGGTGTCCCTGTGGAGCTGAGGGAGCCCTCGGCTCCAGGCCCCCCGGAGTCCGGCCTCATGGGGGTCTCGGCCTCCGCTGGGCCTCCCTCCTCTGGGCTCTCTTTCGCCGCGGGCTCTTTTTCTTTGTCTTTTCCCTTCTCCTCGCTGGGTCTGGAGGCTTCTGTGGAGGACTGAAACAGCCTCCCCAGGAGCCCGCCGGCCGGTTTGCCGTCAGGCCGCCTCGGCTCGGCCTTTCGGTCGCTGCCGCTGGACGTGAAGAGCTTGGACAGAGGGCTCTTTCCTCTGGACAGCGACCCCAGTTTGGTTCTCGAATTTGCTCTTCCAACAGGCTTCTTCTGGTTCTTGCTGGCGTTTCCATCCGTCTTCTCCGGTGACTCCTGACTCCTTTCAGGGCCGAGCTCTTCTCCGCTCACTTGACCCGGAGCTGGAGGAGTCGCTGGATTCTCCGAATTCTCTGAATTCTGCGGACAAACTGGATCTCCTGAAACAGCATCCAGGCTCTTGGTTGGATCCCGTAGTTCCGCGTTTCCTTCGTTTGAGCTTGGAGTTTGTGAAGGGCTCGGGGGGGCAGCTGTGTCCTGGGCCGGTTCCTCGGCTCCGGCCGGAGCTGTGGGACCTTGCTGTGGCGTTTCGGGGCTGCCCGGCTGGTTTGGCTCGTTGGCCGTCTGGCTTTGACCGTTATTCCCGGGAATTTCAGGGCGCTCCTCCCTGTCCTGGCCGTCCTGGATGAGCGGGTCAGCCTCGGTGTCGTCACCGGTTTCCGTCACATGGCTGGATCTGCTCACGGGACCCTGTTCGGAGACGCCACACGGCGCTTCACCTTTGACCCCTGGGTCCGGCGGGCAGGCCGCCTCCCAATCGGCGACGTCGACACTCGGAGCGAAGCGCACAGTTTTCCGCACCTTGCCAGGAGCCGGACTGTGTTTTAAAGCGGAAGCCAAGTTTGTCTCGACGGCTTTCTGACCTTTGACCCCCGTGGCCCCTTCTAAAGAGGCCAGGTTTGGCTCCGCTGCCGGGGCGTGGACCTGGAAGTGGCCGGCTCCAGGCGGGTCAGTCCCTGCAGGCAGCGTCTCAGACGGGGCGGGGCCGGTTTTCCCAGGCTGCTCTCCGTGTCCGCTGTCCCTCGCCTCCTCTCTGTGGCGGCGTCCTCTCCAGCGCTCTGGAAGGGTCACGGGGTCAGCGGCTGCTCGGCCGATGTCAGGCATCTTCTTGTCCAGCGCTGGCAGATGAACCCCGCCGGGTTTCTTCCCTCCCGGAGGCCATTTTATTTTCAGTTTTCCGTTAGCATCCGTTAGCTCTCTGGAGGGCGTTCTCGCCACGGCGGCATGGGCAGAAGCGGCGTGCGCAGAAGTTGCGTGCGCAGAAGTGGCGTGCGCAGAGGCGCCGACTCTGCGCTTTGCCTCTTTGGGAGCGGGCTTGGCATCGGGCTCATCAGCGCCCTTATCTTTGCTGAGCCAGCGGTCTTTATGCTGCACGTGCCCGAATCCTTCATCGTAGTTTCCCTTTCTTTTAAAAAGCTGCTGGTAGTGGGGAACGCAGTAGAACTCCCCGTAGAGAGACGAATAGTTGTGAGTGCTGCAAGAATGTGAAAAGTGAGAAATAGTTCAATCATTCAGTCACTGTGGTCGTTGTTTAGGAGATTATCACCGATTATTTCACCTGTGAATCCCAGAATTAGATCTGATTTGTACATTGATTATAGTATTGTATATATTTTCTTTCCTCTCTTTGATTTATTGTGCTTTGCTATCATTTATAGTATCAAAATGATCAGATAATGTGGCTATTAGATTGAATTTTTGTGCATGATTCAATCAAATTAAATTTGAGTCGAGGGCTGATAAAGTCGTCTCACCTGAGCTTCTTCTTGCAGTATTTACAGC
This sequence comes from Menidia beryllina, assembly GCA_013363375.1. Classification (NCBI taxonomy): domain Eukaryota; kingdom Metazoa; phylum Chordata; class Actinopteri; order Atheriniformes; family Atherinopsidae; genus Menidia; species Menidia beryllina. The sequence continues at coordinate 337,926 of JABUIW010000086.1, forward strand.
AGAAGCAGTTGTAGTGCAGTGATAGTTTATTGACCAGCATTTTTTCCACGGGATAGACGGGTGTTAAGCAAGCAGAGCACATTTCCTTGGCAGGGGACTGGAACTGAGATGACGAAAAGAAACGCAGTTCATACGGGACTTCGGGCACAAATTGGGAATTTGTCAATGTTGAACCTGTGATTTTTCTTTTTTTTTCATCTTCTTAAAACACTCTTCCAAAAAAGGATGAAGTCAACTAAGGAAAAAGGAGAAAATAACTAGGAAACTATAAGGAAGAGCTACTCAAATGACTAAGGAGTGAAGGGGGTTTCTGACTAGTTATTTGAAAAGTGTAAATGTCATGGGTTCAAAAGCTAAACTGTTTGTACAAAGAGTTTAATGTGTTTAACATCTGTCTCCATGCCTCTCTTGCAGAATTTGAATAGAAAATAAAGCTGAATCGGATCAGTCCAGTTTCTTTTGAAAACCTCCCTTTAACAGCTCATAAAGTTTTGCTCTGTTGGCTGCAAGTAAAATAAAAAAACTACTCCAGAACTTTTTAACATATTTTTTTTTTATGTTGTAGAAAACGTAAGATTAAAAAATTACTGGTTTTGCTATACTGTTTAACCAGGACTAAATTGCAGTTTTAAATGAACAAACTTTTTTTTCCCTTTCCCAAAATGAAAAAACTTAATCTTTGTTAATTTAGTGAGACTGAGTAAACCTGGAATGCTTGAGTGATCAATCAGAGAGCTTCAAACTGAGGGAATACCTTTTAAAAACAGTAATTTATTTGACTTTTTATGTAACAGAACATACAAAGTTAACAATATGCTTAGCTGGTACATTTTATCCAATGATTATAGTATAAAATCTATAAGACATATGTTTTTTTTAATCTATTTAAAGTTAACATTTTTATCATAAGATCAGTTCAGAACTAACATCAACATTCAATTAAAACACAGTTGGATAAATACACTGAAGAAGTAATTGTGGTTTAATGGTTTAATGGACTGCGATCACAGGGGCTGAGGGGCGTCTCTTTCTAGTGCTTTTCCTTAGATTGACAAAACGTTACGAAGACCGTCCCTTCCTGGTTGGAGCTGCGCCGCACTTTGTCTTCAAAGAGATGTCCCGGTCTCCTCGGCGACGGCGGCGCCGCGGCCTCGTATGCTGCCGGACCGCCGACCACTTCAAACACGGCGGGCGCTTTACTGCCGGAGTGGTTGGTGACAAACGTGGAGGTGGTGGAGGACACGAAGACGTTCCCGAAGCCGTCGCTCTCCTCGTAGGTCTCGCTGATGGTCTTGGTGCCGATTATTCCTGCCGGCGGCTCCGGCACCGCCTTCACCTCCAGGAGGCTGACCTTGCGCTGGGGGCCCAGGCCGTTCCTCGGGACCTCGGAAGCCTCCGGTTTGGGTTTTGGGTTTTGGCTGACGTGGTCGGGTTTGAACGTTGACATGGTCGGCTTTGGTTGTTCGGAGGGCTTCCTCGCAGAGTGGATGGAGATGAACGACGGGGAGGACTGAGAAGACTGCCGGATAAGTGGCTTGCTGCAGGCCTGTTTTGGCCCTTCTTTGGTGGGAAGGCTTCCACCCGAATCAGCCGTTTGTTTCACGCTCCCTGATGTGTTTTTCCTCGACAAAATACTGATCTTCCTGTTATTGACGGGTAGAAGATTTTGCTCGGATTTCAGCGACTCGTCAAACAGTCCCGACAAGCCTGCGATGTCAGCCTCAGATTTTAGATTGGACACAGAATAGAGAGCTTTCTTTATCGTTTCCTCGATGTCGAGAAGTTTAGATAATGTCTGCTCCTTTAGCTTCATGATGTCCTTGCTTGCCTTCTCCAGATCCTCAAACGCCATCTCGACTGAGGAGATGCTTTCCAGATCGTCGTCCTGAGCTTCTGCCTCGACTTTCTTTTCCTCTATTTTACTTTGCTTGGCATTTCTGCTTGGTTTAACCATCCAAGAGGGGACATTTACATATAAGGTGTTTGAGGGGCTGGCATCCACCGCGCAGGCCTCTCCCTCTATCTCCTCCACCTGAGACAGGACGCCTTTGAGTTCCTCTCGTTTCCTCAGATTTTCAAAGATTTCCATGGCCGCATTCATATTTCCTTTCATGATCTCATCCTTGTGGACTGACAGCCTTTGTCGCCTTTCATCCTCTGTCTCCCTGCCTTTCTTCTCTCTCATAACCACTTTATCCCCAGGGTCCTCTTCCTTCCGATGAGGGGCTTTTTGCTGGGACTGGCTCGTCTCCACTGAACCGTAAGCCTGTGAGGTTTGGGTCTTGGGTGGGTTTTGATGGCATTTGCGTTGTTCCTCAGATGTTTTGCCAGCTCCTCTGTTCTCGCTAACAGTACTGTCGATGACTTTGACCGTCTTTGGCCGCGGCGCTACCCTGTCCAAAACCCCTCCGTTCTTTCTTTCGAAGTTCTGCAGCGCAGCCTGCAGACTCATGTTCATCTCCTGTTTCCCGTCCTCCACATGGTTCTTCATGCACATCTGTATCTCCTCAGCCGCATTTATTTTATGGATCACATTTCTCTCTATTTCCGTTTCTTTGCTGTGTGACTTTAGTACTCGGCGGTCGGATGTTGTCTCTGTGGAGGGCTCCGTTTCATTTTTCTGCTTGGTTTCACCTTCGTTGGTTCGGGTTGAGTCTGTTTGACGGGAGCTCCCTTTACTGGCTTTTTGACAGGGTGCCATTTCTTGTCGTTTATCTGCTGAGTGCGCCGGAATCTGTGGGCTTCGTTTTGGAAAAGGCACTGCATTTGTCATGTTGTCTTCCAGGTGGCAGATGACTTTGGGAGCAGGGGTTAGTGAAATATTTGGTCCTTCCACAACAACAGATTTCATCCACTGGGGCTTCGGCGGTAAAGCCGGCTTCTGCTCCTTCGCTCTCTCATTCTTTTCAGGCGGTGGTGGTGGAGTAACTCTTTCAGAAGCGGCTGATTTAGACTTTCCATTTACTACAGGGCGGGGGGTAGGAGTCTGTGTTGTGATGGCTGGTTGTGCTTCGCAGGTTACTGAAATTGAAGGAGATAATTTTGTATCAGACGGAGGCACAGACACCACAACACACTGATTGTGAACAGTCTTGCTCCTCCCTGAACAACCTTTGCTTGAATTCCTGTATATCATTGCAGCTTTATAGTCTCCTTTGGACACATTTACACTAGACTTCTCAAGAGATTCCAGAGCCGACTGCATGTTTCCTCTCACAATATTTTCTTTATCTAGGAACTTTTGCTCTGTCGCTGCACTCTGCAGAGATCTAATGGCTGCCTTCACATCTCCTCTTAAAACTTCCTCTGCTTCATCTTCAGTTGTTTGGCCATTAAAACAGTGACCTATGTAAAACGGAGAGGAATCCTGGGCATTATTGCTGACTACAACTGCTCTTTGTTCACAAGCCTCAAAGGAGGCATGGCTTTCCTGATCCTTCTCTGCAACACTGACCTTTGGATAAGTCCTGATTTGCTGGCATCTGGAGGAGGACGAACACGCTGACTGTGCCACTGTTGAAGAGCTTTCCGCTTGTGCCGACGTGCTTATGTTGTATATCTTTCCGGGGATAATGACCTCTCGCTCCATGTGCATGCTTTGCTGCTTGGCCATTTCAAGTGACTTCTTAGCTGCTTTCACATCCCCAGATACAATAACCTCTTTCTGAGACTGGCTTCCTTCTACAAAAGGATCCTGGGCTGACAGGTCCATGTCATAGATTGTTCCAGGTTTGACGATCTCCCGCTCCACACACATGCTTTGCTGCTTGGCGCGTTCTAATGACTCCAGAGTTGCCTTGATGTCACCGGGTACAATTTCCTCTTTGTCCACAGAGATGGGCGGCTTCACAGTGAGTTGCTGCTTGGCTGATGTGATGTCTCCAGGGATTATTTCTTCCTTCTGCAAACAGCTATCAACACTGGCGGCGCAATCTGAAGAAAAGACCATTTTGGTGTTCTTCACATCCCCTGGCAAAACATCACAAATGGTCCTCTCCACCTGCTCCTTTTGCTGGCAGAGGCTTCTCTTTGCCTCCCTCACACCCCCCTCAATCGTTTCAATCGGCTCTTTGGCCACGAGGCCGAGATCAGTTTCACATTCAGAATCTTCGACATGAAGGCTCTTCAAGTACTGCAGATCTCCTTTCTCGATGCAACTTTTGTACAAGTTCACGTTTCCTTTCTCGCTTTCATCCACTCTACAAAACGCTGAGGCCCTCTGACAGTTGGCAGTCGCCAAGAGATTTCCAATAGTAGATTTAACATCCCCCTTCTCCGTAATAAGACTCTCTGTTTTGGTTTCACAGTGGCTGATAAGTGAATACACCGACATTTCTGCCTGTCCTTCCCCAGTCTCCTGCATTACGATTCCCTTTTTCATGTTCGCTTCATAAATCAGCGTCTCATCAATCGTCTGGGCGATGTTTCGTATTCTTTGATCGCTCTCTATGCTGATGTTTGTGGCTGACTCCAACACTGGAAGTTCCATTACTGTGGCGTTGAGTTTACCTGTTTCAGCTTCTCTCAGAAGAGTAACCTGAGGCTTGAGCGTTGGTTTGAGGAGGAGCTGCAGCATGATGTTCCGGATGTTGCCCTTAATCAAGTCCTCTTTCTGGATCTGCACACTCTCCTTGTTTTCATACACATACTTGGCCATATTGACACTCCTGCTCTCATTTGCTTCTATTATAATGCCACTCGAGTGAATGACATCCATTTCATGTAAGCGTGACAGGGTGTCAGCCACGCTGGTTGTAGTGATTTTGTCTAGGGGTGTTGTCTCAAAGAGCCAAGTTGTGCACTTCACGTCAGCTTTCGGTATCTCCTCGACACCTTGGACTGAGGTCTCTTCGGGCTCTTTGATCTTGTCCAGCTGCTGCGACTCAAACAGCCACGTGCAGCGTTTCACGTCTCCCTTTTGGCTGTCTTCCCTATGGACTGTTTTCACGGGACTCTGCTCCTGAGGTTCCCCTCTCAGGCTGTCCATCGCCTGATTCTCGAAGAGCCAGGTGGAGGTCCGTACGTCTCCACGCTGGACATCGGTGACGCTGACCATCCTGACAAACTTGTCACCTGACTGGCCTGACTCAAACATCTTTTTACTCTGCCGCACACTACTGCTTCCAAAGTCCTCCGTCACCCTGACATAGGGCTCATCTGGACTGGTGAAGGAGTCCAGAGGCTGCGTCTCAAACTTCCACCGGGCTGATTTCACATCCCCTTTCTTGACGTCTTCTTGGGTAACAGCTCGGATCACGTACACTTCGTTCTCCGCCTTAATTGCATCGAGGGGTTTTGTCTCAAACATCCACCTCGCTCCTCGTACGTCAGCGCTCATGACCTCTTCCTTTTTGACCGTTGTCACCTCGTGAAACTGGCCCTCTTTGTCTCTGATGGCGTACAGCGGCATGGACTCGAACATCATGGTACTCGACTTCACGTCCACGTTGCTCACAGGCTCCTCCACACACGCCGGCCTCTCCTCCAGGGGTTCCTCGTGGATCTTGTCCAGTGAGGAGGTTTCAAATACGAACTTCTTGTTCTGCACGTCGCCGCTCTCGATAACTTCGACTTCTTCTGTATTCGCATCAGCACAGTCCTTGTTGATCTGATTCATGGGACAGTTCTCAAACATCCATGTGAACCTATGCACTGAGCCTTTTTCGATGTTGTCGTCCTGGTTCTGCTCCCCAGATGTCGCCATCAGTTCGGATCCTATTTCGTCGAGGGATTGGGACTCAAAGAGTTCTTTGACTCGTGAGACATCTCCAGACTGAAAGTCAACCTGACTGACACATCTCAGATCTAGTTTGGAATCTGAATTCTTTCGAATTCGATCTAAGGTTTCTGTTTCGAAGAGGTGTTTTACAGTTTGGAAGGCAACTTCGGATTTGACAGGATCCTGGATAGTGCTGCATAGCTTCAAATTGTAGGGCTCAGCGTCTTTGATGCTCTCCAAGGGTTGGGACTCAAACAGCCAAGTGATAGACTTAACATTGGTGCTGTCAATGGAGTCTTTATCTTTTGGTTTTTCTGACTTGTCATACAAGATGTCCATTGGTTGTGTCTCAAACAGCCATTTACAGGTCTTGACGTCCCCTTTACAGGGCTCCTCTTCCGTAGAAGGAGTTTGCTCTGTCTGATTAAACTTGCCATGGATCCCGTCTATTGTCTGGGTTTCAAAAAGCCATTTTGCCATCTTGACATCACCTGCGCTGTCCTCCTGTCTGGTGATTCCCTTGATGACCTCAACACTTACGTTTCTCTCTGCCAGCTGATCTAAAGGCTTGGTCTCAAACATCCACTTATAGTTTTTTACTTTTCCTTTGATGGACTCCTCTCGGCTGACCGTTGTGACCTCATGGAGGCTTCCAGAGCTGTCCTTAATAGCATATAAAGGAGATGTCTCGAACATCTCTTTATTAGCTTTAACATTTCCACCTTCCACAGTAATCTTCTTTTCAGAAATCGCCTCCTCAGACTGAGCAATCTTGCTCAAAGGAATGGTTTCAAAAAGTTGTTTGAATCCCTTGACTTCCCCTTTTTCGATCTCTTGCTCCTTGAAGAAGCTAGTCTTGTCAATACCACAGCTCTCAAATATTTGTTTTTTCCCCTTTACTGCGCCTTGTTCTTCGGACGAGAGCGTTATTTTCTGCAGGCGCCCGACTTCACAGCTATCACTCAGCGCGTCCATTGGCTGAGTTTCAAACAGCCACAGAGAAGTCTTGACATCTCCCCCTATTATCGCCTCCTTTTCCGGAGACTGTTCCGCAGCATCTCCTTTTAGAGTTGCCAACGGTTGCGTCTCAAAGAGCTTTCTTTTGTTGATGACATCTGCCTCTCCGGTGTAGTCACGCACGCTTCCTTCAAACCTGTCTACTCCCACAGCCTCTTGAATGGCATCGAATGACTGAGTTTCAAACATCCACCTTTTTTTGTCAAAGCCTCCTCCGTGCCCCTCCTCAAGAGATATTCCACGTATTATTTTCACTCCATCACTTCCCTTATTAATCAGATCAAGAGGCTGAGTTTCAAAAAGCCATCGGGCAGTGCTGGTTTTGCCACTGCTGATTTCCTCCCTGCATATGGATTTGATCTCGTGGATATTACCGCTATTATCTCTGATGGCACAGCCGGGTTCTGTCTGGAAAAGTTTCACAGTCGTCTGGACATCTCCCTTTAGCTCCTGAAGCTCAGATTTCAATTTCAGGAAGCTATAGTCTTCAATGGAGTTACAACGTCCCAAGTCACTCAACGGCTTTGACTCGAACAGCAGCCGAGTCCCTCTGACGTCGCCCGTCTGGATAGGTTCTTTAAGGACTGCCTCGACAAGTTCCCCCTCCTCGCTCTTGGACTTATTGAGGGAATCCAGTGGCTGAGTCTCAAACAACCACGTGGATGTTCTCACATCTCCTCTGACAGAGGTCTGTCTTTTAGTAGACCGGCACTGGGTGCTGTCGATCTGCTCAAACATGGAGGAGGTGCTCCTGACATCTCCGCCCTGTAACTCCTCATCATCCAGCAGCTTTTTGGTTCCATGAGGATCTCCAATATTGTCCAGAGTCCAGTTCTCGAAGATCCACCTCATGGACTGCACCTCGCCCTGATAGGCTGCGTCTCCGGCTTGAGAGCTCTCAGACTGCACGGCTTTCAATATCTCGTCATCCACCGCATCATCCAGACTGGCCCGTAGGTCGGGGTGGATGTGTTTGAAGAGCCTCTTCAGCTCACTCTTCTGCCGTTGCTGGTAGAACGTGGAGAAGGTTTCTTTAGGCGGCGGCACAGGGAGGCTACTCAGTGCCACTGATCCTTCATAGTCAAGGGGCCTTGGTGGTACAGGGGGGGGGGGGGGGGGGGGGCAGCTCGTCCTCATCATATGGCGGTTGTGAAACTGTGATTTTGCTGGCTGCCTCAGCCATCTTGAAACAAAAAACAAACAAAAAAAAAAAACAGACAGGAGTGACGGTATAAGGATTTGCTTATCAAAAAGAGGGTAAATTGGCAAAAAATTAGAGGCATGCAAGTCAAAAAAGAGCGTGAGCTTTACCTTGCTCTGTGTCTGTGTGTTGTTTTTTCACCGCAAACCATCCTCTGTCACGCCATGTTAACAAAACACTTCACAGCTGTTAGTATGCAGACGACACACACTGTATGCTCAGAGAGGGGCCAAACAATCAGGACCGCACCTTGATCCCAGTTTCACATTCCAGCATGTGATCCAGTTAAACGCTGAAGCAGCCACGAGGTTCATCAGAGAACTTATTTTTTTTGTTTTAAGTGTTTTTGTAGTTACTTGTTCTGTATCGAGTAGTGTCTTTTTAAATGATCTGATGCATGAGGGATAAATATTGTGTAGTCCATGCATGCATTTTTTTGACCATCCACTAGAGACCCTGTGAATATTAAAACCCAAATCATGTTCAAGTTTTGACTGTTATCAGGCAGGACTGCAACACAAATGTTAGTTATCATGGAATAACCCTACCTCCCCCCCAATCTGTGATTGCAATTTAATTAAGCTCAAGAATGATTGGAGGGGGGGGGGGGGGAGAGACATCATCGTGGACATCATTGAGACATTAAGTCCCACACAGTTAAGTCATCATGTCACAACAGATGAAGAGGTGTCATCAGTCATGTGACTTAAGTTGAGCTGTTTTCTTAAAATTGTGATGCGTATTTAATAGACAAAAATATGTATTTTATGAGAGATGGTGTCTTCCATCCTTTTGTTTAGTTGTATTTTCTCATAAAACCCTTAGAAATGTCTCTAGTATGATTTTCAATCTCAACAGGTTAGATTGTTCGGAGTGTTCTGCCTCTCTTCAAAAAGATATACTTATAGAAAAAATTGCCTCTTCTATATTGATTTTATAATTCCTTTGGACTCTTGTTTAACACCTCATGCGAGCCAAGTCTGCAAACACTGCACACATTGATAGAACACTGCATTCCTTTGTTAGATCTACTAAACGGTACCTTGTGGTTTTTAGTTCTTGTTCTTGGAGTTCCGATGATTTCCTATTCAAAAACAGAAACAAATGGGGGTCAAAGTTTGATTTGGACAACGTGTAATACATCTTTTATTCACATCCAAATGTCCCACACACATTTATAGAGACCTACAGATCTGCTTTCAAATGTGGAGTGGCTTCATTGTGTCGGAGCACAGTGGTTGCACCCTGCTAAAACCCTCAATCTCTGTGTGTGGGGAGGAATGAAAAGTATTTCAGGAACTCACGGGCTGTTTTGGGCCTCCTGTGGAGTCAATGGCCGCCGCTCTTGACAGATAGAGAGCTGATCTGTCTCTCACTGAGGAGGAAGTGGATATCCTGTCTCTGGACGGTCTGGTCAGAGTGTCCCCTTTGTTTAACGATGGACTATATTTGTCGTCTGGAAAAGATAGGAGAATTTTAATTTGACCTCCATCTTACAGAAAATATGTATTATATACATTATAAGACAACTGCAAAGTTAAGAGTATAGGGAAGGGCAGGCTATTTTCATTTTAGATTTGATAACAGACACTTGTAAAGGAAGGATATGATTGTATCCTAAAATAAGGCTAACAGATTGTGTCTAGTGTCAGCCGCAGGTTTAATGATAACAGCATGGCTGTGTATTTTTAGTTGCTGAGAGTGGATGTATTTATACTTCATCATGCTTGCTTCAACCCTTTACATTTTGCGTGGATAGATTAAACTATGCTTAATCTTTACAAAAGAAAGAGAACATAATAGACAGGCTAGCTTCTGAAGGCTTTGATCCTGAGGGCCAACAAGGTAACCGGGCCCACACCAGGCTGGATGCCACGGGCTGACCATGACGCCCAGCAGGAAAAGAAAACAGCAACTGCTAGCTCAGCTGGAGTGACACCGATTGTGTGCGCATTGTTTTTGTGAGCTCTGTGCCACCGAACCGTCAACACCTGACCACAGGAATGTGACTGCCTGACCCGGTAAAAAACATGGAAATGATGACGTGATCTGCATTTTTAAACAACTAATTTCGGTTTGTTTTGTGCTCAAAAACACATGTTTTCAGTTTTTATTGTGTTAGATGAAAAAAGAAACAATAATTCAAAATGGGAATATGGCACATATTTTAAATGCTCCCCCAAAAAAGATGTCATGAACGTTATCGTTGGTACTGTAGGTTCAACAGTCCGGTATGTTGTCCAGACCATCCATCTGGAACTAATAGCCAGATTTAATTGAACCTCCCCTTTTCGCACACTAAGCCCTCGTGGGACAAAAGCACTGACCAGCGAGCTGGCGCCTCTCACGAGTCTGGATTTAAAGCATTTTCATAGATGGGTGAGCAGACAGAATGAGGCAACCGAGGGCCCTGCGTGTTTTGTTGAAGCCCTCACCCGCTAATGCTAAACTGAGAGGTCATTCCTCATCCTCATCCTCACACACGCCTATCTGCTTAAGCACTGATTTGTGTAACCCAGATTTTTTTTTAAAGAAAAAAAAAAGACTTAATGTTATTTGACTTTTGGTAGCCTGGCTGCTTGTTTTCAGAGGTTCCCACTCTTCAGGGGAACGTCCTGCTGACAGGTCTTTGATCTGGGTTAATTCTCCAGGAATGACGAGGAGCTATTAGCGGCGCGGCGATGGGCGGGTGTTTTTAGCTGGCAGCTGTGCGAATGGCGGTGAAATGCGGTTGGTATTTGTTCCTCGCCACCTCCACCGCCATCAGCTGTTGCCGATTGTGGCCACATTCACAGACTGTAAGGAAAACCAGACGGAACACACCTCTGTGTGCTACACCCAACAATAACAGCCACCTTTTACAGTTCCGGATGCTTTCATGACAAAAATACTTGTCCTTCTTTTTAGGAATCATCACTGTGACAGATGTTGACTGAGCTTTTTAACCTCCCGCTTAGCATTTATCGCTACGATATGGTAATAAAAATGTAAAACACGTAATGACGAAAAACTTGCTTAATAAATATACTGGTACCTCTGTTAATCAATCCTTCCGCCCATACATATCAATAGTTAATTAAACATCTTTCATAGCTAACAATTTCATCACTTCAAAACAAAAAATGTTAAATCACACGTTTTGAAAACCTTTTCTCTCGTACGAGGCGGCTTTCAAAAAACGTAATTTCCCACCCTCCAATAACTTTCCGTATTCAAACAGATCTGAAGCGGACTTACTAAAACGCGGTCCGGCGTTGTTCTGTCAGTGTCCCCGTCCCGTTGTGCAACAGACTCTGGAGATCCCAGTGATGTGCTCCTCTCTTCCAGCTCGTGGGGACTGAACTCTTTCTAGTGCTGTGGCCTCAGTGACAGCTGATTTTTATCTGGGCCCTCCGTCCAAGAGGAGGACTCTGGCTATTTTGGGATGGTGGGCTGGCTGCTGCTAAAGGCCTGAGTCAATTACCTCTGTTGGTCACCAAAGCACTGGGACACCGGCCACCCCCCCTTTCCCACAGCTACATTGTCACCCACTAAAACGGGCGCTGGGTGGGACCAGCGGGGTGTCAATGGTCACTCTGTCATAACGTAACACCCCGGAGGATTTGGACAATGGGCTCAGGCTGGAAAGGCGTGTGTGTGTGTTACATGTATTCCTCAGGTTGGCGCTGTGTTTGTCTCAGCGGCTGAAATAAAGAACACCTCGGCGACACGTCTTGCTTTTGGAAGCTATCCGGTGTCCGTGGATGACCACTCACACCCCTGTCATTCCTCCACTCAACAGGAAAACATCACAGGGTCACCGCATCTGAACGCTGAAACCATATGTGTCCCCGGACTCTGTGAGGGATGACTCAGAAGACTGAGCTCTGCGTCATGATCGGGCCAGCAGCGACAGCCTCGCTGCTATCTTAAGCACATGTGCCGGACACATAGCTATGCTTTTACACCGCTTCCTCCTCTTCTGTATTTAGCTTCTACCTTGAAACCCACGAAACAGCACATGGGTTACTGATCTCCAAACCCTTGGCACGGCAACCCCTTTAAATAATACAGACTTTGATTCGGGCATGTTTGTTCTCTGGGAACTTCACAGAGATTCGTCTGATCTGCTGGATATTTGTGGACGTTTCAGCACTGTTGTCGGACAGAAGCGGACACATGATTTGTCTTTTTAAGTATGGACAGCTGTTACGAGCCGTGAAGCCAAAATATGCCCATAAATCACAGCTTTGAGTGGCCGCAAGCGCTGAGCCCATCTGCTGTCTTAGATGTCTGTGGGCACAAACATGAAATCAAATCCCTCTGCTCACCGTGAGTGTGCCTGGATGCTCTGTCGTAACCCGCCGGGAGTCCATTCATGACATTTCGTCCATCCACTTGTGCTGTTCTCTGTGGATCAACAGATATCTAGTTGTCAGGTGGGCATTTTCTGGAGGTTTGTATACTGTATTTGGTTTCTCGATGAAAATGTGATGAGAAAACAAAATATCTGTATAAACTGATGAGTTCAATAATGATTCTCAATACTCGCTGAACATCTTTTAAAGTTTTAAGAGGAACATGGGTTTCTTTCCTTACAGTTACAGACCAATTCTGGTTTGCCATTTTAATGAGAAATGTAATTTTTCTTCATCAAACCGTTTTGAACTAAACCGATTCGTTTTTAGTTTAAAAAGGCACACAGGGATTGACCAGTGTTGTGTGTACACATAACCAACTGGTATATCTCAGCATGGCGTGCAAGATCAGAGATGACTGAGTTCGAAAGATAAAAGAAAAAAGGAAAAGTGACCGACCTACTAAATATATACAGCAGGAGAACATTGTTCCAAAGAAATAGGAACAAATTCAGCCAAGACCTGATATAAAAGGAGAAAGATGTGGCCAATTCATAGATGCGTCAATTCGGTTGACCCATCTACTATGTCAGGATTAAGAAGCCTGGAGAACTACCCCTGAAGAATAAGTGAAGAAATGACGGAGAGTGAGAGTGTGCCTAAAAGGCTTCAGCCTGGGTTAAAGAAAAGAGTTCCATATACTAATAACTGACTTTCAAGATGGTATGAACTCTTTTGTTACTGTATTTCTAATGATATTTAGTATTTTCTTGACTATTTCTATTGAAATTAACAATGTCTTAAGACCTTTGCACACTTCCTTAACATAATTCTCAATATATTTTTAAAAATTCAGGATATTTGATGACACCTTGCTCATGCAGAATACCGGCAAACAGGCCCGATGCCAAACCAAACAATAGCAAAGATCAGTGTTTATATAATGCTGAACAAACTAGTCGGGTTCCTTGGTGTGCTGGGCCACCGCGTTATTTATCACGGTCTGATTGGAAACAGTCCTGAGTGCTTGGGCTCACCTGAACTGGCGCGTCCCTGGGAGGAGCGTTGTGACCTCTCCTGTCCTGCAGAGGGCGCTCTCTCCTCGTTTTCCTGCTGTCTGTGGACTCAGTGTGGAGCTGAGGGCTGCTGCTGGAGTCCTGCTGCAGGGCGGCCTTAGACTCGAACAGGGCGCACAGAGCCCTGGTGCCAGGGGCCTCTTTCTGGGGGAGGAAGTCCATGGAGCGGCTCCTGGACAGAGCACCGCTTATTCCTGATGTCCAGAGCGGGGCGAGCCCCCCGCTGTCCGGCCTCAGTGAGCGACCGTCCACACAGCTTCCAGAGGCCTGGAGACAACAGCTGTTTTTCTCTCGCTGTTTCTCTTGGTGTTGACATTCATCAAATTAGAGTCGTGCGATAATTACCTTGAGAGTTTGCTCAGCTCTTTTAGAGCTTCTCAGGTCGGCACAACTTTGGTAACTGTCAGAAGCAGAATTATTGCCAAATGTGAGGATGGGTGCGTTTACCTCAAATGTATCTATGTATGTGTGTTTACATGAATTCTGCCAGGAACAACTTACTGCTGAACCAACTGAGAGACAGACTTTCTGTTCCAGCTTGTTGAAGCCGGCATGACCCACGACCTCTCCTGAGACCCAGACAGGGTCCTCAGGGACTGAGTCCTTCTCAAGCCAAACGGCTCCATTGTAGTGCCTTTAACAATCTACTATAAGGAAAGGAGATTTGTATCATTAAAATCACATACTAACCTTCTTCCTGTCCACCAAGCCTACTGTTTAAACACATCGCACATATGGAGCCGAGCATTTCAAAGCAACAAAAGCTTAGTATCTAATTTATGATTCAAACTTAGATTTGAAACATTCAAAAACATAATCCCTTAGTTGGGCTTTAAGCGTCCATGGAGTTATTTTATAACAGGTTGTAACACCAACAGTCATATGACCCTGTTAATGTTTATGAACTCCAGAGAAAATCCAAGTGTATTCAACACTATGAGTGTGCCTCTGCAGAATAAACGATACATTATCATTAAAGGCTAATTCACTGCTTATAAAAGAAGAAACTGTAAAGAGAAAATTGTATTTTCCAAAAGCCAGTCCACACGTTTTCCTATTCAAAGAGAAATACGTCTTTCCTTTTGCATTCTGTAAAAGTCATATAAAAGATACACAATTCCAGAAGCATTAAGTTAGAACCTTTTCTATTATGTCCTTTTAAATACAGTGCTGTTTTTTTCTTCTGCAAACAAACTGAATCACAGCTGCTTACCTGAGGAGAAGAAGAAGGAATCACCTGTGCATCCCTGTCTTTCTGCTTTACTTGTGGTTTTGGAGCATCTCTCACAAGACACAGCAATTTGTAGTGGCCAAAGTCCTTTAACAACTTGTGATCCGAGCTTTCCGGATATGGCATTTACCACTGTAACATCACTTGAGATGTTATGTTGCTATAAAGAGCAATAAAACACAAGATAGTGACTTAAATAACATTTTTAAAAGCAACTACTGTATGCACATATTAACATCTTGATGTACCAAATGTATTATATGTGTAAAGCAAACACAGATATTGTCCCAATCTATTTATATATCCATGCAAGTGTACAATTAGAAGTGCCCAGAGTTTTTAAACACAGCATTTAAGCAGTCAGAAACCGGGGTGCAGTCCAGTGAGTGTGAGTCTTTGACAGCTGGTCTAAACAGATGCTGCCATTTCGAAATGCCTGGCATAGCTGCTCTCCAACTGTGTCTCATGCCAAAGCTCAGAGCAGCAGCACGTTATCTGTGATACACGCATACCTGCTCATATGCTGCTGCAGAAGGAGTAACCCTCATTCATAATGCACACCGGTGCTCGTCGACACATGGCGCCGTGTGAAGACGATCCAGACCTTTTGCAGACACAGAACCGACCAAAACACCAGGAACCCTGGCATCCCGTGGAAGTCGGCGTACCGTCCACTGCTGCCCAAAGGGAGAGACTGCACTTCCACTCATGTGTTGGCACATTGACCTTTATATCTTGCAAGCAGCAAGCCATAAAATTTCAATTATCTCATTGTTTTTAGTGCAACCAAACGATTGCTCATATTAAAACGCTCTGACATTTAATCTCTGCACGGTGAAGCCTTAAGCAGTAAATCAGAAAGATTTATTTTTAGGAAGTTCAGCTTAACAAACGTGAAACAAGTTAAAATGTCAAATATTTCTTTCACAGCATAGGAACAGGAGGAATGACAGTGCTAATGTTTCTGTACAGTAGCCGCTAAGTGTGAACACTCCTAGTCAACCTCTGTGTTCACCTTTAATTTGATTTTTTACAGTATAAACAGTAAAGGCATGTATCCGGTCTGGCTATGGGAAACTTATTTGTTGTGGCATTTAAAAAGGAGAAGCTGGAAAGAAGAAGTTGTGATTTGCATTTTCAAACTTGAAGCCTAATATCTTGAATCTTTTAAAGTGCTTGAAGGCAGTTGCTCCTCTTTTGTGCAACGCAACTGACTCTGTGGTCATCTGCGGTTAAACTTTTAATGAACTTTTAACAACACTTTCAGACCAAACAGGTCAAAGTTTAAAGGTTATCAGGAGAGGGGGGGGGCTATTTGAATCTGCAAGAGCTTTTTTTTCTGGTTGCATTCATACTACATTTTCTGTATGCATGACAAACAACTCCACTGCCTCATTTCTTGCAAGAGTCAATTCAGAAATGCCTATTTACCAGACATTCATGTGTTTGGATGTTTGGAGGAAAACGGAAAGAACCAACGCACATGCTGGGAGAACATCCACACAACATATGGCACTTTTATAGCAACTGGGGGGAATGAACCATGTAGTTGATCTGCCATGGGGAGGGATTCATGCATCATCTTGGCCAATGAATTAAAAAAAAAGAGAGAAGACTTTTTTGTTTTCAATCCTTCGTATGATTGCGTCACCTACTAACCAGGAGATGGTGCCAGAGCAACATGGCTCCACCCATAATAAATGT